>OY757011.1:47506189-47792267 GCA_963580285.1 Lucinisca nassula
TGGATAGAAAACCAGCGCTTTGCACAGCTCCCGAATTATCCCCAGAAGCTCCGTGTCAATAACCAACAACAGCGTTCGACTTTTCTCGCCCAGCGTCTGCTATTGGCGCCAAAACATAACCATTCATGAGATCGTACAATAGTCCATTTTTGTAATGCAAACTTCTACCGTTAGATGTAGCTAATTGTCCTGAGGAGCGATTAAATCATTTTCACATTGAGTGTGGATTAAATTTTATGATTGGAGGATGAACGCAAATACGAGACATAACTTGACCATATTTTCACACCTTATCGACCCGCACCCGCAGGGTGGCAATTATAAGACAGGGATTAACAATAGTGTCATACTTGAACCGTAATAAATACACAGATTGTTTGTCTGCATTAATTATTGCGATTTACTTAATGTCTAGTTTTACCGGATTTAAGGACTCAGAAAGACTGACAGTTGTAGGCGTTTTTTTTGCACTTGCCCGACCGGGCTTCATAAGGTCAAAGTGCACCTGCCCGGCGCGATTTCGGTCTTGTCTCGGGCAGCCGGGAAATGGAATTTTTTTCAGCCCTGTCATCTTTTAAATAGAAGTCTATGAGCTGTCTAGCCTTAGCAAGCAAAGCATGTACGGGCCAACTTCGGGCCGACAGCGATACGACGTATCGGCCCGACGTTTCTCCCTTTTCCCGACGCTTAATAGACCTACCGATTCAGATTCAGTAAGAGTTGTCTCTCTTTGTAACTCTCACAAACGAAGACACTATGTCAACAGACATAAACAAAGCCATGTGAGGGGTAAGTAGAGGGGGTTTCTGAAAAAAAAAGGCCGATTTCTCACATCTAAACGGCTTCTAGCGGTAGCAGATAGGCCCCGACAGATATGGCAAAAATTTTACCCGTCTTATAAAAGAGTATAAGCAAAATCCCATATTAGAAGAACTGAAAAAGGTGTCCCGTCTTATAGCCGAACCTTTTTCAGTTCTTCTAACCTATTGCCGATTTTAGCTTATATGTAATCTTCTCTATAAGACGGGTAAAATTATGACAAAAACCTTAGGGATTACTAATCGATTATCGATCGCAATGACGGGACTGATAATCGATTATCTTTTCAGCTCCGAATAGCCAGTCCTATCAATAACTGGTTAAAATGTCCTAGTTTTAGAATAATCAGGTATCTCATAAAAGGTTCAATACCCCAGTGGTGGCTTACCTCACATCTTTGATTGTTTCTATGTTGATTTTCTTTGGATTCACCTTTCTCTTGTCTCCCTGGGGAAAATGTAAGGACTTCCTGATTCTTTTGATACGCCTTGAACAGTAACCTCTGTAATCAGAAAAAAAGAACATCTTAACCCTTAAGATGACACGAAAAACTGCATCTGAAAATGTCATCTATTTATGTCGTCTGCAGATTTATTTTTTAACTTTTCAAACATATAACTGCAGACAGGCAAACAGTGTGGCACCCAGATCAGACTGCCACTAAAGTTCTTTACCCACTTTCATTATACAGACTGCTGAGACTTTGTTCAACTGCCAAAGTCACTCACCTACGTAGTAAAATTGAGCAAAACAGACCATACCCCTGCAGAGTAGGGACATGCTGTTTAGGTTTTGCCATTTATATTCAGGTGGGCATGTTCGATAAAGTCAAACTCTTATAAAATAACAACCCAGGCCCACCTAATACAGTAATTCTTATATTAAGACAACCTTTGGGGCTGTTCAAAAGTGGTCTTTAAGACCACTTTTGAATGGTCCAAAAGGTGTTCTCTGGCCAGAGGACACTATATGCAGAAGACACAAAGAACAATTGTAGCCTACTAAATAAGTTTTTATACACAGAAAAAGTCTTTATTTTGGGTGGTCTTAACAGCGAAATTTTACTGTAGACTGTTGTCTCCTCTTTCAGTGGCATTTTTCAAAATTATTTGACATAAATTCAAACTCCTGCAGACATTTAACATTCAAATCAAGCCTACTGCCCAGAATTGTTGCAGGTGACATGTCCAATGACCCCCCTGAGGTGAGGCCAGGGGGTGAGCTCTAGGGGTCATTTTTTTTTTTTTTGGACGAACATAGCCATGTAGAGTATCAAATCCAGGGATTTTCCTACCCTTCAGAATAAGGGTCCAGGGCCCGCCGGGTTTGGGAAAAACAGCTCGCTAATATTTATAGTTGGGAATTTAAACCAGCTGTAACTTTGTCAATTTTGGTTTAATTTTCATGAAATTTTATCCAAATGTAGCACAACTTCAGAAATTGGGAAATGTGTCATAAAATTTGGGAATATCTGTCTCAAAATTGGGAAAAATAGGGGCCGATTACCGGCCCCAAAGTTGCACTCGGAAAATCCCTGAAATCCAAGGTAATGAAGAGTGGAATACAGTGGTGCAAGATTTTGCCCCAGGGGCATGTCTGGGGGTCACCAGAAGTCAAAAGCAGGATTTCGGGACCTTTTTTTTTCGATTAATCACATGCCTCCTAGGCTTTTTGAGCTAGAATCTTGAAACTGTCAAAAGGTATTGGCACTATGGAAGAGGAATGGTGGAACATACATGTGGTTAGAATGTTGTAGTGACCCTTTAGGATAGGGTCCGGCCCCCAGCTCAAGGGGTCAAAAATCTATATTGTAGAAACATGGTCATGCTGCATATCATATCAAAGGTAATGAAGAGTAGACACACAGTGGTGCAAACTTTTAGCCCCAACGGCATGTCTTGGGGTCATCGGAGGTCAAAAAGTAGTATGTGAATCTTGGATCCTTTTATTGTGGCATGATTTTCACCGCCCAGGGATATGTGTGTGATGACCCGCCATTGACTTGCTGGTTCAGCAAGTATTGTTTCCCCCAGCTCATAAAAAAAGGGCATGGTGCTGGTCAGGAAAAAGGGCACTTTCAGCATGCGAAAGTATGTATAATAAAGGACACTTTAAATACATGTATGTACAAACAGCTTTGTAAAAAGGGCACATCTCTCAACTTGAAATAAAAAGACCCTTCTCTTACCCTATGTCTTCAGTGCTAAATTATACTGCCTCTCTTTTTATGTAAAGCAGAGATACATTACATTAACCATTGGTGATATGATTTGTTTGATTTGAGGTTTAAAAGTCCCCGTCAACACTGTAAAGGTCATTTTGGAGATGTTGCTTCCAATTTTGTGGGACTTTTACCCGACATCGAGATGAAATGACATCTCAAGCCCTGTCCCCAATGAAATCAATAGGGCTTATTACAGGGCCTGACAAATCCAAAAATTTTCCACTTGCCCACTGGGCAAGTAAAATATTTTTGCACTTGCCCAGCTCAAAATCCTACTTGCCCAGGATTTTGGAACTCAAAGCGGGGCTTGATGCACGCACGCGCGCGTTTGTGTGTGTGTGTTAGTGGGGGGGGGGGGGGGGGGGGGGGGGGGGGGGGGGGGTAATTGTGACGATGATGACGACCAACATTTATAAATATAATCCAAGGTTTCTGTCAAGTTTCAAGCAAAACACTGTTGTTGTCACAGTCAATAGCGGTACTTTTTCAAGTTAATTGCTGACATAATACCTTATCCGATTAGCAATTTAAGATACAGTTATATTGACAAGCATGATAAACACGAGCTGCACCCGATATAGATCTTCTCAAAAGATCAGAAGTGTCAGGGTAGCGTGATAAAAGATTAAAAGAATGCAGTTTATTTAGCTTGCAATTTAATGATCCAACCACAAGACGAGGACACCCTCCATCCAAAACGAACCCAAACTTTCACACCCACCCTACAAGCAAGTTCAATGTGATCATTATTTCCGCCATCTAAATCTTCGTCCACAAACCACAACTCCCATTTTTCTGCATGCGATCGGTAAATGACGTCATCCGACCCCAGCAACCCCACACGTGTTTAACGTCATTGTTTTTATTATAATGGGGCTTATCTCTTTCATAAAAAATGTTTGGAAACGGTTAAAAAAAAATTCTCGATAGCTAAACAGCTGTGGATAGAGGCGCGACTAATCCACGGTTACCAACATTAAAACATTCGACTTTTTCCGCCAGCGTCTGCTATTTGGCGCCAAAACATAACCATTCACGAGATAGTAAAATAGTCCGTTTTTACTACCGTGAGATGTAGCAAATCGTCTTAGGAGCTATTAAATCATTTTCACATTGATTGTGAATTAAATTTTATGGCAGGGATAAACGCAAATTAGAGACATAACTTAATCTTATTTTCACACCTTGTCGCGCTTATCGATAGCGCTGGTGGTACACACTACACCAGAAATGAAAGACACGCACCGCCAGGCAATCATGTTTAATTGGTAATTATATGACAGGGATTAACAATAGTGTCATAATTGAACCGTTATAAAAACAGAGATGATTTTGTCTCTGAATTGCCGACAAAACGGGAATTATATGATTTACTTACTGGTTTAGTTTTACTGTATTAAAGGCCTCAAAAGACTGGCAGTTGTAGACGATTTTTGCACTTGCCCGACCGGCGTCGAAAGGTCAAAGTGCACCTGCCCGGCGCGATTTCGGACTTGTCCCGGGCGGCCGGACAATGGATTTGTCAGCCCCTGGCTTATTAGCATGGACGGTCCGCCTTGCACTGAGGTTCCTGGACAAGCTTAGATCCTCTAAGCGGTTTAACAGTACTAGTGTGCGGGCCGGATTCAGCTCTGCGTGGAAGAATCATGCAGCCCATATATTTCTTCAAGCCCCTATGGGCTGGGGATTGGTGATATGAAGTTTAAGTTTTGCAAGTTACAAACAAGATAAGTTAACCAATGGTGATATGAAGTTTAAGTTTTGCAAGCTACAAACAAGGTAAGTTTGGAACATGTTTATGCCACAGCTACCATTCTCTAATACCCGGTACACACGAACACTGACATGACACTGGTTAGGCACACTTTCACACATCATTTGTTTAATTGATGTTACTTCCACTTGTTATCAGAACACAGTAATGACTTCTTAAAGTGACATAATCAAGTACAATAAACATGGGGATTAGCAGTCAACCATAAAGGTGGACTGTCAAATAGGCAGCAATTTATTGCTAAAAGTGTCTAATAAAATAGTTCTTATTTTAACTGGCATTACTTTGTTAGTTTTTGGTCAATTTCAGTGAATTTTGTACCAAACTGTAGGGCAACATTTACTCGATCTGTAAAAGGGCACGACGCCTCGCCATGCTAAATATGGCTGCGGGAAACGCAAGCAAGAAAAGTCCTTGATACCTGTATCGCTGGTAGTCTCCATGTCTAAGCCCATGCTGCTGCTGTGCTTCTTTTATTATCTGTAACACTGAAACAAAATATAGGGCATCTGTTAACCATTGTCCTGCTGAATATTTTAATCTGCCACACCCACTACCGATTATCAACCAATCAGATTACTTGATGCAAATTATTGCAACAAATTCACAATCTGAATGGCAAACAATGTAGATCCTGATCAGACAAGGTTGGCAAAATGCCGGCAAATATGAGTATTTTCCATGCCGGTGGCATTTACCGGTAAATACAGGAAAATACTGGCAAATGGAATTTTCCACCTGGAATTAAAACAAAACCATATACTCAGCAGGTATATATTGGCAATTTCAATGGTAGAGGCTACATTTTATTAAAATAATTTAACTCTGGTATTTGTTACTATAAATTAATTAATAAAAAAAAGTAATTTAAGAAAAAAAAGGCTTTTTTTTAACCTGCCAGAAGCCACATACTTTACTAATTGTTTAAAGTCATATAAAACATGACATCCTTGAGTTCATCCTTGCCCCTGGCTAACCTGTGCTCTCTTGAATAAACAAGTCTAGAGGGTTGTTGTTTTAGTAATATAGTCCATATAATCCACAGCTATTTACTGTGAAACTGAAGTTTTTGACAATAGGAGGTTTTAGGAATTCCGTTTATGACGTCATTTTTGCGCATGCGCAAAGTACTGGCCATCAATTGAAACGGCCATCGCTATTCAAAAGTATTGGCGGAACTTAAAATGCTTACAATATTCAGACATTTATAGAGAAAAATACACCCGTTTTCATTGAAATAATGCCTCGAGGAGGAAAGAATGATATTTTGTTTTTATTACCGAAATTCATTTTTCCTAAATCCGTTTTTAATTGACGAAAATCTTTTCGTGAAAGACCCATGTCAATGGCTTGAGATACCGTTATTCACAAAATAAGTTTTTACGTAACTTTCGTTTTATTATCTATCTATCTATCTATCTATCTATCTATCTATCTACCTATCTTTCTATCTATATATCTATCAATCTGTCTGTCTGTCTGTCTATATTGAGGAATCTGTCCAACGATCTGTCTACATGTGCAATTAAACGTCCATACTGACAGTCGAAATAAACTAATGAGTGGACTGACGGAGGGACGTTGAGTCAATGTTGGTTCGACGTCATGTCGTCGACACCCACTCCAACTCACTTCATTGTCACATGACCGTTGGCATGAGAGAGAGAGAGACAGCGAGAGAGAGAGAGGTTTGACTGACAAACTGACAGACAGACGACACAAAGACCGACTGACTGAATGACTGACAAACAGACGAACGGACGGACTGTTAGGCAGACAAATAAACATACTGACAGTCAGAAAAAAAAAAACAAAAACAATGAGTGGACTTACAGACGGGCGTCGAGTCAACGTTGGCTCGACGTCATGCCGTCGACAACCACTCCAACTCACTTCAATGGCACCTGACTGTTGAGATGAGAGAGAGGTTTGACTGATCCCTGTATCCAAGAAGCCCATAACCCTTTTTGTACCAAATGAAATCTGTCTCCTTATATATAGCAGGAGTCATTTTCAAAATTTAGGGGTGTCAGGTTGTGTTTTCTTCAAGATATTTTGGAAAATGGCCGAACTTTTTGCATAAAATGCAGGCACTGTTTGTCACTTATCCCTTTTGGGGTTTCCAGAACCAAATGTGTTAATGTAGACCTAAGGGCTGGGCAGGTTGAACCAATCTACAAATCTGCAAGATTTTACTGTAAAATCTTGCACTTGCGAAGGAGTGTTTCATTCTTATGCTCTGAAAGGGTGTTCTACGTTTGTTTTGAATTTAATGTTCCAATCCCACTGAGTCTTGATGGGAAAATGACATTTAATTAAGCAACGCCGTATTATCGCCAACGCAACGTTCTGACGTTTAATCAACGTTGCAATGTCAAATTCAATGCATCGCTTTGGAGTTGGTTTGATGTAGACACGACGTTGTTGACACGCTACATGTCGGTTGACGTGGCGTCATTTAACGACAAACTGTAATTTACATTTGCCTGCGCTCGCTCATTGTTGGTGCACTAAGAGAGAGAGAGAGAGAGAGAGAGAGAAGAGAGAGGACCAGTATGTACACATATCATTTTCGTAATGCGAAATTTTACATCTGGCAGCGTATCGGTGTTTCTCACATTATCTTACATTAGAATTCCCCAAAAGTTTAACCATGAAATTTTTTCAGAGAACAACTTCAAATTGGTTTTATTTATTTATTAACACAACGTTTCGGCCATTAGTGGCCTTTATCAAGTGTAATAAACAAGTAGACAGGAAATGACGTCGACGTCACACGAAAGTTAAACAGAATTCCACTGTTTTACGCTGTAATTAACACTTAATCTGTCCCACTGCCTTTGAAGCAATACAACAGATGACGGCCAGGGCTTTTCCCGTTCTATTTTTAGAACCGGAAGTACGTCACGAAAAAAGCTCCTATAGTAAAATGCTGTAACTATCCCTTAATTTGAAAACATGGTTATTCCGTACCAAAGTGTGTTTAAAAGATACATATTTGCTCAGTCTGATCTTCATCTGATAAGGTTAGTCAATACAAAACAGTGCTCCAGCTAGGATTTTAGGGCAGAGGGGCGATGGGCTAGCCAGGGCACTTTTGCCTGCCAAAAATAGGGCACAATTTTTTGAAAAGCCATCAAGATCGTTATGATCTGGAATAAGATAAGTGATCTACTGATACTGATGTCTCTACTGAATTATATATATTTACATGCATTTCACAAGTAAGTGGTGTACTGGGTCGCAGCAATAGCAACGTTTATTATTTAAAGAACATTTGAACATTTAACTTCTAGGTATCTTTTAATATAGATTTATAATATTTAAAAAAATAAATTGTTTGATTCATATGAAAGCGTGTTATTAAAGCAATACACACACAAAAAAAAAAAAACCCATGACTGAATAAGTAATCTGTTCAAGGGAAACTACTCAATAATTATCCTTCCTGGTGAATGAATTCCATACTCAGGCTGCAGAACTCAGACTGAACGGGTGCGAAAGCTGATCTCCGTCTTCACTGATCTGCAAAGACTCTGATCAAAATGCGCATCTAGTGTTTGCAATATCCCCGCTGCTTGATCACTCTGCGACAGTAAGCCTATTACACAGTAAACAGCGTGTATACCGAGCTTCGTCGCACAACACCTTGCAAAGACCCAGATCAACATGCGCAACCTTTTTTCTCACCTTTATCTAAAGGCTCTTGGGGTCAGCGAAGACAGAGCAGTTTGTAAGGATGCGCAGGCTACTCTGAGTCTTCACTGGTCGCACGATACTCAAAGACTCAGACCAGCATGCGCAACCACTAGGCTATGTAAGTCAGAACAACATGCGCAACAACTATGCAAGTCTGTTTGGGTAACCCAGCTTGTAAAATCAGCGATGCGCAGACTGATGCAAGACGAAACTGTTGAGCAATGACCTGCTCATCCAATCAATTAGGTTAATGAAGGCTTGCGCGCATGCGCTGACTGATCCGAGACTTCACTTGCTCGCTCGTCTTAATGTAGTTCAGATTACTCCGGTTTACGCCCTCCTTATTAACGATCGGATCAGCTCTATATGTGATAGAATCTTGTAAGGACCGTAACCCCAACCCCCAAAAAACTTGGTTCCCTTGAAATATGAATGCATAATTTTCCGGTTAGAGAATTTCCTGCCTTTTATTACACACGTCATTTATTTCATGTGCGTTCAGTCGCTGCACTGTTATGAAAATTTCACGTTTTTTTCCAAATATGGGAGCCCGAGCGACTGTTGCATGTGCCCGAACATGGCAAGGGCTAATAAGTCATAATTATTCAGAATCTTCATCGGAATGTTTTTTTTTTTTGATAACATGTTCGCGCTGACCAACCACCGAAAAACGAAGATTCTTTTTTTTTTTTAATCTTAACTCTCTCTTTTTAACTTTCTCTTTGTCGGCATTTTAACCATACCGAGTGACGAGTCAGTTGAGAATAATTTTGATTTACCGATCATGGCCGTTTTAATAATGATAGGGCCTACAAATTATTGCACATTTTATTTTTGCAATAAGATTTAAGACACCGATTAAAAGTAAACTGATGCAGGTTCTAGCCAGTATTTCTGGCAGAGTAATAAAAATACCGACAATACCGCTCATCGAGTCATACTGTACCCCATGGCGTTTACCATCCGTTAACAGCATGATTACTTCGGCGCGTGTCGCATAATTAATCCAGTATTATAAAATAATTACATCTACCCATCTGTCTTATTAACGTCTTAAATTACACATTCGAGGATGCTAAGTGGCATTTATGAATGGATTTGAAACACGGAATGTCATAAGAAAAGGCAGCGGGGAGATTGGAGAGGGCCGGGCACGAGGGGCGGCCCCGGAGGGCATGAGGGGCGGCCCCGGAGGGCACGAGGGGCGGCCCGCCCCTCTGAATGTAGCTAGCTGGGGCACTGCAAAAACTTAGAATAATTGTTGCAAATGACAATATGCACAGGGGAATCTCTACCTACATTTTTTTACTGTTGATTTAAAAAGATACATGTACAATTTTTGGGTTCTAATAATTTCCAAATTTTAGTCTTAGATTCACTTTTTGGCTGGTTAAACATGTTTAAATTGAGAAATATTTTATTCTGTAGGTTGGTAGCCTCATATAGATGTTAACTATGACATTCTTTTACTCATTTAGTTCCATTGTACTATTTCAATTCAAATTTGTAAAGTTTTCTGCAGTATTTTAAAGCAAAAAAATTCAATTTGCCAGTATTTTCCGGTATTTACCACTTGATGAGTATTTTCCAGACCGGTTAATACCGATAAATGCCACTGGTAAATACCGGGGGTGGAATTTGCCGCCCAACCTTGTGATCAGATGGCTTCTTCAGAAGCCATCTGATATATAGTTATATACAGAACTTCATTGTTTGGAAAATATGGCATATCCGGTCTCAGCAGGACAAGGGTTAATGAGTATTCAGTAGCAACTAGAAATGTGTCAATATGATACAGACTCAAGGGAGTATTTATGATAAGTTATAATATGAAGAAGCTTTGATAGCTCAGTGGTTAGCCTGTTCGACTTCTGAAGGTTGTGGGTTTTAATCCCGCTACCAGAGGCGAGAGGTGTTCTTGGGCAAGACACATAAAGCCACTGCCCCACTCCACTCAGGTGTAAATAGGTAGCAGTGGTGTAAAAGTCTCTGCCTCTTTCTTGTGCATGTGATAATACCTGGAATGTGTGTTTGTGAGCAATTCAAGTAAGCTTAAATCGCAATCGAACTAAAATTATTAAGTGTAAACAAAGACACCAACAAACCTGAGAGATACTTTACAACGAGAAAGTAAGTAAACCAAACCTTCAGTGTGCACTGTTTATTGACAAGTCTAGCTCCACTTTTGCAAAAGGGAAGCTCCTTTTATAAGGACAATCGTCAGGGAGGTCTTCAGTAAAATGAAACATTCCCGCCATGTTTCTCAGAATCAGAATTGTTTACTGGTGACACATCCTTAGACAACCCTTCACCAGGATTGTCTAAGGTGGAGGTGAATGCGTCGGCTTTTATCGCTAAAATTTCACCATTTTTAAACAGATTTTTTAGCAGGACGTGTCTGATGTTTTGAACCATAATCACCAGAAATCAAAGGAAATATACCGAACAATACAACAGAGCAAGTATTTGTCAAAGGTTTAGAAAGATTTGAAATATTTATGCACATTTAGTAAGGTTATAGTAGAATACCTTTGTTTTCACCTCCAAAAATGGCAGACCTCAGTGGAAGCGACGTCACATCGACTGTCTTTTGTGGTTGTGGTTTCGCATGTGACAGATTAATAAAAGGACTTATGTGTCAAAGTGATAAGTCATTCAGGAATATTGGACAGATTGTAGATAATCTTTATTTAACGTCGCATATCCGAAACAAATAAGTGCAGCTCTGCAGGGCTTTGATTGTGACAAACATATTGTCCTTTAACAAATTTATACTTACCGGACTTCATTTATCTTCCTAGGACTACCCCTGATAATGTGAGCGTCAGCCAAGGGAGCTCCTAGTACCATTTTTCACGCCTTTAGTATGGCGCAGCCCGGGATCGAACCTGCGACCTCCCATTCTCGAAGCGGACCCTCTACCACTGAGTTATTGGAGCCGGTAAACTGACCTATCGGGGCCGGATTGTCTGCCGGTTTGCTGTTAATTCAGTTAATTACCAATACAATACAAAATGAATTTGCAGTGAGGTAACCTTTATTTCCCAATTCCGCAAAACCCCGGAGTTCCTTCTTAAAATGAAAGATCACCGATCCCGTGGTAAAGAACTAGATTGACAGATGTTTGCGATTTCAGGGACATAAATTTTAGAGTAAAAGCACGAAAGGTAGGATTTTAACAGCCAAGACTTCAGAATAACAAATGAAATGCAATATCCATTACCTTCTACTGTAAATATATCTGTAACTAACGCATCATCTGTGGTAGAAGACGAAACATGGGTTTCTTCCTTACACATGTTCTCCTCGGCTGCCATCTTGACACGAGACTACTTCCCTCTTCGACTGGGCACTAGTTTTTCTTTTCTCAACTTCTCGCTTCCAAATAGATTCGGCCTAGGTACGACAAAATACCGGAGAACGGTCTCTCTATTTGGTGACAAGAGGTGACAAGAAGTGACAAGAGCTATTTTATGGTGACAAGAAATGTTAAAACGCATTTGCGACCCTTTTTCAAAGTAAAATATGATATATTTAACATTTTTGCAAGAGTTTGAATTCCTTTTAAGACTCCTGTGATGCGCTACAGCTGAGTAATCGAGCCACAGAAACGCAAACGCTCGCATGCGTATTAAGCCTGTAAATTACTACAACCCTATCATAAACCAAATTATTTATTGTAACATGACTAGGCAAATGATTTGTTCATGCCTGCTAATGAATTTCATACAATATAAGACACCAGAACCCCAATTGACCATCAGGGCCGTCTTCAGATTTTCTTGTCGGGAATAAATTCAAGCTGGTGACAAGAGAATGCACACCACGATGTGTCTCACTGTCACACAAAATACCAATAAAATATGTATAGACCTTTGCAGAGATTCATATATCAGGCTGCGCATATGCGCAGGCTGATCCAAGTCTTTTCTAGGTACACATGCTCGATGATGCTTCAGTGCTCTTCAGTTTTTCTTGCCTGGAATAAAGTCAAGCTGGTGACAAGAAAATTTTACATGTATGAAATGATCTGCTATATTTCTCCGTCATATAAAACTATACCCTCAACAGAAAAAAACAAACCAGACTGTGCATGCATATGCACAGGCTGATCCACGTCTTTTCTAGGCACACTTGCTCGACGACGCTTCCGTGCCTCTTCAGATTTTTTGGGGGGTCGGGAATAAATTCAAGTTAATTTGGTGACAAGAAAATTTTACACGTATAGGTGCTATACTACATTTCTCCGTCTCGACTCCCGCCGGGGTCGGCAACATTCTGGGAAGGTATAATTTGAGGACTTTTACTGGAGGACCAGAGGACTGAGGACCAAGTCCTCTAGAGGACCAGGGGTATAATTTGAGGACCAAATACAGGAGGACCAGTGCTTTAATAAGCCATATAATGGCTATGATAATTGAAGATAATTAATGTTTATTGAAAATGACACCTGCTGGTATGGTATATCACCTCATTGGCATTTATACAGAAAAAAAAAATAAAAATAAAATAAAATAAATAAAAGGAAAAACATGTTATTATGCTCAGGAAATTTTTCACCATAGCATTTTTTGAAAAAAAAAAAATGTTTTGGCATCTTGTTACTCTGATAAGAAATGTTTAGTTGAAATTAGAATTATAATTGATATAATCAATCTGTTTTTGTTTTTTTAATTCACAAACTGCATGATGAACAGTGGAGATTCTGATCACATGGCACCTTGCTACTCTTTTAAAAATGTTTACTTGGAATTAGAATTTCTCTACAGTAAGTACTTTCTATATACTTAATATAAGCTACCTGTTAAATTCACAAACTACATGTTGAACAGTGAAGATCCTGATCAGATGGCATCTTGTTACTCTTTTAAAAATGTTCACTTAAAGTTAGAGTTTCTCTACTTTCAATATACATGTACTTAATATAAGCTACCTGTTAAATTCACAAACTACATGTTGAACAGCGAAGATCCTGATCAGATGGCATCTTGTTACTCTTTTAAAAATGTTCACTTAAAGTTAGAATTTCTCTACTTTCAATAAACATGTACTTAATATAAGCTATCTGTTAAATTCACAAACTGCATGATGAGCAGTGAAGATCCTGATCAGATGGCATCTTTTTACTCTTTTAAAAATGTTCACTTAAAGTTAGAATTTCTCTACTTTCAATATACATGTACTTAAAGGTGCACTATTGAGCTACCGGGTCTCAATTTTTTTTTTCTGGTTTTTATCTTCAATGCATACTCCTTTGTCATGTGTACACTTTTGGAGCCAAATACAGCTTCAGAACTTTGTGATAATGGTGGTTTTCATACTGTTTACCCTTCGCTCTGAACATGTGTTCGGAATTTCTGTTCTAAAAATAAATCTGTCACTTTACACATACATGGCGACAGTATCGTCTCTGAGTGTCGTTACTTATGGCATGGAATTCAGCGTCATATTTTTTTCCGATTCAGGCATGGCCTAAGCAAACAAGGCCAAAAATGAACGTCGCATAACGTCATATATGGGGATTCTATTTTTGTCACGAACTAAAAATAGATCTAACTGTGTTCAAACATAGTTAGGGAATCCCTCTCAAACTCGTTTACCTGTCATCATAATTGTTCGCATTTTTGCATAAAATGCATTCATTTGTATTGTTTTAAAGAAAAATACCGGCTATATGTATTTTATTTTTGGAAGCATTTTTTCCGGATAGCTCAATAATGCACCTTTAATATAAGCTATCTGTTAAATTCACAAACTGCATGATGAACAGTGAAGATCCTGATCAGATGGCATCTTGTTACTCTTTTAAAAATGTTCACTTAAAGTTAGAATTTCTCTACTTATAATATACATGTACTTAATATAAGCTATCTGTTAAATTCACAAACTCCATGATGAACAGTGAAGATCCTGATCAGATGGCATCTTGTTACTCTTTTACAAATTATCTGTTAAATTCACGAACTGCATGATGAACAGTGAAGATCCTGATCAGATGGCTTATCTGGAGCTAAACTGTTTTAATGCTCAAAAAATTTTCACCACAGAATTATATGAAATATCATTAAGATAACATTTCGTATGACATAGAGCATTCTTACAGGTTACCATAATGGTATTTTTCCCTGATGAAAACTTGTGATACTTTTCTTATTAATACTCCAAATATAGGCTGCGGCCTGTGCTTGTTAGAACCACCTAAATGAGGCGGTTCAAACGACTATACTCACAACCTATGTTTTGGAGCAGAAAAAATAAAAATAATGTATACCCCTGTAAACCTCAATTTTCGCTATATAAAGTGGGGTTAAGAGGGGTGTTCATTACACGGACTTGTAAACATGATGACTTTTGGCATCTTGCTACTCTTTTAAAATGTTTAGTTGAAATTAGAATTTCTCCAATTTCTACATGTATATGCTTGATATAATCTACTGTTAAATTCACAAACTACAAGATGAACAGTGAAGATCCTTATCAGATGGCTTATCTGGAGCTACAATGTTTTATGTTCGGCAATTTTTCTGCATAGAATTATATCATCATGCTTACAAGTCCGAGAAATGAACATCCCCTTACACCCCACTTTATACAGAGAAAACTGGGGTTTAGGGGGTATACATTATTTTCCTTATTTCTGTTCATAGACATAGGTTGTAGGTACTCGTTAGAACCACCACAATGGGGCGGTTCTAACGAGCACCCACAATCTATGTTTTGAGTATAAATAAGAATATCACAAATTTTCAACAGAAAATTAACCGTTTTGGAGATGTAAAAAAATGCATTATGACGCACAGGTGTGTTATTGTAATGGAAATAATTTTTTGGCATCTTGTTACTCTTCTTAAAATTGTTTAGCTCAAATTAGAATTTCTCTATTTTCTACATACTGTTTTATTTTCTACACACTGTTTTAATCTATCTGTTAAATTCACACACTGCAAGATGAACTTTCTGCTACATAAATTGTGTATTATCGTTAGGACCACTTCACTGAGGCATTTTCTTAAACTTGCAAACTGTCATAATATGGCTTATTTTTGATAAAAACCCGCTGGTACTTCACTGAAGTGAGTTTAAATAATAAAACTTTCAATTGCATGGACATGGTACCACATATTGCACGACCCGCAGAAAAAGCAACCGACTGAAGTCGGTTTTTTCTAAGAGTGCCCTAAAATCACCATGTCATTCTGTCATTCTGTCAGTCTGTCAGTCTGTCATTCTGTCTGTCTGTCCGTAACCCGTTTGTGAAAATTGGTGATAGTGACTTAACCGCTTGGAATATTTAAACAATTTTTGGCATACTGAGAGATAACAATGAGATCTAACCAATGAACTTACGAAATATTACATTCCATTTAGTATAGCCTCGCCGAGGCGAAAAATGTGAAAATTTTCGAACATTTTTGAACTGCTTCTCCTCGGAAACCGTTGGGCCGATTGAAGTCAAATTTCATATGGAGCCTCTATGGGATGGGGGAAACCAAAATTTGCTCATGGGGTCAAGGTCACATGACCAAAATGGCCGCCAAGCCATATATGGTTTGTATGTCTGTCCGTCCGTAACCCGTTTGTGAAAATTGGTGATAGTGACTTAACCGCTTGGAATATTTAAACAATTTTTGGCATACTGATAAATATCAATGAGCTCTAACCAATGAACTTGCGAAATATTACATTCCATTTAGTATAGCCTCGCCGAGGCGAAAAATGTGAAAATTTTCGAACTGCTTCTCCTCGGAAACCGTTGGGCCGATTGAAGTCAAATTTCATATGGAGCCACTATGGGATAGGGAAACCAAAATTTGCTCATGGGGTCCAGGTCACATGACCAAAATGGCCGCCAAGCCATATATGGTAAAAACCCTTCAAAAATAGTCTTCTCCAGAACCACTGGGCAGATTTCCACGAAACTTGATAAATAGCATCTGGGATGTAGGCCTATCATAAATTGCTAAAATGGTGACCCTGGGTTGACCTTGACCTTCTTTGGGTCCGTCCGTAACCCGTTTGTGAAAATTGGTGATAGTGACTTAACCGCTTGGAATATTTAAACAATATTTGGCATACTGATAGATATCAATGAGATCTAACCAATGAACTTACAAAATATTACATTCCATTTAGTATAGCCTCGCCGAGGCGAAAAATGTGAAAATTTTCGAACATTATTGAACTGCTTCTCCTCGGAAACCGTTGGGCCGATTGAAGTCAAATTTCATATGGAGCCTCTATGGATGGGAGAAACCAAAATTTGCTCATGGGGTCAAGGTCACATGACCAAAATGGCCGCCAAGCCATATATGGTTTGTCTGTCTGTCCGTCCGAATCCCGTTTGTGAAAATTGGTGATAGTGACTTAACCGCTTGGAATATTTAAACAATTTTTGGCATACTGATAGATATCAATGAGATCTAACCAATGAACTTGCGAAATATTACATTCCATTTAGTATAGCTTCGCCGAGGCGAAAAATGTGAAAATTTTCGAACTGCTTCTCCTCGGAAATCGTTGGGCCGATTGAAGTCAAATTTCATATGGAGCCTCTACGGGATGGGGGAAACCAAAATTTCCTCATGGGGTCCAGGTCACATGACCAAAATGGCCGCCAAGCAATATTTGGTAAAAACCCTTCAAAAATAGTCTTCTTCAGAACCACTGTGCAGATTTCCACGAAACTTGATAAATAGCATCTGGAACGTAGGCCCATCATAAATTGCTAAAATGGTGACCCTGGGTTGACATTGACCTTCTGTGTGCCTAGGTCAAACTTTGACACATATGCTTTTGTGTTGGATTTTATCCTGCAAACGATTCAGAATACAGTACTAAAGTATAAGATATATTTTTGCTCCTTACGATAAGGCGCATTTATTGGGGGAACCGTTTTATGTCCAGGTCACATGACCAAAATGGCCGCCATACCCATATATGGTAACACTCATAAAGCTAAAAGCATCAGGCGGGTCGTGCACTTCAGATGAAGCACTGGTTGATGCTGATTATCTCACACAAAATTCAACAAAACTAAAAGGTTTGGTTGGGGGGTTATGGCCCTTTCAATATTATTTCACTCATATCGAGCTGACCGTTAATCAGGTGTACAGAGGTGTACTACGTAAAGTCTTTAGAGAAGTTTTGTTGCAAAAATATGATTGTATCAATTAATTTAATTATCATGATTGTTGTTAAGCAACACTGGTTTTTAAGTTCTATATTCTGATGTTTCATCAAGTGCTAAGTTTTATAAAGTTATCATACTATAATGACTTGCCACACATTGTTGAGGAATGATTGTGCACATTAACCAATTTTTGTATCAGAAATCTCAAAACTGGTTATTAGCAAACAGTGCAGGCCCAGATCAGATACCACGTTCTGCAATGTCTGAGAGCCTACACTGTTTGCAAAAAGTTCAGCCGTTTTCCAAACAAATTTTGAAGAACCCCTAAATTTTGAAATGGACTCCTGTTATATATAAAGTGGAAGATTTCATTCAGTTCAAAATAGGTTAAAACATGAATATATTGAAGGCAATAGCTGTCCAGTTTGTTACCCTTTTACCTACAAGTTTCTTAAGTGGATGTAATGAACTCCCTTATAAACCCCACCTATTCCATGATTTGGGTACTCCTGAGATACACTTGTTAGAACCACCTTGGTCTAATGAGCACACACATTCTATGCTTGCAGACGAAATGAGAAGAATGTCACCAATAAAATGATGAATGTCAGTTTTAAGTTTGTGGAAGAAACATTACAATAATACACACATGCGACATAGTGCTTTTTTTTAAATCTCCAAACTTGCTACTTGTTGGTGAAAATCTTTGATATAAGCAAACATAGGTTGCTGCCTCATTGAGGTGGTTCTAACTAGTACCCATGACCTACTTCTTGGAGCAGTAATAAGAAAGATAATGTATGCTCCTGTAAACCCTAGTTTTCTCTGTAATGTATTTTTTAGGAGTGGTGTGTGTGTGTGTGTGTGTGTGTGTGTGTGTGTGTGTGTGTGTGTGTTCATTTTATGAACATGTTCACCTGAAGACACTTTGTCACTTGGGTGACTAAGATCTTTTTCCCCAAGGTTCATTTGTCCTTGATTATTACTCCTAATAAATAAATAAAAGAAATAAACGATAAAATAAAATAAATAAAAAAAAACATCGTTAAATAATTGAATAAATGCTTATTTATGGGTCCTGTGTGAGTACTGCAATGGAAGGTTACGTTTTTTTTCACTTCTCAGTTCAACTTAAGAAAATTAATAATAAATTTAATAAATTAGGCCCTAATTAACAATCAAAATAATTAGAAAAAAAAATGCTTCTGAAAGATCTAACAACACATTTCAAAAATGAAGACTTTCAATTATTTGCAAAATTTCAAGCTATAAATCATAGGCTTACAGCCATTGGTTATAATATATAACTTTGCCCCACCTACAATAGGATAAGCCCCACCTACAAATAACCATTAAACTGTCAATCACAACCAATGCAATTTCAAGCCTTTTTCTTTACTTCTAAAAGAAACTCTTGTTTAGCATTTTTCATATATGAGTCCTATGGAAATGTTGTTCTCTGAAAACAAACAAAAGAAAAAAAAATGAATGCCATCTGCTATGAGGTAATGCTTGGTGCTTAAGATATAAGATTAAAAGTTTCTTTTTCCATACATATGTCTGAATGTAATACTTGGCCGTCTTAATAAATGAAAAAAAAAACAATGCCATTTCCAGTAAGTAATAAAACGACTGATAGAAAAGGAATAGATAAAACCACTAGGAAAAAATAATTTGGCCAACTTGCCCTAAAAAAAATAAAATAAAATAAATAAAATAAATAAAAATAAGTAAATAAAATAAATAAATAACTGTTTTTTTTTTTTTTTTTTTTTTGTTTCCTAGTAGAGAAATTTCCATTAGAACTGAACATACTTTTTTTAAAAGAGTAACACATTGCCTAAAATATATGAAATTTATTTATATGGTGAAGAATTTCTTTATCACATGTTTTCCTTTATTTTTTTTCCACTAATCCGCTGAACAAGACAATCCCTACATTTGCAAACAGTTTAGGATCTTCACTGTTCATCATGCAGTTTGTGAATTTAACAGCGAGCTTTTAAGTGAACATTTTTCAAAGAGTAACAAGATGTCATCTGATCAGGATCTTCACTGTTCATCATGCAATTTGTGAATTTAACAGACAGCTTTTAAGTGAACATTTTTAAAAGAGTAACAAGATGCCATCTGATCAGGATCTTCACTGTTCATCATGCAGTCTGTAAATTTAAATGACAGCTTTTAAGTGAACATTTTTAAAAGAGTAACAAGATGCCATCTGATCAGGATCTTCACTGTTCATCATACAGTTAGTTAATTTAGCAGACAGCTTTTAAGTGAACATTTTTAAAAGAGTAACAAGATGCCATCTGATCAGGATCTTCACTGTTCATAATGCAGTTTGTGAATTTAACAGATAGCTTTTAACTTCACTGTTCATCATGCAGTTTGTGAATTTAACAGATAGCTTATATCCAGTACATGTATATTGAAAGAAGAGAAATTCTAACCATTACGAAAACACGCCTATACAAATGCATTGTAAACTTTACCGCCGAAAAAACGAAAAAAAAAAAAATTTTAAGATGAAAAAATTGTGGTAGTTTTCTTATTTCTGCTCAAAATATAGAGGTGGTTCTAACGAGTACCCACAATCTATATTTTAGAGCAGAAATAAGAAAAATAATGTTTACCCCTGTAAACCCCAGTTTTACTATATAAAAGTGGGGTTCAAGGGGGTCAAAATTATATAGGCATGTTTTCGTGATGTTTAAGTGAACATTTTAAAAGAGTAACAAGATGCCATCTGATCAGGATCTTCACTGTTCATCATGTAGTTTGTGAATTTAACAGGTAGCTTATATTGAGTATATAGAAAGTACTTACTGTAGAGAAATTCTAATTTCAAGTGAAATGTTTTAAAAGAGTAGCAAGATGCCATCTGATCAGGATCTTCACTGTTCATCATGCAGTTTGTGAATTAAAAAAAAAATAACAGATTGATTAAATTCAAGTATATAGAAAGTAGAGAAATTCTAATTTCAACTTATCATTTTTTATCAGAGTAACAAGTTGCCAAAAATATATTTCATAAAATTTTATGGTGAAAAATTTCCTGAGCATAATAACATGTTTTTCAATTTATTTATTCTATTTAATTTTCTTTTTTTTTTTTTCTTTTTTTATAAATATGCCCATGAGGTGATATACCATACCAGTAGGTGTCATTTTCAATAAACAGTAATTTATCTTCAATTATCATAGCCATTATAAGGCTTATTAAAGCACTGGTCCTCCTGTATTTGGTCCTCAAATTATACCCCTGGTCCTCTAGAGGACTTGGTCCTCAGTCCTCTGGTCCTCCAGTAAAAGTCCACAAATTATACCTTCCCCAACATTCTTTCGTGGAGATTGATCATGAAATCTTTTCTACGGTCATTCTCTCCCTTCCTGATTCAAGCTGGGCAGTTGTCAGTTTCTGGCGAAAGAATGTGCACTCTACTGGTTAACCGCTTACGTATAAGCCTGCCTAGGAAAGTGTTGATAGGTAAACTGACCGGCTCAAAAATGACCTAAATAGTGTGGACTGGGCCGTTAAACTCCAATACAAACAAACAAAAACATTTCTCCGTCACATGAAATTATTCCCTCTGCAGAGAAAACATACCAGACTACGCACGTACTCAGGCTGATCCTTTGTAGGTACACTTGGTCGATGACGCTTCAGTGCCTCTTCGGATTTTTTTGGTCGGGAATAAAGTCAAGTATATTTGTTGACAAGAAAATTTTGCATGTATGAGATGATCTACTATATTTCTCCGTCACATAAAACTATACCCTCAGCAGCAAAAACATACCGGACTGCGCATATGCTCAGACTGATCCAAGTCTTTTCCATGCACACATGCTCGACGACGCATCAGTGCCTCTTCAGATTTTTTTTTTTTTTGGTCGGGAATAAAAAGTAGAAGTAAAACAAAGATCAGGAATCGATACAATTAACTTACTCCACAGTAGTATAGGGCGTCACTATGGGGACCAGATTATGGGGACCAGATTATAGGGACTGGTCCCTATAATTTTGTTGGTCCCCATAATCTGGTCCCCATAGTGACGCCGCTTGATGTAAGCTTGACTAGGCTAGAATGGATCTTGGGTGGTCAATAGTGTGTAAAATGGATACCTTCCGAGATGGACTGAGTGTTTTTGTGTTGATTACCTTGGTCCCTATAAATCTTCAGTTTCTGGAATTAATAGGGACCAAGTTTGAATTAACTTAGCCTGAAAATAACTTAGTCTTTTGTTTGAAATCTTTCAAGTAGATCCATGTGTTTGTGTTGATTGACTTGGTCCCTATAAATTTGATGTTTGGTGAAATTATAGGGACCAAGCTTGAAAATGACTTAGTCTTTTGTTGGAAATCTTTCAAGAGGTCCAGGGATACCACAAGATGGCATTATGTTGTTCTTTTGGAAATAAATTGAAATTGAAAAAAATGTTTGGCACGAATAGGGCTCGAACCTATGACCTCCTGCTTATCAGACAGGTGCTCTACCAACTGAGCTAAAGTGCCTTTATAAACTTGATTTGTAATATAATTGTTTTAAACTTAAGACATTATAGTTATTCTTTCTTAACTGTTTGATAGCCCTGAAAAGGGCTGTTTGGGTTTTGAATATCTTATTCTTTTATCTGGTTTTCTTTTTCCGTATTGGTTTGGTGGCAGCTCCAAGGCCAATAGCTGGTGACTGCATCAATTGTTCATCTTCATTTGCCACGATATTGATATGGAGTGGAATCCTAATAGGACTCATTTCCAGTGATGATGGTTGTTGAGGACGATCTTCTAACTGCTTGACTCTATTTTTGAGCTCATTGATTTCCTTCACCAAGACTTCAATAACTTTGGGTTGGGGCTTAGATTGCTGTACTGGAGGCTGTGCATAGATCAGTTGGTTAGATGGTATTGTTGTATATTGTTGTTGCTGTAAGGTAGCATCACTACCAAATGTTTCATTGATAGCGGTTGTTAAAAGATCTGGATTTTGCAAGAGATCATCGAATGATATTGACGGTTCCATTGTTTTTTTCAAGAAATCTGAAGTAGGTCAAATCCTTTTTATACTCTGGAGAGGGATTGACCTACTTGCAAAAATACTTTCTTTCACGTCCGTGTTCACTCAATAAATACCGATGCATTGGCCTACTTCCTTGCACTTCTGTGTACATGACGAAATGGCTCACAACAGTGAAATCTACTTCAAAGCACTGGAAGAACAGACGGAGTCACTGAAGAGTGGCGTTAGAGAATTGATGCTCTCGTTTGACATAGTCAAGCGAGAAGCTGAAGGATTATTTTCCTCGATTGACAATATGGAGAAGATGATAGCCATAACAAAAGAGGCAGCAGAGTTGGCACATGGACAACGGTTGGATGGTAAGGTGGCTGGACCCTCTGCTACCACACAAACGGAAGACTGGAGCCAAGAAGCGACAGAGCCTCCATTCTGTCTATCAAGCGGGTCCAGGATTACATATGAATCCTGGGCAACCAGATGTCCAGCATGCGGTGGGAGAACCTGCTGTCAGTGTTAGTTTTATAAACTAACAAAAGCCCAACGGCCCTTTTCAGGGCCACCATTTATTTTTGAATGAATGTCCTTTAATAATGTTCAATCAAGATTCCTAAGTCTGGTATTTGCTATGATGTTTAGAAAGAACAAACATCATTGCTACATCAAAGACGATGAATTCTCTGATTATGATTGGCTAAGCCAGTTTTTTCATTTTAAGTAGGTCAATCCGATGTCACTTGTATATAAATCATTCATGATTATTACTAACTTCATAACCATGGATGAATACCCAAAGTCTGGTACTTGCAGTGAGTGTAATGCTCCAACTTATCTTGAATGTGGTAAGTGCTACGTCATTCTAAGGTATGTTGGAGAGGAGCACAACTGCCCTGATGATGACGATGGGTTCTTTGAAGACGACAGTTTGTCCATATGTGATGAGTGCCTGGAACAAAAACTGAACCTTTGAAGGTTCTCTAGACCAAATGGCCCTTTTCAGGGCCACCACTTATTCTTGAAAGAGTACCTTTTAATGATCATACAAAAGATTCCTAAGTCTGGTATTGGCTATAATGATCTATGTTTCGAACATAGACCATCATTGCTACACCAAAGACGAAGAATTCTCTTAGGATGATCACTATTGGCTACTTCGTTAGCCAGTTTGATTGGTTGTTCGATTAAAGTAGGTCAATCCTCCTACATTGTATAAAAACCCTTCTGCTTTTGAGTTCTCACCATATTGTTCCAGTATGAGTTGGTTTAAGAAGTTACGTGCTGTCTTCCACCGAAGGAAATGTCCTGAGGTGGAAAGACAACAGCCATGTACTGAGAAAGAGTACTGGAAGAAAGTGGAGAGACTGCAAAGCGGACTGGCTTTCCAGCAGTTCCTGGCTAGAAGGGGAGTGGGATCGGTTACCATTAAACCGATCGCTATAGTGGAGCCATTCCGTGGCTAGTAACTGTTTAAGTTACTAGCTACATAAGAACAGTCCTTTTTAGGGCTAACCCATGTATTTCATTAAAGAATAACCTTTTATTACAAAACAAAGACTGGTAAACTTTTTACTGTTTTTAATGTGTTTTAAAACTTCTTAATACAATACTATATGTTTCTTAACTATCTTATTCAAAAGTCTATTTTGTCTTTGGTTTCTTCACACCACGAGTGTTAGAAGTTGTTCGCTTTCTTTTTCTTGATTTCTTAACACTAGATTGTTTCTCCTCGTCACAAGATTGTTTCTCCTCGGCACAAGACTGTTTCTACTCGACACAAGATTGTTTTTCCTGAGGAGTGTCAGGTAATATTTCTTCAGTAGGTAATGTAGGTGGTATGTCCAACTCATCTTGTATCAACTGCTTCTGTGGACATTCGGGTGCCCAATGATCTGGAAGTCCACATATGTAACAGTGTCCGTAGGGTAGCTTGAACCCCGATGTACAATCTCTTGACCAGTGTGTCGTAGCATTACATCTGAAGCAACGACCATAAGGTGTTCTCATCAGTTGTTGATCAAGAAGTGATTTTTCCAATGTCCGTAGAAGATGAATATCATATTGTTGTTTCAATAACTTCTTTAAACTTGAACAATGGTAGTAGATGCTTTCAGGATCACTATATTTCTTCGTTCTTGGATCCCTATTGTATTCCATCTTGTTTAAGATTTTTGAAGTTTTCACTGTGGCAGTCAGAAGTAGAATGAAGTTCTATTCAAGATCGCTTCCTTTTATATCATCCTTGCCTCGTGTCTTCGAATGTAGAAACTCGATCACCTTTGGATTGTCAGCTACAGTTTTTTTCCAGTTCTCAAATGTGATAACTGAATCTTCTAACAGTTTGTACTTAGCACAAGTCCACCACAATTTCTTGAAATCTTCAAAAGTTTCTTTTTCATTTAATTTCATCTGGATTTCTTCCATAGAAATATCTTCATGAGAAAACAGTATGTAGATGCAAAGTAGTAATCTTCTGTAAGGTTTGAATTTTATCACTTGTGTCAGAGGTACTTCAAACCACTTCTTCTCCATGCTGTTGATAAAACAATGATGATCTGTGTTTCAGGTCAATTTATATGATCAAAGAATCCATCTGTTTGATCAAATCGTCAATATCAGTTTCCATCGGTTCCTCATGACGGTTTTCAGAACAGTCCATCGGTTGTTCTGATGAAGCTCTTTCAATATCCATTATCATGTTGAAAATGTAGCTGATCACCTCATCGTTGTTAGCTACATGCAAACGCCATTGATCCAGTTTCACGGGTGACTCATCCAGTATGTTACTCATGAGCCAAGCTGTTCTTTTCATCTCATGCCGAAAAGACATAAATGTATCATATCTTCTCAACCAAACATGAATGTCATCTTTAGTTTTCAAGAAATCTACATTATCTGGCTCTAATGACAAAGTTTGTTCAAGTGCAAGTCTGTAGATCTCAAATTTCAGAATTTGATCTAAAGATACAGGTAGACTTTTTCTGATAATCTTAATCATGATTTTTAGTTAAGTATGCAATTAGAATATTGAGTTGGAAACTTCAATATGATCTTAGGTTCTTTTCTCAATTGTTCGTTTCCTAATGTCACTTTATATCCTTCCTTGGCATTTATATATTCCGACCAATAGTCGTTGAAAGTCAAACATCCAGATGGTAATATCATAAGATCTGGATGGTCCCGACTACAGAATAACTGTTTGACTTGAGCTTTGGTATATTCCTCATTCAATATCAGATATCCCAAAAACGTATCTCTATAGAGAAAGCTAGATGATACATTGCCATGTAGGAAGTGCTGATGAAATTTCTCAGACATGTAAAACATGTCCCGCGTGGTAAAGTTAAAGAATGTGACTAGCCATCTTTTTGCTTTCTTAAGGGTTGCTTGATGTTGAAAATGAAAACAGCTATTCTGTCTATGAAAGTCTAATCGTTTCTTATCTGACAAATTAGGAAGTTCATCAATAAGTAATAGTAAATGAAGCATTTCATCTTGGTAAGTTATTTGAGATCCAGTGTTCCTCAAAATCTTCATTCTCATAGAAAACCAACTGTCTTGAATGCGTTCTGTAAATTCTCGGCCTTTTCCACAGTTGTACATGTTGTATGTCAAAATCATCTCCGTTATTTCCCAGGGTAGTATACGGCTGGTAGTCATGATTAATCTGAAACAAGAATTTTGAAAATCGGTTAAGCCATTCGCAAGTTATAAGCATTATTGGTTTTTCGCAATAGGAATTCTAAAAATAGTAACATATGAAAAAATGATAAAAATCATTGTAATTTTGCTATTTATAGCTCAAATGGGGTCAAATAATTTTTTTTCGAAATAAATAATATACAAGTTTATAAATTTATACATAATTCATAGATCATGTTCTTACTTTTCTAAAAATTAAAGAGAGATAGTTTTCATATGCAAATCACAAAACCATTTTCATATCAAATTGGTTTAGGGTAGACTATATATACAAAGTGATTTCTTGTTATAAACAGGCTAGTGATCTAGCTTACTGGTCTGTGAATAAAGCATGCGTGCTGTTTCCGCCTTAGTCCGTAGATGCGAGGTTATCGAATATATGCTTAAACAGAGTAGAAGGTAGCTACGCTCAGGCTGCTTTAAGGGGACCCACGCTCACGGGAAGCCTCCGCTCTGGGAATCACTCTGGTCCATAGAGACATTCAGGTGGTTCTAAAGTGTATTCGAGATAATCTCAAATCGCCAGGAGTCCTAAGGTGCAGGGCAGCCCACTATGCAACTCACGAGAGTACCGGGGAGGAATTTGGAACCACGATGATCAACGCAAGTTGATCACGTTTCCTCTTGCAAATTTTTTCCTGAGGTCAGTATAAAAACGGGTTTTTCAGGTTGAAACTTCATAGTTCAGCATTGAACACCAAACAATCAACATGCCAAAGAGACATTGGAAGCGAATAAGAACTCCATCCAGTTCGGATGATGAGACCATGCCTAAGAGGCCTAAGTTGGTAGACTACTCTGATACGGAAGATGAAGATGAAGAATATGAACAATATTATACCATGAAACCAGTAAGAGAGAGGGAGTCGAGGCGATTTAGAACTAGAGCCAATGTATACAGCGTGGACATGAAAAAGTTTCCTGAGAAAACATCACCATTAGAATTTGTACCACGATTATTCCAACAATTGGTGGATGATATCAAGAGACATACCGAGGCACAGGGCAATGATAGAATAAGAGTTAGTATCTACCATCCTGGACTTAAACTTGGGGTATTTATACCCTTCACAGATGTATCCTCGTTAACTGGAGAAGCCCTGTCACAAGAAATTGAGAAAGTCTTACAGTCCAATGAAGACTTCAGAATTGATGATGGCCAGATGTCAATGGAAGTGACACATACAAGACTCCCTGTAGGAAGTGGAAGAACCCCACTCCATTATGGACTCTACTTTGATTCTAACAACATGAGAAAGATGAAAAGAAGTATTGTTACCATCAACAATACAGAAGACTCCATGTGTCTGGCTAGAGCTGTGGTTGTCGGCAAATGTTATGCTGACAAAGATGAATCCCCGACCTGGAAGAGGACATGGGAACATATACGTAAATCTACCAAGTCTTTCCAGACGAGTGAAGCTAAGAAGTTGTTGGATCGAGCTCAAGTTCCACATACCAAACCTTGTGGACTTGATGAATACAAGAAGATCCAAGCTGTGTTAGCACCTGACTACCTGATCAAAGTACATTCGCAACATGCGAAAGATGACCTTCTCTTCAAGCCTGAATTCGAAATGACAAGACAGACTAAAGTGATACATATATACTATAATGGAGACAATCATTATGATACAATCGCCAGTATAACTGGTTTTCTAGGATGTATATACTTCTGTGAACTTTGTGACAAAGGATTTAACCATCGTGGCGATCATATGTGTCCCCATGGATGTGACAAATGTTACAATGTGACATTATGTGCGGCAGGAGAAACTTGTTTCTGTAGGGATTGTAAAAGAAATTTTTACAGTCCTCAATGTTTTGCTAATCATAAAAGAATCAAACTTGGACAGAAAAAGTCCATGTGTCAGTTAGTGTATAATTGTGGAAATTGTTTTACTAGAATCATTGGGAGTAAGAAAAATCATGTTTGTCCAGGGAATCGAAAATGTAGATTTTGTAAAGAGGTCGTGGGTGCAAATCATCAGTGTTACATACAATCTTATGTTTGTAAGACTGATGGTGATGCACCCAACGAATCTGATGATGCAAATTCTGATGATGAAGAAGAAACAAGTTCCTCCTCCTCCAAGTACATCTTCTTTGATTTTGAATCTTCACAAAATACAGGAGAACACAAAGTTAATTTTTGTGTAGCACATAGAGCCTGTGACCAGTGTATTCATTTACCTATCCATGAAAAGTGTAAAAATTGTAGTAAGTTCCCAGATCAAGGAAGAGAAATGATCTTTGAAGGTCCTGGTACTTTGCATGAGTTTTGTACTTGGTTATTCCAACCTTTTAATGAAGGCTCAATTTGTATTGCACACAACTTTGGTGGTTATGATGGGCAGTTTATTTTGAGATATCTCTTAGAGAATGGAACTTACAAACCAGAGGTGATCATGAATGGGCATACCATCATAACCATGAAAGCTGGAAAACTTGAGTTCAAAGATTCGTTTCAGTTTTTGCACATACGTTTGGCTAGTTTCCCTGATACCTTTGGACTTAAAGAAATGAAGAAAGGTTATTTCCCACATTTGGCAAATACTGAAGCTAATCAGAATTATGTAGGTCCATACTTTCCTGCTGAAATGTATAACCCTGGCCAGATGTCTAGCAAAGACAGAGACGACTTCTTGCAATGGCACAAGTCTAAAGTTGAATCTAATGCTATCTTTAACTTCAGGCAAGAAATGGAAGAGTATTGTCGGAGTGATGTCGATATCTTGAGGAGAGGTTGTGCTTGCTTTAGGCAGTAATTGATGGAAACTAGTGGAATTGACCCTTTTAAAGTAGCATGTACGGTGGCTCAAACTTGTTCTCTCGTTTGGAGAAAGGATCATATGCCAGAAAACTCAGTAGCTATCATTCCTCCTGAAGGCTATCCAAATCAAAAGAAATATTCGATCAAGGCTGTAAGATGGTTGCAAGTGATGGCTAAGAAAACTAACACACACATTCAACATGCATTGAATGGTGGTGAACAGAAAATTGGTGAGTTTTACGTGGATGGGTTTGACCAAGAAAATAAGAAAATCTATGAATTTCAAGGTTGTTATTGGCATGGTTGTCAAAGATGTTATCCTGACAGACATAAGATCAATACCTACAACTGTTTGAAGATGGACACTCTTTTTTGTTCCACTTTGAGAAAGATTGAAACTCTGAAAGCTGCAGGGTATGAAGTCATACAATGTTGGGAATGTGATTTTGACAAACAGTGTAGAGAAGACAAAGAATTCCAAACTTTGGTAGAAGCTGAATTTACTAACTTGGACCCCTTGAAACCCAGAGATGCTTTGTTTGGGGGAAGGACTAATGCTACCAAATTGTACCATGAGATTGATGAGCGTTCAGATCAAGAAATCAAGTACATTGATGTCTGTTCTCTGTACCCATACATTTGTAAATATGGTGTTTTCCCACTAGGTCATCCGGAGATTTATTCTCAAGAAGAAATTGACAAAGACAATATTCAAGAATATTGTGGCCTGATCAAATGTAAAGTTCTTCCACCCAGAAATTTGTATCATCCAGTACTCCCTTACAAATGTAACAATAAACTTCTGTTTCCACTCTGTAGAACATGTGCAGAGAAGTCAGACAACTCACAACTTTGTCATCATACTAAAGCAGAAGATAGAGAATTGGTTGGAACTTGGGTCAGTATAGAATTATTTGAAGCCCTGAAACTTGGTTATCGACTTACAGAAATTTATGAGGTTTGGCATTTTCCCGAGACAACTCAGTATGATAAAGAAACTGGCCAAGGTGGAATCTTTGCTGGGTACATTGATACATTCCTCAAAATAAAGCAAGAGGCCAGTGGGTATCCTGATTGGTGTAAGACTGAGGCAGACAAAGAAAAGTTCAAACAAGATTACTTTGAGGCAGAGGGAATTAGATTGGAGCATATTGAAAAGAATAAGGGTCGTAGGGCTACTGCAAAGACTGAGTTGAATAACTTGTGGGGAAAATTGGCTCAAAGAGATAATATGACTAAAACTGAATACATCTCGGAACCATCAACATACTTTGAATTGGTAAGCAATCCCATGAAAAAAGTCAAGTATGTTGATGTCTATGGTGAACAGTTTTTACATGTCAACTGGGAAGAAACAGACTCTATCATTGAACCTCACAGTTGCAGTAATGTGGTAGTAGCGTCTTTTGTCACAGCACAAGCCAGATTGAAATTGTACAGTGTATTACACAAACTTAATACACGTGTCCTCTACTTTGACACTGACTCTGCAATCTATGTCCACAATCCCAAACTTTGGAATCCAACGATTGTGAATAATCGACTTGGTGAATGGACTGATGAGTTGCCCAATGCAAAAATCACAAAATTTGTTGGTATGGGTCCAAAGAACTATGGTTACGAGTATGTTGAAAACAATGGTGATAGAAAATCCACTTGTAAAGTGAAAGGACTGACTTTGGATTTTAACACTTCTCAAATCATACATTTTGAGAAAATGTTAAACTGGGCAAAATCCAAAGATAGAGATTTCCGTGAAACTGTGCAGTATCAACATAAAATCAGAAAACATCCCAATAGGAAAGTAACCACTGAAAAACTTTCAAAGATTTATAGATTTACCTATGACAAACGTGTGATTGTGAAAAATGGGTACACTGTACCATATGGCTATGAATAAAGATTTTTTACATTATTAAAACTATATAAATATACATGTTGTTCGTTGTTCTTTCTCATTATTCATCATGTCAAGCATTCAGACACCAGTAGTACAAGATATTAACAGTTTGTTTTTCAAACATCCTGCTAATCTCTTTATATCAGGTCCAAGTGGATCTGGAAAAACAGAGTTTGTAAGAAAAGTCATTGAATACAAACATGACTTGTTTGATATTCAACCACAACGTATCGTGTGGTGCTACAAAGAATGGCAGCCAACTTATAATATCTTGCAAGAACGTGAAGGATCCAACATCACATTTCTTTCTGGAATTCCCAATGACGATGATGACATTGTCAGCGATACGAGTTTGTCTCACTTGATCGTCTTTGACGATATGTTAGGAGACAAAGATGAAGAAAAAATCAAATTGTGGTTTACAAGGAAAGGGCATCATCGAAATGCAAGTGTGATATACATCACACAAAATTTGTTTCACCAAAGTAAAGATAGTCGAACTATCAGTTTGAATGCACATTATCTCATTTTGTTTCAAAGTCCTCGAGATAAGATGCAAGTCAAAGTTTTGGCAAAACAACTTCAATCTCCACATTTGATGTATGCTTTCAATGATGCCACATCCAAACCACATGGATACTTACTGATTGATTTGAAACCAGATACACCAGATCTGTTGAGATTTAGAACAAATATTTTTCAAAACTGGTTTACAAAACCAAATCATCAAGGACCAGTTGTTTATTTCCCAAACATATAAAAGTGTGTGTCTGATTTGAAAATTGATCACAAGTCATTATGGTTTCGAAACGAACATCAGCTAACTTGATAAGGGCACTCTACAATTTGAGTAGAGAACCAAATACTGTAAAACGCAAACAATTGCTCAATGAGGGATTACTTGAAATGATAAAATGGTTTTCTTTGGCTGCAAGAAAAATCATTGAGGGTAAAATGAAATTACCCAAACAGACAAAGAAATTTATGGAAAAACATAAAGATGATCTCAGAAAATTAACAAGCACCATGGTCAATAGTGATGTTAAACGTAACATCATTTTGAAACCTGGTGGAGGTGGTTTCTTGGGTGGCGTTATTATCAGAACATTAATTCGATGGGATGGTAATAAAATATTAAGACGGTTTGCCAAAAAGAAGACTTCTGTAAAGAAGACTTCTGAAAAAAAGAAAAAACCTAGAAAAATTAATGAAAAATTTATTACTGTGAGAAAACGTCCAATTACATCATGGCAAAGTCTTGGGATGCGATCACCTACTGAAAATGCTCGGTCTGTAACTCGTCGAAAAACCATTTCACCAAATATTGCTAGATTTCAACCACTCTATGCTGGGGAACCACATGTTTTTCAAACTGCAAGACAGTTTGGATTTGAAGCTGCAATGCGTGAAAAGGCTATGCAGGGACAAAAAATGTATAATCAACCTTTTAGAATCAATAACAGAGGTCCAAACTTGAAACTTACGAGACGCAAAATATAAAAGCCCATGTTCGACTGGGATTCTTCATAGTGTATCACGACAATCATGACGGCCGTACGTAAAAGGAAAACTCTGAGAAAAAAGAAAACTTCTTTGATTAATAAATATTGTCCTTTTTTAGAAGGACTTTGTCAATTACCTCCAAAATTTCGTCAAAAAATAATCAATGATTCACCCAAAGAAGTGATCGATTGTGTTGGGGAATGTTGCTTAAACATTATAAAAGGCAATGTACATCTAACTAAAGCTCAGAAACAACACTTACAATCTAGAAAACAGCATGTTCGTTTGCTGAGTACAAAACAGGTCCCTGTTGCAGCAAAAAAGAAAATCATTAATCAGAAAGGCGGGGCTTTACTAGGATTGTTACTCAAACCTTTGATTGCCCCACTCATAGGATCTGTCCTTGGTGGCCTTCTTAATCCAAATCATGGAAGGGCGTAAAATGGCTATTGTCCCATTCAAACTTTGGGAAGATATGAAACGTTGGAAAGAGGAGCAAATTCAGAAACCTAGATTACCACCTGATCCTGAAGTTTCGGCTACTGCTAATCTTCAAAACGACTTGTCTTCTGTTATGAGTAATAATGAAATCTCGGAATCAGAAAAGTCTCAGTTGTTTGGTGAAACTTTGCATAAATTTAAGACGGCTCATAAAAAAGCTTTAAAAGAACCTTCAGTTTCCCTTTCCCAGCCTGTTCTGCAACCTAAGAAGATTGATCAACACATTATTGACAGTGTTCCTTCCACCATGAAAAGAAAAGCTCAGCTTTTGCTTTCTATGTTGCAAGAAAATAAAAACATAGCTTGGGATGATGATGGTACAGTCAAGATGTATGGAAAACCTATTCCTGGTTCTAACATTATCGACTTGGTCAATGATGTGATCAGACATAGGAAAGGTATTGAGCCCACGGGCTGGCAAGCTTTTGCACAAGGGTTGAGAGAATTGAATATTCCTCAAGATGTGGTAGGCAATAGAGATAGATGGGAATGGATGCACGAACATCACCTTCCTCCTCCTGAACAATCACCAGAGGATGTCTTTGTGACTCCTCCTAAAACAAAACGTCATAAAATAAGGACTCCCTATACAAAACAGCGTAAATATGATCTGCCATCAGTCAAAAAACACGTAAGGCGATTAGCGAGAAAACATATAAAAGAAGAAGAAATGGAAGGTCCTTTCATACCTAAATGGTTAACCTATGATGAACAATGAAGTTTGAAAAATTATATTATGATCCTAAAAGTCCTGCTGCCTATGCTGGAGAACAAGCTTTATTCCAGTTAGCTAGAAAAACTTCTAAAAAAGTAAAACTTAAAGATGTCAGGGATTGGTTGAGGAAACAAAAGACGTACACATTGCATAAGCCTATTCGTAGAAAATTCAAACGTCGAAAAACTGTAGTTGCAGGAATCGATTATCAATGGCAAGCAGATTTAGCAGATGTGTCAAGTATGTCTAAGTTCAATGACAAACACCGATACTTGCTTTGTGTCATTGATGTATTTTCCAAATTTGCCTGGGTTGTTCCCATCAAAGACAAGATGGGTAAAACTTTGATCAAAGCATTCAAATTGATTTTGAAAAAACGAAGTCCAAAAAGCCTCCAGTCTGATAAAGGAACAGAATTTAAAAATAAAATTTTTCAGAATTTTTTAAAGTCAAAAAAGATTCATTTTTTCACGACAGAAAATCCTGAAACTAAAGCCAGTATTGTTGAAAGATTTCAAAGAACTTTGAAAAGTCGCATGTGGAAATATTTTACACATCATCGTACACTGAGATATATCGATGTACTTCCAAAATTAGTTCATGGCTACAATCATGCATATCATCGAAGTATCAAATGTGCACCTGCATCTGTGACTAGCAAAAACGAAGTTTTAGTGTCAGAAAATTTATTTGGAAAGAAACAAAAACATCAAAGTCCAAAATTAAAAGTCAGTGATTATGTTCGCATTAACAAGACAAAACGTACTTTTGATAAAGGTTATTTACCAAACTGGACACAAGAGTTATTTCAAATTTCGGTTGTGTACAAACATCAAAATCCTGTAACCTATAAAATAGTAGATCTAGATGGTGAGGTAGTCAAAGGCACTTTTTACTCGCAAGAGTTACAACGTGTAGAAAAAGATCAAATTTTCGAAATTGAATCTGTCATAGATCGCAGAAAACGTAAAATTGGTAAAAAGTGGGTCAAAGAAATAAAAGTTCATTGGAAAGGGTATCCATCTAAATTTGATAGTTGGATTTCAGAATCAGATCTTCTATAAAAACCGCAAACATGAATTTCAGAAGCTCATTCGTGCGTGACACTGCTTCTTTACAATCTGCAGACGGTAGTCAAGGAGTATTAGCAAAAAATCGCTTAACATTTTTGGCTCAAATCATTGTCGTTTATGCCATCATTATCACCTCATTGGTACAAATCAGTTTAAGAAGTCCAGACAAAGAATTGTGGTTGATATTACTCAGTAGCTCTGTTGGATACATTTTACCATCCCCAGGATTAAAATTCAAAAGACAAACTCCAATTGCATCTTCTCTCCCTGAGGATAAACAAAAACCATGAAAGAATTTTACTTGACATTATTAAGTGACAGTTCTTTAGACACATTTCCCAAAAATACTCAATCTACTTTCAAAGTCAAATTAGATTGTCCTATTCAAATTGACAAACAAAATTGGGAGGTAGCTTTAGCAGAAATAATAACACCAGGTGAAATCATGAATATCACAGATAAAAATAATTTTTTCTTTCTTCGATTAACAAATAATGCTTTCATTGACATAAAGTTTGATCACTTAAGACATGAAATTTGCAGACAAACAAAAAAATGTTCAGATTATAAAGTTACCTTTCCAACAGGAAATTATACTAGCCCTGAACATTTGATTATGGAAATGAAAAATGCACTTGAGAGTCGTATTCAAAAGATTTTGACTCAACACAACATTAAAATTCATCTTGAATACAGAAGTCAATTAAAACGCATCAAGGTTGCAGTAGAGTATCCTTCTGGTTCAAATTACACAAATCAAATTCAGATAGTATTTCCAGCACCATTAGCAATCATTTTAGGCATCGATAAACAATTTCACGGAGAACCATTAGGCAACGATGCTGTCAAATTCAAATATGGTGTTGACTTGAATATTCATAACAGTCGCTTCTTTGTGTATTCCGATGTGGCCGGTTACACAAACATAGGGCATATAACAGCTCCCATTTTAAGAGTAGTTCCATTTGCAAATACAACTGGTGAAATTCATTTCCATCAAGAATTTCTCAACTTGCATTACGTTCCAGTGGCAAAATCCTTCATTGATCAAGTTTACATTAGTATAAAAGGTGATACAGGTAATGATATTCCATTCATTACTGGCAAGACATTGATCAAACTACACTTCAGAAAAAAAGAACAATAATGCGTACTATTCATTATCATCAGTCTGGAGCGGGATTTAAAGACTTTCCCGTCTATCGAGGTGTCTCAAGACAATATGGTCATGGTTTAGGTTCCATATTTAAAACAGCAATGCGAAGTGTTGTTCCCATTTTAAAACCTCTAGCTCAAGCAGGAATAAAAAGTGCAAAACAAGTTGCAAAAAAGGAGGGACTAGGTGCTCTTCGCGATATGTTGGAAGGTCAAAATATCAAACAAGTTTTGAAACAAAGAGGCAAACAGAGTTTGAAATCTCTAGGAAAATCAGCTCTGGGTGAATTAAGTGGGGGTATAAAATCAAAAGCCAAATCTAAAAAGAATCAGTCTAAGACTAAACGTCAAGGTGTTAAGAAGGGCCAAAAAAAGAAAAACTCAACTGCTATTCCAAAAAATCTTAAATTTCCGAAAGATATTTTCGATCAATAATGATGCAATCAGGTTCTTGTGAGTGCAGCAAAACGGAGTTGGAAATGCAATCCGTTCCTCCGACAATGACAACTATGCAAGAAACTCAGTGGACTGATTATCATCCTATCGCTTCCCTGGATAGTTATCAGGCACCCATTGAATTTTTGGTTCCACCCCATACTGAATATTATACAGATTTATCTCAAACTTATCTTTATCTGAAATGTAGAATCCTGAAACCAGATGGAACTAATATTGAGGACAAAAAGGTTGCCCCTATCAACAACTTCTTTCACAGTATGTTCAGTAGCATCGATTTGTACCTGAATAATAAACTGGTCACAAGTAATATGGATACATATCCGTACAGAGCCTACATAGAAAACTTATTTTCCTTTGGAGCAGATGTCAAAGACAATCAGTTAAAAGCTGCAGAACACTGGTATGAAGATGAACCTGAGAAATTTGAGGATTTTGATTGTGATAGCATAAAAAAGGCCGAGGTGAAGCTACAAAACAAAGTAAATCTTTGGAACTCATGGGCCGATTACATTTAGATCTGGCCATGCAAGACAAATATCTTCCGAATGGCATCGAAATCAAACTCAGACTTAACAGAGCATCTCCTCAATTTTGTATCATGGCTGAGGATGGTTACCCTGTAGTACTCAAAATTGATGTAGCCAAACTGTCAGTGAGAAATGTACAACTTCTACCAGCAATCACAAACGATTTGAATCAGAGCATTGCTCAACATAATGCCAAATTCCCCATCAGAAGAGTTGAGGTGAAAACATTTACCATTGGTACTGGACTCAGATCTAAAATTGAAGACCATCTGTTCCAAGGCCAACTTCCAAAACGATTGTTCATTGGCATGGTTCCTAATGAAACATTCAATGGCACGTTTCCCACGAACCCCTTTAACTTCCAACCTTTCAATCTCAGTAAATTGGATGTCACACTCGATGGACATAATATCTATGGCAGACCCTTTGAACCTAACTTCACCAGAAACGAGTACCTTCGATCATACATGTCACTGTATCAGGCTCTGAGTAGTCGAGACCAAGTTCAGAATTGTAACATCGATTACGAGGATTACAAAGACGGATACACATTCTGGGGATATGACTTCACACCTGATCAAGCTGCTGACCAGAGTCATCTCCACCCTATAAAAACTGGAAACCTGAGACAAGAACTTCAGTTTGCCAATTCGCTCGCAAAAACTATCAACGTCATTGTGTATGCTGAATTTGATAATCTGATAGAAATTAACGGACTCAGAGAAGTAATCACAGACTACTGAAAAAAAAGATGCATAGTGGATACTATATTGAAGAAGAACTGAGGGATTATCTACTATGGTCAGATTCTACTTCATCTGGAAATAGTATGCTACAAAAAGAATTTGAGGGATTATCAGAAGACAATGAAACACTGGGACGACAAAAATGGATTAAAGATACCCTTATACGAGCCATGAAGATCAACTTGATGACTGCTATATTTGACTATGCCCGTCACCAGTGTCAAGGATGTAGAATAAATCATCCCAGTCAGAAATACCATGACTTGTGCTTATGGACAAAACCAAACGAATGGATAACAGACTATGGTATACATATCCATGCCCTGAATAATCTCAACATCTACGAGGTCATCCAAAAATGGGACGAGTTGCTCCTGGATGAAGTACCATCAGAAGAAAAAAGAAAAGAATATAGTGCTATGACAGGATTGGACCATTTAAAGACACATTTTTCGATTACATAACATCCTAATGACCGTTTATTAAAGAATCTAGCATTGAGATAAAATACACTTGGGGTATTCAGGCTGTCATACAGGTAGGGGACCAAGAGAGGGTAATAAATTACCTAGGGATATGACTTTGACAAATGACATCTATTCATTTACACCTAAGTCCTTATTTTTGATTTGAATGGAAGAAACAACAGCACTTTTTCCGAATTTACATTTAGTAGCCATTATTTATAATCATTACAGAAAATGCAAATTCAAATATATTGGTATATTTTTCCACCAAAAAATGAATTGTTTTTCAGATCAAATCCTGATAACTTTATTATTTTTGCTCTAAACATATATTGTGTGTCCTAATTAGAACCACCTCGTACTAACACTTTGTTTTTACAGTGTGACTGCTCGTTAGAACTGCTTCCATGAGGCGGTTCTAACGAGGACACACAATATATGTTTTTGAGGAAAAAGGAACATCCCCTAAACCCCACTTTCTATAGAGAAAATGGGGGTTTAAGGGGTATACATTATTTTCCTTATTTCTGCTCCAAGTCATAGGTTGCGGGTGCTCGTTAGAATCGTCTCATTGAGTCATAGGTTGTGGGTACTCATTTGAACCGCCTCATTGAGGCGGGTCTAACGAGCACCCTCAACCTATGTAAACTTTGTAATATATATAAGAAAAATAAATTTAATTGTGTTTGTTGGGAACCGGACAAAACGTCCCATGGACAAAACGTCCCATGCCATTTTTGACCAGGTGGACAAAACGTCCCACATCATTTTGTCAGGGTGGACAAAACGTCCCACATCATTTTTGCAGGGTGGACAAAACGTCCCACATCATTTTTTCAGGGTGGACAAAACGTCCCCCACAGTTTAGACAGGGTGGACAAAACGTCCCACGCTATTTCGACAGGGTGGACAAAACGTCCCATATTCAATTCAAAGGGAACCATTATACCTAATCTAATCTATCTGATAAATAACTAATTGTTGTTTGTTGAAATGATGTAATTGCCCTCTTGTGTCATGCATTTTGCCCCACCATGGGACCCACATGTATATCTCTCATCTCAGGTGAGCAAATTAGGACCATTATGGTCCCCTTGTTATACCAAATGGATTCATCCTCCTTATATATGACAGGAGTCCATTTCGAAATTAAGGGGTGTTTTCTTTTAAATTTATTTGGAAAATAACTGAACTTTTTGCAAATAATGTATTATGTAGGCCCTGATCAGACGCCCCAAACATAATCCCCCACCGTCGGACAAAATCCCCTCTTTTTGTAAAGGCTGACAATATCCCCCACACCTCCACATGCACAATTACTGATTTTGGAAAATCAGTCTGTATATACATGTGTTGAAAACTGTAGATTTCAATACTGTCAAAGCTATTTTGGTGCTCATCGAAAAATTATTGCAACAGGCAGGTAGTACTGCACATGTACAAAAGGTGAAAAAAATGTATAACAGTGAAATCATCAATGCAAAAATTCTAACAATGAATAAGAAAATTACAACCTTAGATTAAATTCATTGAACTGACTTAATAATGTTTGTTCAATTATGATCACTTTGATCATCACCATTAATTTTCATCATACAGATCATAAAGACTCTTCACAAAAATCAATTAGAATTTTCAAAAGTTATACATTTTCCTATCAACAAATTAATTCTGTAATTAGCAGCTAATCAAAGAAAAACCTTTGTTAGATTAAAGTGAAAAGGGCATAATTACGTGTAATAACTTTTTTAAAATTATACATGTGTGCTTAGGGGTTTTTATGGACCTCTCAACCCATTAGGATTATATTTGGCATGGTCTGTAGTTCCAGTAGTTCCAGGCATACTTGTAAAGTGGGTTTTAAGGGGGTCAAAATTATAAAGGCATGTTTTTCGTGATGTTTTCAGTATTTTATACAAGATACCTTTTAATATTTTTATACAAGATATATCCAGTAATGAAATAATAGGTGAAAACTGTTTCAGATAGGGATATCAGGTTGTGTTTTGTTTAAAATTAATTTGGAAAGTGGCTTATAGTTTTGCAAACAGTGTAGGCCCTGATAAGACCTCGTGTTCTGAGGCATCTGATCTTGGCCTGCACTGTTTGCCAATTACCCACCGATACTATTATTTTTTTCAACAGAGTAAGATAAGTTGTACACATTTTCTTATATGTGCTATCATAAAAAAAAATCTTTTATGTAAAAAATGTGCTCTTAACCACGTGCTCTTTAATGATTGTGTTTTCATATTCATGTTTTGTAAATAAAAAGCATCTAACTATATTTCCACATTCATTTTTGTAGTGTTCATGTTGGTACAGTAAAATTCATATATTAAGACCACCCTTGGGACTGTTCAGTAGTGGCCTAAAAGACCACTTTTGAACAGTCCCAAGGGTGGGCTCCAACTAGAGCAGACTGGACACTGCAAACACAAAGAAAATGTACCTAAAACCTTCTAAATATGCTTTTAAAAGCATAATTTGTCTTAATTTAAGGTGGTCTTAATAGTGAATTTTTACCCTATATTGTCACATACCCTTCCGCCTCCCTTACACCACCTCAAGAATATGGGACGTTTTGTCCACCCTGTCAAAATAGCATGGGATGTTTTGTCCACCCTGTCAAAACTGTGTGGGACGTTTTGTCCACCCTGAAAAAATGATGTGGGACGTTTTGTCCACCCTGACAAAATGATGCGGGACGTTTTGTCCACCCTGAAAAAATGATGTGGGACGTTTTGTCCACTTGGTCAAAAATGGCATGGGACGTTTTGTCCATGGGACGTTTTGTCCTACATTCGTGTTTGCTATTTTAGTTTTAAACTTGAAAAGGAAAAAAAAAAATAAAATCTAAAAAAAAAAAAATGTTTCTCTTTTCTGATATGATTGTGTCTAAAAAAGAACATTTTATAGTTCCATCTTGACGGAAACTATAAAATGCTGATGTTTTAGACATTATATGATTTGTGTATCACATACTTTCAACCAAAATAAAATAAATAAATAAATTAAAAAAATAAATAAATATAAAGTAATAATCTGGATCCATGACATTTCGTCTAAACCCATTTCGTCTAAAGGACATTTCGTCTAAAAGACATTTCGTCGAATACGACATTTCGTCTAAATTTCGTCGAAAAGTGTCTAAATTTGTCTAAAAATGTCTAAATTTTTTTCGTCTAAGTTTTGTTTACACATATAATGGTAAGGAAAGACAGGTGATCTACGAAGGCTGATCTTTATTTACCAGTGACAATACATTTCTATGGTTTCAAAGTTAATAGTTTAGGTTGTATCCTTGTGGCAAAGACTTCCTACGCCATCACGAAAACACGCCTATATAATTTTGACCCACCTTGAATTCCACTTTTACATGTATATTGTATTATATTATAGACTGGTTCCCTCACCCTATAGCTCTCTGGCGTTCGCATATATTTTTAATAGAACACAGGCATCCAGTTAAGGGTTTACAGGGGAAAAGCCTGTTTTTTTCCTATTTCTGCTCAAAATATAAATTGTGGGTACTCGTTAGAACCGCCTCGATGAGTATTTTTAGCAGTAATAAGAAAATTATCACAATGTTTCATCTGTATTAGTATAGACAACAGGCAGATTGTCTAAAAATAACAAAGGTGCGACATTTCGTCTAAAATCCTTAATACATTTTTCGACGAAATGTCGTACCAGACCGGTTTTTTAGACCAATTGTCGTATTAGACGAAGTGTCTATTCGACGAAATGGGTTTAGACGAAATGTCGTGCACCCAAAGTAATAAAGGTAAATTGATTAAATTTTGAGGTTTATTAGTTCATTTACCTTGTTTGTTTACTTCTTTGCACTTTTGAGTAAAGGAAACAATGGATATCACTGTTTTTCTTTACTTTATTTTAAAATAAAAAAGAAGTTATTTAAACAATATGTTGTTGGAAAAAATTTCAGTAAATTATACTATCACTCAAATACCCTTATTGAGCCCCCTATTAAACAAGAAATCTGCTCATAATTACCTCATAATCACTTAGATAAGATAAGCCTTTGATGTGCACTATGGTCCGAAGGAAATGTTTATTGTAGATCATTAGACAGGCCACCCCTTTTATATAAGGAAAAAAATGTGTCTTTAACACCATCTGAAAAAGTCGAAGCCTATAAAAACTGGATGTTCCTGAAAAACAGTCATAACAGATACGGAAGAAAGCCTGACTACAACGAGTGGAGAGACTTTTGGAAACAGAAATTAATAGAAGCTACTCCATCGGATACATCACCAGAAAAATGGACACACATGAACTGAGAAAAATTCTATACCACATGCATGTTAATGGAGATGTATGTGCCAAAGATCTCTTACCAGAGAATAAACCTCTAGACATGAAAGCCTATATCATAAACACTGACAATTCAGATGAACCAGGAGAACATTGGGTTACCGTATACTTCAGAGACCATCAAGCTATCTACTTTGATTCTTATGGCATGCCACCAGAAGAAGACTATATTCTACCTTTCATCCAAAGAAATTCCAGAAGTTGGATTCAAAATACAGAACCATTACAAAGTCCATGGAGTCACAACTGTGGAATGTGGTGTATTTATATTATTCATCAACTTGAAAAAGGACTAGACTTGAAGAAAGCTATTCATGGGGAACTGTATGGCACAGGAGAAGACTTATACCAAAATGACAGAGATATTGACAGATGGTTCAGTGCTAATTATGGCAAAGTGATCTGGACACAAATCAGTTCTAATTATGGCAAAGTGATCTGGACACAAAATGACATGCCAACTCCAAAGTTTCTTTACAAACATAGAATTCAAGTTTGCAAATGCTTGAGAAATACACATTGTTTATCAAAGAAATACCCCATGTATTTAATGTTGTAAATATGTTAAGGTTTCAAATTGTAAACGAGGACAGAGGGACGGTCCTAATCCTCTGTTCATCGTAATCAAGTTAGTTAGCGGGACAAATAAAGTTAAAACTGTTCACCAATCTTTCTTGTCTTTTCACCCCCTCTTCATGACGAAGAGGGTAGTAGTATCTAAACTTGAGATGGCTAGAATTAACATCTACTGACGCTTCATAGTCAAACTAATGAATCAAAAGTAGATCTTGAGATACAAGATCTATATCCAGAAGTTTGCTACTATCAAGCCTCAATATATTTGCCAAAACACTTGACGCTTGACAGTCAAGTTTCTACCGATAACGAAATATAAAGTCTTGAGATACAAGATTTTCATTTCTCATAGAAACTTGGTACTAGATAGCCTCAATATATAAGCATGACACTATGAAGTCTTGAGATACAAGAACAACATAATGTCATCTTGTGGTATCCCTGGACCTCTTGAAAGATTTCCAACAAAAGACTAAGTCATTTTCAAGCTTGGTCCCTATAATTTCATCAAACATCAAATTTATAGGGACCAAGTCATTTTAGGCTTGGTCCCTATAAATTTCAAAAACTGAAGATTTATAGGGACCAAGTCATTTTAGGCTTGGTCCCTATAAATTTCAAAAACTGAAGATTTATAGGGACCAAGTCATTTTAGGCTTGGTCCCTATAAATTTCAAAAACTGAAGATTTATAGGGACCAAGGCAATCAACACAAACACATGGATCTACTTGAAAGATTTCCAACAAAAGACTAAGTCATTTTCAAGCTTGGTCCCTATAATTTCACCAAACATCAAATTTATAGGGACCAAGTCATTTTAGGCTTGGTCCCTATAAATTTCAAAAACTGAAGATGAATAGGGACCAACTCATTTTAGGCTTGGTCCCTATAAATTTCAAAAACTGAAGATTTATAGGGACCAAGGCAATCAACACAAACACATGGATCTACTTGAAAGATCACAAAAAAAAACTAAGTTATTTTCAGGCTTAGCCAAAGCTAGGTCAATTCAAACTTGGTCCCTATAAATTTCAGAAACTGAAGATTTATAGGGACCAAGGTAATCAACACAAAAACACTCAGTCCATCTCGGAAGGTATCCACCTAACACACTACCGACCACCCAAAACCCATTCTAGCCTAGTCAAGCTTACATCAAGCGGCGTCACTATGGGGACCAGATTATGGGGACCAACAAAATTATGAGGAAAAAAACTAAGTTATTTTCAAATTAAGCCTGAGAATCAAAAAGTTTCACGTTTCAAAAAATCTGGTCCCCATAGTGACGCCCTATACTACTCTCCACCCATCAAAGACACCAAAGGGAAAGAAACACAAACATGAAGCGACCAGACCATAATGGAAACCTAAACAAAGGAAGGCCATAAGGACAGTTACTTTCCCACAAAATGGCCAAATGGCCATCCAAAATAAAAAGACACAAGTGATACACACAGTAAGTAACAAACGAAAACAAATAAACCGCCACAGACATTTAGTCAAGTTAGTTTGGTGACAAGAAAATTTTGCATATATAGAACAATCTACTATATTTCTCCGTCACATAAAATTATACCCTCAGTGGAGAAAACATACATGTACCAGACTGCGCATATGCGCAGGCTGATCCAAGTTTTTTCTAGGCACACTTGCTTGATGACGCTTCAGTGCCTCTTGTCGGGAATAAAGTCAAAATACACATACAATTTCTAGAAACTGTATAAAGCCAGCTCACCCCCAACCCCTCAGCGATTCGGATATATCAGACTGCGCAGGCTGATCTGAGTCTTTTCTGGGAACACATGCAGAGAGAGAGAGAGAGAGAGAGAGAGAGAGAGAGAGAGAGAGAGAGATAGCGTGCGTGTAAAATGAACAGAATTTGTTATATTTCCAACAATGAATTACCTAAAAAGAAATATGTTCTGTAAAAGGGTTATCCTTTGGAAGCAAGGAATACACCACAGAACTGAAAAATATGGAGTGTACATGTTTTCTGGGCCAGACTAGCTAGTTTCGGCCAATTAGGCCTCATCAGTGACCCTCTGATATTTTCAAAATTCCACAATGGAATCAATGATCCCAAAGGACAAGAAAATATAATCTACACTATTATTTAGGACAGGGAGACGTTTTACCGCCGCCATACATTCCCGATAATCGTTCAACAGTGAATTATTTCGTTTCGAACGTTTTGACGTCACAATTGCTAGGCGACTTTGCTGACGTCGTTGGTAACAACAATTACAGTAGTTGACGTTTGGCGGAAAATCTGATAAAATCCTAGAAATCAGACTTCACTTTTCGCGTCCATTTGACGTTTTTGAGAAGAGACCTGCAACTCGAAGATAAAGTATTATTTTCTTGAAAATACAGTTCTAATTTCATGACATTTGTGCATCTGTATTTCAAGGACAGGCTGATTTTTGCATTGAAATGAAAACAAGATGACGACTGATTTTCAAACTAAACCACGCCTCCTGAAATCCATACTCTGACTGGAACTATTTTAGTTGGAAATCAGAACGGTTGAATTTGGAAAGTCAAAGGTAAAACATGAATGAAAATGTAATAAATAGTTTATTTTGTTGTTTTGATCGATTATGGAGAAATATTTACATTTCCATTGTAAAGTCTACTGTAAACCTATAGAAAAAATTGCATTCATACTTCCATGAACGCATCGAATCGCGTGCTATTAAGTGACGTCATTCTATACCATTGTTCTCTACGGGCGTTGATGACATCAACGCTACTCCGCTCTTCGTAGAAAAACAGCGTGTAAATGTTTTTCAACTTTAAAACGTTGCCCTACAAGCATCTTTTTTGCCCAGTGATGAGGGCAAATAATGTAAATATAAAAATAAACTTAATTTTTCTGCTTTTCATAAAGGTATGAACGGCAGTGGCTCGCTAGCAAAGTTTACATGAACCCCTTCGGGGTTCATTTACTTTGCACGCGACCCACTGCGTTCATACTTCCATGAACTGCAGAAAAATAAATTTCATTTCTTAAATAATTCATTTGTGTTCTAAGGCTTTCGTGTAAAAAAACTTGTTCGCTATCGCTCACTCGTTTTTTACGCGGAAGCCTTAGAACACTTGTGAATTATTTCACCGTAATCGATCAAAAATCCAAACAAACTCTATATATTCATTAGAATAAGATTTAACTTGAAACAAATTAAAAAATACTGTTTTATTTATTTATTTATTTATTTATTTATTTATTTATTCATATTCTTATGTCAAAGCTATGAATATTTTAAATAGACAGAATATAATCCTGAGAATAAGATTTTTATTTATTTATTTATTTATTCATTCTTATTCTCATGTCAAAACTATGAATATTTGAAATAGACAGAATATATCCTGAGGGTCACTGATGAGGCTTTATTAGCCGTAACTACGTAGTATGACCCATCTTCTTTCTTATGAATATTTTCATTGCTCTTAAAGGAACTCATTTTTGATTTTTATTCTATCACAACTGCTTATTTGTATTTCGGTTTAACGGCCCGCTCAACACTATTTAGGTCATTTTTGAGCTGGTCAGTTCATTTATCCACACTTTCCTGGGCAGGCTTATATGTAAATGGTTAACCAGTACAGTGCACATTCTTTCGCCAGAATTTGACAACCGCCCTTCTTGAATCAGCGGAAGGGAGATAATGAACGTAAAAAAATATTTCATGATCAATCGCCACGAAAGAATGTTGCCGACGCCGTCAGGTATCGAACCCGCACCCTCCTGATCACTTGTCAGACGCGATTTTGACCGAGCTACCGAGGCCGGCCCCAACTGATTTGGGTCAGATTTCAGTTCAGTATTTTTTTTCTTATTTCTGCTCAAAGACATAGATTGCGGGTACTCGTTAAAACTGTCTCATCCTGATCTGATCCTGCCCAGGCAAAGCGGTGCGAGTCGGACCGTCCATGCTTATAAACCCTTTTTGTGGGAAAGTACCTGTCCATATGGCCTTCCTTTGTTTAGGTTTCCATTATGGTTTGGTCGCTTCATGTTTGTGTTTGCGAGTGTGGACTGTCCGTACAGCTGGCAGACCGCTGGAAACGCAAGTGTTGTCAGATCTATCTATCTATCTATCTATCTATCTATCTATCTATCTATCTATCTATCTATCTATCTATCTATCTATCTATCTATCTATCTATCTACCTACCTACCTATCCATCCATCCATCCATCCATCCATCCATCCATCTATCTTTCTATCTATCTATCTATCTATCTATCTATCTATCTATCTATCTATCTATCTATCTATCTATCTATCTATCTATCTATCTATCTATCTATCTATCTATCTATCTATCTACCTATCAGCTCATACTGAGTCGGTCATATTTGGCCATTACCTCAGTTAGGTGGGCGGCTAAATTTAGAATTTAGCTTAAAAAATCATCACTGGATAAGCCCTTAAAACTATTTACAATCCGAACACAGAGGTATCCTAAAACCTCTGAGTCTCAATCTTACACTCTATGGGTGCGGTCTTGGCATTCACCGCAGAAGAGGGAAAACTATTCCACTGAGTAATAGTTCTAGGGAAGAAAGAGTTTTTCAGGGCATCACTATAGGACTGGTACCTACGATACTGAGAGTTATTTACATTTGATGCCCTTGTTTGTGCTGACACTATTGCAGAGGTCAAGTAATTATCCTTCTTAATTGATACTGTTCCACAGTGTATCTTGTAAAAGAAGGTTAAGGAGGACTGCTCGCGACGGGTCTCCAGGGATGGCCACTCTAGTTCACCAAGCATGTCACCGACGCTACTTCTATTTCGCCAACGTCTGCAGGTCAATCGAGCAGCTGTCCTCTGCACCTTCTCCACCTGCTGAATCTGAGTTTTAGCATAGGGATACCAAATGGGTGGTGCATATTCAAGTTGAGGGCGAACCAATGTTTTATATGCATCATCCTTTGTCTGCCGAGGTGCAAAAGCCAAATTACGTCTAAGGAATCCTACGGTCATAGTTGCTTTAGCTGGTATCTCCGAGATATATTGACCCCAATCGAGGTCGTCAGTGATGGTGATACCAAGATATTTGGCGGAATGAACCTGCTCCAAAATTTGTCGGTGAAGTGTATAATCAAACTTAATTTGCTTGTCCGGTAGGTGTCGTGACACCCTCATTGAATGGCATTTGGCCACATTGAACTTTGGCAACTTTGCTTCCCTCTTTGATTGCACACCGATCGGTCGGGCCTAAGATTATATGACGGTTCCAGTGTAAAAACATAAATGGAATTTTATTTTAGTATTCTTTATGTTGGTTGGCGCCTGATGCTCCGTCTTTGGTCGGTCCCCTCGGAGTCTAACTGTTGGTTTTCTTTTGCTCCAGCAATTCTGTTGTTCTATGCTGTCGAGTCCTCAACCTTGTTTCATCTCTGTAGTTTTTTATTTGTATGTTCTCGGAGATGTTACACTGATGAGTTAGCACGCCTTCATGCGGACTAAACAAAATTAGTGTATACCGCGACAGAGGTAAAGGCGAGGATTATGGCCATGTAAAATCGATTTAAGCCCCCCCCCCCCAGTTGAAGTCTTTCGACTGACTGTTCCAAGGCGGTTCTTCTGTGGCGGTTTATTTATGTTGTTGTTTGTTACTTACTGTGTGTATCACGTGTGTCTTTTTATTTTGGATGACCATTTGGCCATTTTTTGGGAAAGTAACTGTCCTTATGGCCTTCCTTTATTTAGGTTCCCATTATGGTCTGGTCGCTTCATGTTTGTGTTTCTTTCCCTTTGGTGTCTTTGATGGGTGGAGTAAGTTAATTGTATCGATTCCTGATTTTTGTTTTACTTCTACTTTTCATCTGCCAATCTGCCTCCCGTTGTGCAAGTTGATCAAGGTCATCTTGTAAAATGCGACAGCCAGAAGGAGAATATATGTCCCTATACAGGATACAATCATCAGCAAACAGACGGACAGATGACCTGATATTATCAGGGTGATCATTGATGAATACCAAAAAAAAAGAGGACCGGTCCAAGGACCAAAGCCTCTGTGACACCGGATAAAACATGGACTGGATCAGACGCTTGGCCATCAAGTGCAACTCACTGCCATACATCATAGTGTAGTTTATATTTTCTTGTCCTTTGGGATCATTGATTCCATTGTGGAATTTTGAAAATACTTGAGGGTCACTGATGAGGCCTAAATTGCCGAAACTAGCTAGTCTGGCCCAGAAAACATGTACACTCCATATTTTTGAGTTCTGTGGTATTCCTTGCTTCCAAAGGATATCCCTTTCTAGAACTTATTGTTGAGAGTGCCCTGAGAGCCAGGAGCTAATCCAACTATGTGTGGATCCTCTTATCCCATAGTAGTCCAATTTGTGCAATAGCCTTCTGTGAGGTACTTTGTAAGTAGGAAGCTAGGGAACAGAAGATGTTCGGAGGGCTTGTAACATCCGACATCATATTCAAGAGGCAATAGAAGATGCCAAGAGGCAACTGAAGATGCCAAGAGAGGCAATAGAAGATGTCAAGAGAGGCAAAAGAAGATGCCAAGAGGCAACTGAAGATGCCAAGAGAGGCAATAGAAGATGCCAAGAGGCAATAGAAGATGCCAAGAGGCAACTGAAGATGCCAAGAGAGGCAATAGAAGATGTCAAGAGGCAAGAGAAGATGCCAAGAGGCAATAGAAGATGCCAAGAGGCAACTGAAGATGCCAAGAGATGCAATAGAAGATGCCAAGAGGCAAGAGAAGATGCCAAGGGGCAATAGAAGATGCCAAGAGGCAAATGAAGATGCCAAGAGGCAATAGAAGGTGCCAAGAGGCAACTGAAGATGCCAAATGAGGCAATAGAAGATGCCAAGAGGCAATAGAAGATGCGAAGAGGCAATAGAAGATGCCAAGAGGCAACTGAAGATAGATGCCAAGAGAGGCAAGGGAAGATGCCAAGAGGCAAGAGAAGATGCCAAGAGGCAATAGAAGATGCCAAGAGGCAATAGAATATGCCAAAAAGAGGCAACAGAAGATGTCAAGAGAGGCAATAGAGGATGCCAAGAGAGGCAATAGAAGATGTCAATAGATGCAATAGAAGATGCCTAGAGAGGCAAAGAGGCAACAGAAGACACGATGTTCTAATAATACCGGGAAGCTAAAATGCGATAAAGAAATGGGATCAGAGACATAAGTGACAAGTTAATGAACATTTACTGTTAGGCTTATCTTTGACCGCATTATTGTTTCATGAACAAATTGTATTACTGACTCCTTGCAATCCTTATTCCACAGTTGTTAAGATTCGTAGAAATAAACTGTCTTTTAAAAGAAAAGGAGAGATGTAATATCCTGTGATCAGCCTATCATTTGATGCCTAGTAATATATCTAATTGTGATGTCAATTACGTTACGTTGCTTATGACGTTAGTTACTGTTCCATAGTTACATTGTTATCATCTGAAGAATACATCTATCACAACTGAGAGTCTTTTAATTAAGGATATCACCCGAAAGGGCTTTGGCCCGTGTCGGATGTTACAGGGCTTACGGATCTTCAAGTCCTCCAGTGGAACAAATTTGCCTATTCTTCTAATCTTGGCCGGAGACATTCAATCAAACCCCGGTCCAAGGTTTCGCTGCGGGCAGTGCAAAAGTATTGCATAGACACTCAGAAATAGATAGAATGTGAGGACTGTGAAAAACGTTTTCATTCCTCGTGTTCTGATTTGGAAAACATTCAATTGTTAAAAATTGAATCTAGAGCTGGAATTTGGTATTGCAAAGACTGCTAAGCTGACTGTGGTTTTTGCAGCGGAGCTGTACTTAATGGCCACAAAGCGGTTCAATGTGATCAGTGTGAAATGTAGATACACACTGAATGTTCTTTCATTTCAGATGCGGAATATGGCACTTTGGTAAACTCACACTACCACTGGATTTGACCAAAATGGGAGGTGTGCAACTTTTCAGACTCCTTCTTCAACGGATATCTAGAAATGAGTAAGCCAAATAGATTTGACCCTCTGTCAAAGGATAAAAAAGATAGATCTTCGACTGCTGATGAAAATAAGCCGAATTTTCGTAAAAGGTTTGAAACTTTGCAGTATAAACATTAATGGATTAAGAGGAAAAAATCTTGAACTTTTAGCTTTCCTCGATACGTTTCAACCGCATATCGTGGCTATTCACGAAAGATTGACGGTTCAAATACCACATCTGAGCTTTTCCCTGAAACTTGTCAGTACAGTGTCTATAGAAAAGATAGAAACTCTAATGGCGATGTGGTGATGTTGCTCATTCACAGAGACATCCCTCACATGTCTTTCATGGTACTGGTAAACGACACCGAATCGGTCTGGGTTAAGTTTTTTTTTTTTTGCAAATAAATCTTCTCACTTCGTAGCAAGTGGTATCGACCACCAAATGGAACGGTCGAAAACTTCCAGTTGCTTAAAGATCAGATGGATTGCATTTAGTCGCAGCACAAGGGTAACTAGAAATGCGTCCATAGGACACGGATGCCCCCGCCTGAAAATATGTCTATGTTCGTATTAATCCATAGAAGATTATTGATGATGTTTAAGTTTTGGACCACTTTTTCACATTTGATCTCTAATTATGACCTTGACCTTGGAGGTAAGGATCTTGGTTTTGTGTGAGGCAGATTGTCTCATGATGGCCAATATTTCTGCCAAGTAATTTCAAAATCCATCCAGACATGAGAAAGTTATTGACTGCGTTTAAGTTTCGGACACTTTTCTGACTTTTGACCTCTAAGTATGACCTTGACCATGGAGGTCCAGACCTGGGTTTTGCAAGTTACACATCGTCTCATGATAGTTAACATTTCTACAAAGTAATTTCAAAATCCATACAGAAATAAGAAAGTAATTGACTGCGTTTATGTTTCGGACCCTTTTTTGACATTAAACCTCTAAGTATGACATTGACCTTGGAGGTACGGACCTGGGTTTTGTACGTGACACAACATGTTATGATGGTTAACATTTCTACCAAGTTATTTCAAAATCCATCCATAAATAAGAAAGTTATTCACTGCATTTAAGTTTCGGACGGACGAACGAACGGACGGACAGGGGCAACGCTATATGCCCTTCCACCATTCTTCAAATGGCGGGGCCTTAAAAAATACTCCCGGCTGTACATGTTTTAGGTGACCACAACTTCAGAGACATTGTTAAGCCTGACAGGCTCAGGGTCTGCAAACAAGGCACAATGCTGAGTCAGTCCGAAGGACAAATATTAATTGACATTATGAACGATCATGGATTAGAACAAATTGTTAACTTCCCCACTCGTGATAAGAACACATTTGATTTTATCCTTTCGACATTGTCAGTCTCCGGATAAACTAAGTGATCATGATATTGTCTCCGATATTTAAAAATTCACATTCCACCAAGAAAGAAACCTCGGAGGAAGGTGTACTCGTATCAAAATGTGACTATGAAACTATGAGGAAGAATGCGCTCAGATTTGCAAGGGAGAAATATTTTAATGGTCATTCAGATGCTCGGTCTGTCCAGGAAAACTTGATTTGATAACTTCTTTCATTCATACTTCGGCCGAAAATCATATCCCCTCAAACACTAGTAGGTCTGTATCTTCGATTCCCTGGCTCACAACGGACATAAGAATAAAAATTCGCAGACGGAATAAGACTCATGCAAAGACAAAAAGGTCAGGAAGTGGTAAACTCAGGACAAAATTTGAAAACTTGAGACGTGAAATCAAGACTGAGGTAAAAAAAAATCAGCATGGTTTGTATGTGAATAACTTGGTAGGTGATGTTAAGGCAAATCCAAGAGACTTCTACAGATATATTAATAGCCAGAAGAAAGACAGGCAATGTATCCCACCCCTTAAAGAGGAGGGAACGGGGTTGCTGAATCAGACTCTGAAAGGGCAGAGGAACTTGTTGGTCAATTCAATGATGCGTTTAATAAAATTGAGTTCACGGATGTTCCATTGACTGGAAGATCGGCCCCATTCATGGATAATATTGTTGTGTCGGCTGCAGGAGTGATCAGGTTACTTCAAGGCTTAAAAAAGAAGTGAAGACAATGATCAGGAATCGATACAATTAACCCACAGCTCCCACCAGAGACATCGAAGGGAAAGAAACACAGACATCAAAACAATAGACCCTATTGGAAACACCAACAGCGGAAAGCCAAAATGACAGTTTTGTTTGTTTGTTTTGGAGTTTAACGGCCCAGTCAACACTATTTTAGGTCATTTTTGAGCCGGTCAGTTTACCTATCCACATTTTTCTTGGGCAGGCTTATACGTAAGCGGTTAACCAGTACAGTGCACATTCCTTCGCCAGAAACTGACAACTGCTCTTCTTGAATCAGCAGAAGGGAGAAATGATCGTAGAAAAGATTTCGTTATCAATCTCCACGAAAGAATGTTGCCGACCCCGGCGAGAATCGAACCCGCGTCCCCCTGATCACCAGGCAGACGCGCATCCGACTGAGCCACCGAGACCGGCCCAAAAGGACAGTTACTTTCCCACAAAATAGCCAACTGGCTATCCAAATCAAAATGCTATAAGCGATACAAATACTCAAAAGACAAACCATAACAAAAACAATATGTGTTTGTGAAACACTGATGCCCACGGACAGCGCCATTCACAAGCTATGCCCAATGTTGCCAATGTTAAAATAGGTCAAAGTCACGAGATCAAAAATTATGGTACCACTGGAAAGGTCTTGTGATAAAAATACACATTGAAATATGAAAGCTCTATCTACTACCATTCACGAGTTATGCCTAATGTTAAGGTTTTTGTAGACAGACAAACAGACAGACAGACCAAAAACTATATGCCCCCCCCCCCACCCGAATCTAGATTCCGTGGGCATAAAAAACCGCGACCTTGTTGCAGAAGAGATTTAAGTCCAAAATTGAATTTTATCAGAATGACGTCTATAAAATTTTGAAAAGCTTTGCGTAGTTTATGGTACCGATAATGTTGATTAAGAAGTGTTGAAGTCAATTACATGACTGCACACTCTGTCAAATTGAATTAATTGCGAAATATAAACGCTATAGGATGGCGCATGAGGAACATCACCACCCAAAAAAGGAAAATTTACAATCTCAAAATCAAAATCATCGCGTTTATCATAAATTTTGCAAGAAACAAACCCATCTACAATAGACAGATGTAAATCCAAAAACGGGGCCTCGGTATCGGAAGAATTTGCATTATTTAACTGAAGTTCTGAGGTGGGGGTAAATTTGACTGATCAAACCATCGAAATAGGTATTGTCAATATTTAATATATCATCCAAATATCTAGAAGCCGAGCTAAAAGCTTCAATGGTTTCAGATTGGTTTTCAGCAGAAAAGGACATCATGAAGTCTCTCTCATACAAAACAAAAACAGATCAGCCACAAGGGGGCGCAATTAGTACCCATCGGAATACCCACAACTTGTCTGAATAACTTAGTACCAAATCTTATGTAAATATTGTCAAGTAGAAAGGTGACAGCTTCACACACTTTCTGACATGACCATAAAGTATAACTTTTTTATTTGTTTGTTTGTTTGATTTGGGGTTTAACGTCCCCGTCAACACTGTAAATGTCATTTTGGAGGCGTTGCTTCCAATTTTGTGTGACTTTTACCCGACATTGAGATGAAATGATATCTCAAGCTCTGTCGCCCAATGAAACAATTAAAGTTTATTTGCATGGACGGTCCCCCTCGCACCGCGGTTCCTGGACAGGCTTAGATCCTTTAAGAGGTTTACCAATACTAGTGTGCGGCCGGATTCAGCTCTGCGTGGAAGCACCATGCAGCCCATATATTGCTTCAAGCCCCTACGGGCGGGGGCGTATAACATTTTTATGCTCTACAGAAGTGAAAAAAGCATTTCTTACATTACATGCAAGATAGAGTCTTCCCAACGAAATATCCACTCAATCAAATCACTAAGGTTTTCTTTTATAAGATTATGAGGGAGTGTAGTGTAAAGGGTAGAAAAATCATAAGTAGACAGACTTGAAGCACGAAACGTCTGCATTTCAATTTATTTAAAACTTCATTAGAATTTTTATAAACCAAAACAGATTTCTACCTGATCTTTCAAAGATTTTGTCGCAATATTTTATCACATGTTTTTTGATGGCAGTAAAACATGAAGTTAATAATTTGGAGAGTTCAGTGGTGGTACATTAGCTTGAATTTGCAATAAACCGTGCTTTGTATGGTCTTTTATGAAGTTTAGGTAACCGATATAACGTAGGAAGCCTGTCTTGGCCTTCTGTAACACATACAGCAAACTTGGTGGCTGAATGGCAAATGTAATCATCAACTAAAGCCCTCTCTACAGCTAAAGACTGGAGTTCATAGGCGTTAGTACCACCAAGTTCTTGCTGAATAGTGTTAACATAGTGAAGCCGCCAAACAACGACCACATTGTTAGCGGCTTTATCTGCTGGAGCCAAAACAAACCCCAGTAAAGTAGAAGTAAAACAGAGATCAGGAATCAATACAATTAACTTACTCCACCCATCAAAGACGCCAAAGGGAAAGAAACACAAACATGAAGCGACCAGACCATAATGGAAACCTAAACAAAGGAAGGCCATAAGGACAGTTACCCTCGACCAAAAGCCTTAGGACCCGACGAACTTCATCCTAGAGTTCTGAAGGAACTAGAAAATGAGTTAGGTCCAGTTTTTGCACACCTGTTTCAACAGTCTCTTGGTACGGGTGAAATTCCCAAAGAATGGCTCCGAGCGAACATTTGTCCACTGTTCAAAAAAGGAGATAGGCCCTTGCCTGTAATTATCGCCCTGTGTCTCTGACTTGTGTTCTGTGTAAATTCCTTGAACATTTAGTCTGCTCTAACATCATGGTCCACTTGGATGAACATAAACTTTTGTCAGACAGACAACATGCATTAAGGAAAAGGCATAATTGTGAAACTCATTTGAGCACAGTTATAAATGACTGGGCAAAAATCTTGGACAAAGGGGACAGGTGGACACATTTATTCTGTACTTCGAGAAGGCTTTTGACACCCCACCTCGTGAACTACTTAAATCTAAGTTATTTCATTACGGAATTGGGGGTGGGGAGACTCTCAAATGAATAGATTACTTCCTTTGCTACAGAAGAAAACAGCGCGTTGTTGTTAATGGTGAATCTTCAGATTGGGCTCCAGTTTTGTCTGGAGTCCCACAAGGGATTGTTCTTTGTCCACTAATGTTCTCCCTGTACATCAATGATATTTCCACTGACATTCACTCAGAAATAAGACTGTTCGCAGACGACTGTGTTTGCTACCGGGAAAATAGAGATACAGATGACTCACTGACACTTAAGAATGACATAGATTAGGATGTTGGGCCCGAAAATGGGGCATGATATTTCAGCCAGATAAATGCAACATTATGCAGATAACTAGGAAGAGATCTAATAAATTTGAGACTTCTTACACCTGAGAGGGAACGGTCCTCGAGAATGTGGACTCCATTATATAAATACCTTGGTGTGACAATCACACACAACTTGAGATGGAATGCTCTTATAAGCAACATGTGTACTAGGGCAAATAGAACACTTGGTTTCCTGAGGCGAAATCTTCATCAGTGCCCTCAGGATTTAAAAGAGGCAGCATATAAAAGTCTTTTTCGCCCAATCTTGGAATATGGTAGTTGCATCTGGGACCCCAGTGGAGTGATCCGTAACGAAGAAATTCTGAAAAAAGTTCAGAATAGGGCTGCTAGATTAGTAACAGGCAATTGCTGCTTTGAAACTGGGAGCATGACTGGATTACTTGGACAATTGAAATGGAGAGTCTCTCAAGGCGCAGTTTGTGTAAGGTCTCCTCAAATCAGGCAAGAAACGCCTTGCACAAGAATTCAATTTCACCTACAGATATATAGATGATTTTTTGTCTCTGAAAAATGCTAAATTCGCAGAGTACTTGGAATTCATCTATCCACGTGAACTTGAAATTAAGGAAACAACAGAGACCTCAACCTCCTCCTCATACTTGGATTGTTATCTCTATATTGACAACGGGAAGCTTACTACTAGGCTGTACGATAAACGAGATGACTTCAATTTTCCCATTGTTAACTTTATAAAGAATGCCCTTCCCGATTCGATTATTTCGACTGCTAAAGGTGCTGATGACTGTGTAACTAAGTTTACCTCTTTGGTTAGAGCTAGGGACTAACCTTCCATATCACAGGTCCTGGTGTATGAATGTCATTTGCCGTATCACCAGTAACAATTCTGATTTTGATTCCAAAGTCTACGTTACGCAAAGCAAAAAGGTCACTAGCCTCGTTTTCTCTGGTTGGCAGAAAATACTTCCGGTTCTTTCTTTCCTTCTTTCTTCCGGTTTCGCCTTAACCCAAGGAGGGGACACAGACGCTGTATATTACATACACTCCAGTTTTTGCAGGACGGAAGCCTACGCGGTAATAATGTAATTACGGTAGGTTTCTTTAACATGCACAGAGGTTGGTTCTCCCTGCACAGGGGGCCCTCCAGTTAACGTCCCGATCCTAAGGACGGTGCACTTTACGACGTTCATCCCTGCAAATGATGCCAATGGAGCGTGTTCGGACACCGAAATTTTATCACCGCTGGCGGGGAATCGAACCCGGGACCTCTAGCATCCGAGGCAAGTGCACCAACCACTGAGCTATCACGCTTCCACACTCAACCGTTAATGGGGAGTAATGTTTTTATGTTATTACTATTGTTTAAGTTTCGTCCTATCAAAATTATTTACCATGAATAATTTTGGACATTCAGTTGATTCTTTTTCATTTAAATTCGGGCGGAAAATATCTGCTTTAATCCTTTTTCGTTCATCAAAAAAGGCGTATCGTAAGGGCAGGTAGTTTTATAACGCTTTTTAGGCAAGAAATGTGCAATAAAATGTCAATGGAGACTGGTTCTATTCAATCCTTCAAAAACACAAAGTGTTAAAGATTATTTAATTTTGTGAAGAAGAAAGGCGTTTAATCATGCGATGAATGTTCGAAAATCTTAATGACGCTATACGGACACATGCATATTTTGTCAACCAGCAAAAAGGGGTACACAACAGGGGTGATAACTGGCGCATGCGCAATGTTATGTAAACAAAGTCACGTGTCAAAACATTGGATCCGTCTATACTGAGTCGGTCACATTTGGCCATTACCTCAGTTGATTGGGTGGCTAAATTTAGAATTTAACTATGAAAAAGTCCCAATACTAAATAAATAGTTCCTCTGTCATTACTGACAATGACCAATCTTAATTTGAGAAATGTTACTATTTGTGTGTTCTAAGATGGCTGATGAGACCGAATCTAGCTCTGAACTGTCTGTTGCATATAGAGCAACAGAGGCTGGAGGAAAACCGCTCTGTTGGTGATGCCTTAGCTCTGGCTTTGCACTGTGCACGCTTCTGCTCAGCTTCACTGATTCTTTTTGCCTCATATTCATTGGCACCCGTTCTGATGAGACCTCGCCACTTTGCTCTGTCCTGTGCAATTTGTTCCCATGAGGGAGGCTTTGAGGGTGTCCTTGTAGCGCTTCTTCAGACCGCCTTGGCAGCGTTTGCCAATTTCTAGTTCTCCATAGAGAATTTTCTTTGGGAAACGTTACTCAGGGATTCTGGTAACATGGCATGGCCATCTTAACTGTACTAATTTCAGAGGAGTATGTACACTTTGCATCCCTGCCCTGTTCGGAGTCTTGTCTTGTCACTTAATCTTTAAGAGTTTTCTTAGGCAGCTTGCATGGAAGTGATTCAGTCTTTTGACGTGCCATTGTTAAACTGTCCATGTTTAACATGCATACATGTTTCACATGCATACAATAGTGTTGGCCGCACGGTACCACAGCTCTGTAGACCTTCAGTTTTGTGTCAAGTCTGATTCCACTTCGATCCCAGACATTACCACGTTGTCGGCCAAATGCTGCACTAGCTTTGGCAATCCTGGCATTGACTTTATCATCAAGTGCACGGCTCTTGACAGTATGCTCCCAAGGTAGACCTGTGAACTTGCCTACCACTTGGGCTCTTTGTAAGGCTTGCCAGGTGCTGGCTGATAGACTACTTCAGTCTTTTTGATGCTGATTGTGAAGATCATAGCTATCACAGGAGTCGGACACTTGATCTATACCTTTTTGCATCTTCTCTTCTGTTTGAGCACCATTTGTCATGTCATCAGCAAAGAGAAATTCATCTAGCACCTCTGTCAGCACCTTGGATTTGGTTGCAACCTTCTGAGATTGAAAATTCCTATCAAAGCGATACCGAATAGGTATGCCATTGTCACCATCCTGGAAAGCATCTGTGATGCTGAACAGTGTTGTGGCTAACACACAGCCTTGCTTCACTCCGTTTGTCATCGGGAATGGATCTGAACTCTCACCATCATTTTGGACCCGTGCAAACATACCATCGAGGAACAGTCTCACCATTGCTATGAACTTGGATGGACATCCAAACTTCACTATGATCTTCCAAAGGCCCTCACGATATATATAGGTCCATGTTCTGTTCCTGGCATTTCTCTTGCAGCTGCCTTGCTGTGAAGATCATGTCAATTGTTCCTCTGTCTTTCCAAAACCCACACTGGCTTTCTGGTAGAAACCCTGAGTGTTTATGGTGTTCATTCAGTCGGTTAAGTAGGACTCCTGCAAGGACTTTCCCAGCAATTGACAATAAAGAGATGCCATGGTGATTGTCACATATCTGATGGTTCCCTTTCCGTTTGAATATGTGGATGATTGACGCATCCTTGGGGGATGATTTCTTTTCTCCACATACTGTGAAATAACTCTGTCAACTTCTTTGCAACTGGAGGACCTCCTGCTTTAATCAGATTTCCGTTCGTTAAATAAAGCGCATCGACTACGTTTTGGTATGATGGTGGGTAGTTTTATAATACTTTTTAGGCAACAAAAAGTGCGATAAAATGTCAGAAGAGACTGTTTCTATATCATATAATACTTCAAAAACACAAAATGACAAGGGTCAGTTAAATTTATGGGGTAGAAAGGAGTTTAATTACACGATATATATTCGAAATTCTCATTGACACTTTACGGCAACAGTCATGTTTTGCCAACCAGATAAAACAGGTACTCTACAGGGAAGGTAATTGGCGCATGCACAGTGAAATGTAAACAAAGTCACGTGTCAAAATATTGGATCCGCCTATTCCATTGCGGGGAAAGTATAAAACCCGGAAATAACGGCCGGGAGTCGAGAGTAAAATCCGGGAGTAAATTTTGGCAATCGAATAAAGGTATTACATATTCACCTATCTGGATGAAAGTTGGATCAAATGTAGAAAATGGAGTCTTCTTTAAAATGCACATAAGATTTTAAAAAATTATTAAGTAATTTTTTTAACATGCGAACTGAAATATAAGACCATGTCGCACAATTTGGAGCCGGCAGTAACTTTTGCGGTATTTACGATGTGAAGCATTTTGCAAAATATTGCTACAAGAAGTACTCACGTTTCCTGAAAACATAGATAATGGGTACTCGAAAGAACATTCGGTCGGCGAGGCGGTTCAAACGAGTACCCACAATCTATGTTTTTGAGCAGAAATAAAAACAAACCTCCCTGTAAATTCTAGTGGTACAATAGAAAAAAATGGGGAGTGTCGTTAAGGGGGTCAAAATTTTATAGGCGTATTTTCGTGATGTTTCGTCTTCGTACTACCCTGAATAGCAAGGGCGCTGGTGAGCCTCCAGAGAAAATTTGTGTCGTCTTTTCTGCATTATAGGATAATAAACTAGAGCTGCCGCCTAACGGGCGCCAATTATACCCCCGCATGCGTTGTCAGACAAATTTTTACAAGTATTTGACCTTGAGGAAGGTCAACGTAAAGGTCAAGGTCAGGTTTGTGTATATCAATCTTAAGTACTAGTGGCAAGGTGTGTGGTGTGTGAATATTAAAGAAATCGGTCAAAGAATAAGGAAGTTATGAGCAATGTTAAAGTTTTTTGCAACGGACCGACGACGACAGACGACAAGCTGACTCCTATATACCCCCTTCAAACTTCGTTTGCGGGGGTATAAACATACAGCTCCAGCTTTTAAAATATAAATGTTCCCGGAACACATTATCAAAAGCCTCTTAAATTACATCCTGAAACTACTGAAAAGATTTCGCCTAAGGAAGCCAAGCGTTTGCTTATATGTGTATTTCAGCTCAAGTCATGTGTGATTGTCACACCAAGGTCTTTCGTGGATACTGATCATGTTAAATTTTGATCAGCAGGTTACACGTGTATGTAAGAAAGCCGCAAACCAATTGAATTAGGAAATTTTTAAATGCTGGAAGTATGTTTTTAATTTAAAGGTTCAATTTTAATTATTGTCAACTTGTTTGGCGCTTCTGCTCAAAATCCAACACGGAGAGGTTACAAAAACTCCAGCATAGGGGCCTCAGAATAGCTTTTAATGATTTTAATGCCAGTTATGAAAGCCTGCGAGAGCGAGCCAACATGACTACTCTTCATCTCTTCAGAATTAAAATTATAGCTAAATAATCTTTTAAATGTTTACATAGTTTGTCTCCTGCTTGTATAACAGACCTAGTTAATTTTAAACACTCAAATTATTCTTTTAGATACCAGAATACAACAGAAGTACCTAGGGTCCGTATAGTGGCTCACGGTAAGCGTTCGTTCAGATTTGAGGCGGCACAGGTCTGGAACAGCTTGCCAAATGACTTAATGGCTGTAGAGAACTATAAAGGAAAAGCTAAAAGGTCGAAACAAAAAACAACAAAAAAAACAACAAAAAAACACATAAAAGAACGAAGACTAGATTTTAGTGAGTCTCTTCATACACGGCAATATAGATTGCAAGGCTGCATACGCCTCCTAGCACCGGTTTAAGCGATATCCGATTTTTAAGAGTTTGGTAGGCTGTTGCACACCTGGACTGGCCCAAGCTGTAAATCTGCTATATGTTTATAAACCTGCTTTTTAGAGTTTTTATGTATGCGCGTTCTCTAATTACAATGTATTTAGTATTTCCCTAATGCATGCTGATGTTCTTTGTAGTGTGTCGTCATGTTTTTATCATGCCTGAAATTCTTAGTTTGTGCTGCTACATGTGATTTGCATGCTAGTTTGAATTCACCCCCACCCCCCGTGATCAATCAATCCTATGTTAAATCTTTTTAAAAAAATCTTTGGGGCGGTGAGTGTTTTAGTTCCATTTCCGCGAGGAGGGATTTTTCCTTATGATTGCTGTGGGTAGCCGAGCGCGTGTTAATTTCCATGGCGGTTGTACTTTGGGATCGTTCTACTTTAGTCTCTTAATCCTCCCTTTTTTGGGCAGTTTAGGCCTATGGACAGTATCTACAGCCGCCCCGCATCTCCAATCTGTTTGCTTTATTAACATTTCAGTTGGATTGCTGTATAAGTACTAGTTTTAGGCACCTATATTCGCATTAGCTACAATGCATTTATAATTAGAATCTTATTGTATGCGAGAATTTAGCAAGTGAAACCACTTTTATGCTTATACAGTGCTGACTGTCTGGACATATGTGCTCAACTTTTGAAAAGTCTTATTTAATAGTAACTTATATTATCTTGCATTGATATTTATTTGTGTTTTTCTTTTACAGGCCCTTGTGTTACCTAGTTATGTTTCTTGTTTTTCAGTCGGTAAATAACTTATTAGCTTATGTTCTCAGATTATGTAAAAGCATATGGCTAAAAGAACTTCACACAAGGAATGTTTTGTCAAAATATCTGCAAAGGCTTGGCAGTAAATGTCATTTTTCAATTTTCCCCATTATAAGTCTGTTGAAACTACAAGTTGCCATAGCAACCAAACTAATAACCCGATTTTCATTAAAAAACAATCCCCCAGCCCAAGGACGCTACAGACAAAATTTGGGCCCAATCGGCCCAGTGGCTTCAGAAGAGATGTCGTTTGAAGGTGTTGATGCCAGGCGACGGTGCGGACGACACAGATGGACAACTGCCTATCCTGTAAGCTCCCCCGGAGCCTTCAGCTCTGGTGAGCTTAAATCTTAATGATTTAATTGAATGGACATTTTATAAGGAAGACTCTCTCTATCTTGCATGTAATGTAAGAACTGCTTTTTTCACTTCTGAAGAGCATAAAATTATACTTTATGGTCATGTCAGGAAGTGAGTGAAGATCTCACCTTTCTACTTGACAATATTCATATAAGATTTGGTACTAAGTTATTTAGACAAGTTGTGTGTATTCCGACTGGTACAAATTGTGCACCCCTTGTAGCCTATTTGTTCTTGTTTTGTTATGAAAGAGACTGGCCCGGACACGGTTTACTATATGGTACTAAGTCAAGGGCAGATAATTCAAAAACCAAAAATGCAAGAGTTGTCTTCCTTGTTCATGACACATCGTCTGAGTGTGATAAATGCACCTGTGAAGTTTCATGAATATATTCCGTACGGTTTAGGAGTTATGGCCCGGACACGGTTTACTATATGGTACTAAGTCAAGGGCAGATAATTCAAAAACCAAAAATGTAAGAGTTGTCTTCCTTGTTCATGACACATCTTCTGAGTGTGATGAATGCACCTGTTAAGTTTCATGAATATATTCCATACGGTTTAGGTGTTATCGGCCGGACACGACATACCATTTGACTATATATGGATGTAAGTCAAGGGCAGATAATTCAAAAACTAAACAAGCAGGAGTTGTCTTCCTTGTTCATGACACATCGTCTCAGTGTGATGAATGCACCTGTGAAGTTTCATGAATATATTCGATACGGTTTAGGAGTTATGGCCCGGACATGATGTCGGGACGGACGAACGGAATAACGGACAGGGGTAAAACTTAATGCCCTTCCGGTATTCTCCGAATACGCGGGGGCATAATAAAGCAAATTCTTCTGATACCGAGGCCCAGTTTTTGGATTTACACCTATCTTTCTTGCACTATTTTTGATAAATGTGATGATTTTGATTTTGAGATTGTAAATTTTCCTTTCTTAGATGGTGATGTTCCTCATGCGGCATCCAATGGCGTTTATATTTCGCAATTAATTCAATTTTCCAGCGTGTCTAGTCATGTAACTCACTTCAACACTCGTAATGAATTGTTAAATGCTAAACTTCTTAATCAGGGTTATCGGTACCATAAACTACACAACGCCTTTTCAAAATTTTATAGACGTGATTCCGATTTAATTTCAAAATTCAATGTTGGACTTAAATCTCCTCTTTCTGCAAAAAAGGTCTATCGGAACCCGAATTTTATGGTGACTAAGTATAAGTTCAGAAGAAAATATATTATTCCAATGACCCAATTTCGTAAAATCATTCTTTGATATAACAAGTGGGTCATGATGGCCCTGGATTGCTCAACTGATCCATAGAGTAACAAGTGGGCCCCGGGGAGGGCCATTATTGACCCCCAGGGCTATAATGTGCATAATGTTGAGGGAGGTCTTAAAAGGTGAAGCTTCATACCAAATATCAACAAAGGCTATAATTTGAACAATCTTGGCAAAGGACCACTAGATGAAGCTACACACAAAATTTCAAAGACCTGGGCCTTGGGGTTTCAGAGATTTTTTTTTAAAGATATTCCCTACATAAGCCTATGTAAAACCAAATAGTCTGGGGTGCGGGCATTTTTGGCCTTAGGGCTATAATTTAAACAAGCTTGATAGAGGTCCACCCCAAATATCAAAGACCACGGCATTGCTGTTTCAGAGAAGAAGATTTTCAAAGATTATCTCTATATATGTCTATGTAAAACCAAAGGGCCGGGGCATTTGTTGCCTGCGGGCTATAATGTGAACAATTGTGGTAGGTTCACAAGATGAAGCTTCATACCAAATATCAAAGACATGGGCCTTGCGGTTTCAGAGAAGAAGATTCTTAAAGATTTCCCTATATAAGTCTATGTAAAACCAAAGGGTCTCGGGGCAGGGGCATTTTGGCCCCAGGGCTATAGTTTGAACAATCTTGATAGAGGTCCACTAGATGAAATTTCACACCAAATATCAAAGGCCTAGGCCTTGTGGTTTCACAGAAGAAGATTTTTAAAGACTTTCCCTTTATAAGTCTATTTAAAACCAAAGGGCCCCGAGGCGGGGACATTTTTGGTCTCAAGACTATAATTTGAACAAACTTGGTAGGGGTCCACTGGATGATGCTTCATACCAAATATCAAAGACCTAGGCCTTGTGGTTTCAGAGATGAAGATTTTTCAAGATTTTCCCTATATATCTAGGTTCACAAGATGAAGCTTCATACCAAATATCAAAGACCTGGGCCTTGCGGTTTCAAAGAAGAAGATTTTTTTAAGTTTTCGGTGAAAAAAATCTATTTTTGGCTCCTGTGACCTATATGTGCAACGGACCGGAACCAATTGAACAACTTTGAAAGGGGACCGACTAAGGTCATTCCTGTGAAGTTTGGTCAAAATCGATCAGTGGTTAAGGAGATGTCATTTGAAGAAATTGTTTACGCACGGATGGATGCACACACGCACGGATGCACAACGGACAAAAAGTGATCCCAAAAGCTCACCTCGTCACTACGTGACGGTGAGCTAAAAAGATTGGATACATTATGCGACAGACTGAATGCATGGTAGTTAACCCAATCACGGTTGACAACTTTGCTTCCCTCTTTAATTGCACCCCTGTGGGTCAGGCCTCAGATACTCTATGACGGTTCCAGCGTAAAGGATTACTGAGAATGAGAGAGAATCTAATTTTATGTAATGTTGATTGGTGCCTGATGCTCTGTCTCTTGTTGGGCCTATCAGAGTCCAACTGTTGGTTTTCTTTTGCTCCAGCATTTCTGTGTTTTTGCTGTAGAGTCCTCGCCGTTGTTTCATCTCTGTGGTTAAATTAATGTTTGTGTTCACAGAGATGTTGCACTGATGAGTTAGGAGGCCTTCATGCGGACTGAACAATTATTTATCTAAATTGTAACGGAAGTAAGGGCGAGGATTGTGGTCATGTAAAATCGATTTAAGCCCCCAGTGGAATTCCTTTCACAGACCGTTCCAAGGCAGTTCTCCTGTCGTGGTTTATTTTGTTATGGCTTGTCTTTGAGAGTGTGTATGGCTTATATGATTTTGCTTTGGATAGCCAATTGGCCATTTTGTGGGAAAGTAACTGTCCTTTTGGCTTTCCACTAGTGATGTTTCCATTAGGGTCTAGTTGTTTCATGTTTGTGTTTCTTTCCGTTAGTGTCTCTGATGGGAGCTGTGGGTTAATTGTATCGATTCCTGATCACTACCTTTACTTCTATTTTTAAAAAATCCAGAAAGATGCATCAAAATGACCAGTTAAAAAGATATGCTGAGCCTGAATAGGTCATTTTAAATCATCATCATCATTATCACAGAGGTCCAAATAAGGAGGATTAATGAGTATAATGAAATTAATTTTCCATATTTCGTTTTAGATACATATGTCAAGGAGAATCTAACCAGAACCCACAATGTGTGTTTTTATGTAGAAATAAGAACAAATCTCAAAAAATATCCCCCATTACTCATCCTCACATGATGTCATGTCATCATCACTGCCGCTTTTACCATCTATTTCATCACATTAAATTGTCATCAACAACCACTTTCATCATATAGTCTTTAAACCGACATTCGTTATAACGGCAAAACTCGTTATAACGGCATTTTGAATGGAATGACTACTTAGCTAAAGGCTTAGCCTAGGTTCAGAGCAGCGTGGGCTTCCCTCAGGTTGAAAATGCACAAATCGAGTCCATAGAATGAAAGGGTCTTGAAGAAACAAATGTTGTAGATATTTGTTAGAATCGCCTCAGAGGCGGTTCTAACAAATGTCTATAACATTTGTTTCTTGGAGTAATAATGGGGAAAGGCCTTTTATTACATATCATACTCATAACTGGGATTCTTTATATAAGGCACAATAACAAGGAACAAATACAGTTGTTTTAACAATGGTCCTCTTCATTAATATTGCATAACGTAGACAATAACACTCGAAGGGTGGAACATGTGAGAATAAATAAGTAGTTAGTGTGTTATAAATGTTCTGTAAAAGGGTTATCCTTTGAAAGCAAGGAATACACCACAGAACTGAAAAGTATGGAGTATTCATGTTTCCTGACCGACTAGCTAGTTTAGGCCTAGGACTCATAAGTGACCCTCAAACATTTTCAAACTTCCACAATGGGATGATGGTCCCAAAAGACAAGAAAATACGAAATACACTATAAACCCAATTTTTAATTTAAACAAGAATAACTTCAATTTCATTTCAAGAAACATGTCAAAACAACAGGTGCTTTAGTTTTGTAAGATAAAAAGCAGTTATTGCAAGAACAGTGTCCATAAATCCATTATGCACACGCAAATGATTATCACTAGATTGCATGATGGATTCTGAACACAATGGAAGCAGCATGTAAATAGAGCTGAGACAAGCAAAATGTGTCTTCTGACATGTGAATATGACATTTTCACTGCCACTGTCCCTTTAATGGAAACAGAAATAGCAGTTTTAAACCACAGGACCTAGATGGCTCTGAATGGCTCACCTGATTTTAAGATGCCACATTCCAGCCTCGGTAGCTTAGTCGGTTACGCATCTGACTGGGAGTCAGCAGGACGTGGGTTCGATACCTGCTGGGGTCAGCAGCATTCTTTCGTGGAGATTGATCATGAAATTTTTTCAACTGTCATTCTCTCCCTTCCGCTGATTCAAGAAGGGCAGTTGTCAGTTTCTGGCGAAAGAATGTGCACTGTACTGGTTAACTGCTTATAAGCCTGCCCAGAAAAAGTGTGGATAGGTAAGCTGACCGGCTAAAAATGACATAAAATAGTGTTGACTGGGACTTTAAACTCCAATACAAACAAACAAGAGGCCACATAGCTTCTAAAGTCATGGAGAACTGACAGCCATCTTATTGAAAGAAGAATAACTGTTGCACTTACACCGACGGTCACCTGTGATGTTCATCACGAAAACACGCCTACATAATTTTGACCTCCTTGAACCCCACTTCTATATTGTAAAACTGGGGTTTTCAGGATTAAACCTATTTTTTCTTACTTTTGCTCTAAGCAGAAATAAGAAAAATATCAATTTTTCACCGTAAAATGTTTGTGTTTTCGGTGGTAAAGTTTACAATGTATTTGTACAGGTGTGTTTTTGGAATGTTTGAATGAACTGGCTTAAAGGTTTAGGAGAGATTGCCATTTAAAGATATTTCTGCCAGCCCAGGCATTGAAATTGAACCAAAGTTATCATTTAAAGATATTTCCATTTTAAGCTCTGGCAGCCATCTTTTTCACTGGATTAGAACTGTTATGGCAAAGAAAAATTCCTACTAAGTTTGAATGAAAATAGACCAAAGGTACAGGAGGAGTTATCAAGTAAAGTTTTTTTTCTGTTTTTAGCTCAGCTGGCCATTCTGTTGATTGAAGCAAAACAGTTTTATCGATTTTGATAGAGAGGCCACCAGAGCAACATTGCTATGAAGTTTGACTGAAATTGGCACAGGGCTATAGGAGTTGTCGTTTAAAGGTTTTTCTATTTTTAGCTCTGGTGACCATTTTGTTCATCTGAGCAGAACAATTTTAGCTGTTTTGGTAGGGAGCCACCTAGGCAACTTTCCTGTGAAGTTTGAACCAGACTGGTCAAAGGGTTTAGGAGAAGTTTGCATTTAAAGCAAATTGTTGACATGCTTTCTATTTTTAGCTCTGGCGGTCATTTTCATTTGATGAACGTTTTAAGCTTATTTGGTAGAGGGTCACTAAAGCATCATTGCTATCAATTGTGAATGATTTTTTTTCTATATTTAGCTCCGGTGGCTGTCTTGTTCATCATAGCAAAATGATTTCAGCTATTTTGGTGGACGGTCAACTTAGCAACATTCCTGTGAAATTTGAACGAAATTGGGCCAGGGGTATAGGAGTAGTTGTTTAAAGATAACCATATTCATGTTTAGCACTGGCAACCATCTTGTTCCAGGGAGTGGAAGGATTTTAGCTATTTTGGTAAGGAGCCACCCAGGCAACATTCCTGTGAAGTTTAAATGAATTAAGCCCAAGGGTTTAGGTGGAGTTTAAAGCAAATTATTGACGACAGACGATGCACAATGGATAACATACAATAGACATTGACCAATGATTGGTCAATGTCTGTTGTATGTTATCCGTTGTTTGGCAATGCACAACGGACAATGCACAACAGACACCGATCACAATAGCTCAAAATGAGCACATGTGCTCAGGTGAGCTTATAATAATAGTTTTGCATAAAAGGAGGTCACATATGTGGTCATTCATCATCTGATAACATTTCTATGTATTTTCTCCATAGAACATTGGTAATAGCTTCTGTAGAAAACATGATGTTCTTGATGACATGATACTATTTCCTGACATTACTGCATGATATTACATGTTAGATACGGAACGCATGTAACAATATTAAGACATTACTTATGATATCAGTCATATAATGGTTGCAATTTCTTTTAGGTTAAAACAAGGTTCAACATAATGTTCTGCCTCTAGCATTCCAACATCATAACCCTTGTCCTGCTGAATAAATTAATGTAGCCACTCCAACTTCTATCAACCAATGAAATTACTAGATATAACAATTCACGAACTGCATGACAAAAGGTGTAGATCCTGATCAGATGGCTTCTTCAGAAGCCATATGATCTGAATCTTAACTGTTTGCAAAGGTTGAGGTTGTTGTGTTCAGTGGGAAAAGGGTTAATTTGAGTAAATGCTATATAATATTTTGCATGTTTGTAATTCCTATAGATCAATGTTCAAAATGTTAAGTTTAAGTAATGGTAGCTAGATTGGTAATATTTTTATTTCCTCAATATCAACAGGACAAAATAACTGAGCAAGCTACTGAGAAAACAGTTCTTATCACAGTTCTTATCCTATAGGTGACCAGCTTAAACTCTGATGAGCCTGCACATAAGCACAGGCTCACCAGAGCCTTTAGCACACCCAGACATTCAGAGGAGGCAATGAGGTAGCATCATGTCAGAACTCAAGGATCTGGGCCTATATATTGGCTGAAAACAAACATTCTTGCATAAATACCTATGCGCATGGCTGTTTGAAGCCATTGTCAAATGGACCGAAAGCCGTGCTCAGACAGCAAAAACCATGTTCAAATCATGAAATTTGCGTGCCGTTTGAACATGGATTTTGAGCTTTTGATATCACAAGACGGGCCTTGCTTTGTTCACGTTACGTTGAGCGGCGTAACGTTATCGCCCTAAACGTAGCGTTTTAGGATTCTATGATGACGTCAGATGGTTACTGCGTAACAACGTCATTGTAAACAACATTCTGAAATGGCTGCCATGTTGGTTCGCCGGTCGCATTTCAAGAGTATAGATGGAGTTTATATGGAGTTTTGGGGCGTTTTCGTCAAAATTTGCTGTCGGAATCGTAAGTTATGCAAGAACAACGATCATACATGGTTATTTCATGCATTAACATTTGCCGGATCCCTCGGAAGATATTTGAACATTCGGCCTGGCGGCCTCATGTTCAAACAGCTTCCTCGGGACCCGGCGAATGTTAATGCATGAAAAACCATGGTTGATCCTTATATTTGAAGACTATTAATTGGAGAATACTAAGGCACTTTTTAGATTCCTTGTGAAATGACTCTTCCAAAAAATTCTCCTTTGTCAGCAGGGATTTTACTCTTAAGGTGCAATTTCTTTTCTTTTTTTAAGGGACTACACTTCTTTTTTCAGAGGGATTAACATTGTAGAAAAGCAAAAACATGTCACATGATCATATCCCTTGTAACAAGAGATCCGCAAGGGGGGGGGGGGGGGGCATTATACGCCCGTGGCAATCAGTAAGATGGAGAATATTTATACTGACTGTTGTACAAGTTTGGGTTTGTGGAGTGTAACCAAGGAACAATATGTGCTCCTTATATTATTACCTGGCACTATTAACAAAGTAGAAGTAAAACAAAGACCAGGAATTGATACAATTAACTTACTCCATCCATAAAAGACACCAAAGGGAAAGAAATACAAACATTAAGCGACCAGACCATAATGGAAACCTAAACAAAGGAAGGCCATATGGACAGTTACTTTCCCACAAAATGGCCATATGGCCATCCAAAATTAAAAGACACAAGTGATACACACAGTAAGTAACAAACAACAACATAAATAAATCGCCACGGAAGAGCCGCCTTGGAACGGTCAGTGGAAGATTTCAACCCTCAATGGCTCAAACTACCTGTCTCCAACAAATTTTCATGGTCGGTAATATTCGGTGGACCATACCTCAAAACAATATGGGCATAACTCTGGCAATGAGTGGATTGTAACCTTGAAATAATATGCCTTGCTCCACATCATAGTCCTAACTATACGTAAAGTTTTAGCTTCATCAGATGTAAAATATAGGAAGCGTTATCCAGAAACAAAATATGTTTAGAAAAATCTGTGAAAGAGGAATAACTCAAGTAATATTTGGCAGACTGCAACCTCAAAATAATATGCGCTGTTCCACATCATGTTCTTACTATATGTAAAGATTCAGCTTCTTGTAAAATGTAGGAGGAGTTATCTAGAAATGGAATGTTTGGAAAAATCTGTGAAAGGGGTATAACTCTGGTAATATTTGGCGGACCGTAACCTCAAAATAATATGCATATCATGGTCATGCTGTATGTAAGTTTCAGCATCATCAGATGTTTGATTTGAGGTTTAACATCCCCATCAACACTGTAAAGGTCATTTTGGAGACGTTGCTTCCAATTTTGTGGGACTTTTACCCAACAGTGAGATGAAATGACATCTCAAGCCCTGCCGCCCAATGAAACCAATAGGGTTTATAAGCATGGACAGGCAGACTCGCACCGCATTGCCTGATTTACCAGTACTCATGTGTGAGTCGTTTTCAGCTCTGTGTGGAAGCATCATGCAGCCCATCTATTTCTCCAAGATCTGATGGGTGGGGGCTAAGCATCATCAGATGTAAAATGTAGAAGGAGTTATCCGGACACAAAATATTTACAGAATTTTTCAAAGGGGCATAACTCTATTATTATTTGGTGGATGGTAACCTTAAACAAGAGGCCCATGGGCCACTATGCTCAGGTGGGCACTGCCCAATGGCAGCCATGTATTTTAACATGATATCATTTTAATCTACCAAATGAACCCCCATGTCCAAATGAGCACCCATGTGGACTCAGTATCTGAAACATTATGCCTTTTATGAAGTAGAGTGGGTGGGGCATGGACCCCATGGAGCCCTGGTTGCTATCACTAAATGCGTCTTATCATAAGAAACAAATATATATATGATTTAGCAGTGGGGATCTGTAAGGCCGCTTAAACAGTGGAGGGGTTGGGGCATGCCCTGTTGATCCCAGGAAAGCCCAAATTGTTGTCCCTAAATGTGTCTTATCATAAGGACCAAGTATATATATGGTTTAGTGCTAGGAATCTGAACGGTTTCAGAGATTTGAGGCCCTTTTATGAAGTGGAAAGGATAGGAATGGCCCCTGCGGACCCCCCTACAGTAGGTGTGCTAATAATAAGGAACAAGAACATATATGATTATGGGGTGGGGATTTGAATGGTTTCTGAAATATAAAGCCTTTTATGAAGTGGAAGGGCGGGCACATTGCCTCAGCACAAAGAGACCCCCAGGTTGGTGTGATTGAACGAGTCTTATCGTAAGTAACAAGTATATGGTTTAGGGGTGGGGATCTGAACTATTTCTGAGATATATGGCTTTTAATGAAGTAAAGTGGTGGGGCATTGCCTGGGGGTACCCCAGGGACTCCCAAGCTGGTGTTACTGAATGCGTCTTATCATAAGAAAGATGAATATATATGGTTTAGGGTGGGGCTAAGAACATTCTCTGAGACATAAGGCCTTTTGTGAAGTGGAGGGGTGGGGCAAGGCCCCGTGAGACCCCCAGGTTGGTGTCAATGAATGTGTCTTTTCAAAAGGAACAAGAATATATATGGTTTAGGGGTGGCCATCTGTAGGGTTTCCGAGGTATTGTGATATTATCAAATGGAGGGGGTGGGGCATGGCCCCAGCACATCCCTGGGGACCCCCAGATTGGTGTCAATGAATGCGTCTTATCATAATGAATAAGAATATATATGGTTAAGGGGTGGGGATCTGAACAGTTTCTGAGATATATGCCCTTTTGTGAAATGGAGGGGTGGGGCAAGGCCCCAGTGCAACCCTGAGGACCCCCAGGTTGGTGTCAATGAATGTGTCTTATCATAAGAAGCAAGAATATATATGGTTTAGGGGCAGGGATCTGTAAGGTTTCCGAGATATTGGGCCTTTTATGAAATGGAGGGGGTGGGGCATGGCCCCGGCGCATCCCTGGGACTCCCAGGTTGATGTCACTAAATGGGTCTTATCATAAGGAACAAGAATATATATGGTTTAGGGGTGGGGATCTGAATGGTTTCCGAGATATTGGGCCTTTTATTAAGTGGAGGGGGTGGGGCATGACCTTAGCGCATCCCTGAGGACCCCCATGTTGGTGTTACTGAATGCGCAGTATCAATAGGAACAAGAATATATATGGTTTAGGGGTCGGGATCTGAATGGTTTCTGAGATATATGGCCTTTTATGAAGTGGAGGGGGTGGGGCATGGCCCCGCGCACAACCTGGGGGACCCTCAGGTTGGCTTAAAAGCATATGGCTGAGAGAAGTTTACTCAAGAAACATTTCTATAAAAGTTTTGTCAAAATATCTGCAATGACTTGGCAGTAAATGCCATTTTTCATTTTTCCCCATTATATGTCTATGGAAACTCTAAGTTGCCATAGCAACCAAACTAATGAGCCGATTTTCATAAAAAACACAAACTTTCAATCCCCCAGCAAGAGGATGCTACAGATAAAATTTGGGCCCAATCGGCCCAGTGGCTTCAGAGGAGAAGATGTTTAAATGTGTTGACGCCAGACATATGACATACAACGACGACGGACAACTGCCTATCCTATAAGCTCCCCAGAGCCTTCGGCTCTGGTCAGCTAAAAATATGCGCTGCCCCACAGCATGATCTAACTATGATTTCAGCTTAATCGGATGTAAAATGTAGGAGGAGTCATCCATAAACGAAAAGTTTACAAAAAATTTCAAAGGGGCATAACTCTATTATTATTTGGTGGACCGTAACCTCGAAACAATATACGATGCCCCATATCATGGTCTAACTATGTATGAAGCTTCAGCTTGATCGGATGTAAATTGTAGGAGGAATTATCTGGAAACAAAAAAAGTTTACAAAAAATGTTAAAGGGGCATAACTCTATTATTATTTGGTGGACCGTAACCTCAAAACAATATACGCTGCCCCACATCATGGTCTAACTATGTATGAAGTTTCAGCTTGATCAGATGTAAACTGCAGGAGGAGTTATCTGGAAATGAAAAGTTTACAAATGGATGGACGGGTGGACGGACGGACGTTCCAACGAACGGACAGATGCCAGCGGGTATAACATAATACATCCCTTTTTCGAATGGGCGTAAGCAAACATTAAAGACCCAGAACTGGCCTAAGCAAACAGTGAAGACCCAGAACAGACTGTCTGATCAGGGTCTACACTGTTTGCCATTCCATTTGCCAATTTTGGCTCCTTGCTAGATCATGAAACAAATTTGTTAAAATTTTAGGAGATTTACAGCAAGTCCTCAAGGTGTCTGAATTTTTAGGATTTTTAAGGTAGGCAAGGTTCGTCCATTTATAAGGGTAACCCCTTATTCAGGTCTAAGAAAATTGTTTTATTTAAAGACAGTCTATAAATTTAAAGTCTGTCTATAAATTTTAGGAAGTGGCTAGACGACCGGACCCGGTCTTTTAGTCTCCGAGTCTAGAACGCCGGACCCGACATTCTAGACTCTGAGACTAAAAGACCGGGTCCAGTATTCTAGACAAGTCCATTACGGTAGGCTAGAATGCCGGGAATATAATATTTGGCAGTTATAATCGACCGGAAACAGAAAACAAATACATATGAAGAACCGGACAAACCTATTCCACCATTTTGGAAGGGGGAGAATACTTTCGTTTTATGTATATCGGCAACTGCAATTTTCTAGATGTAACGGCCAGATGTAACGACTATTAATGCGGGACGGACACTTATGACTTATGTATTGGTTTTTATTATTATAATAATAAATATTATTATTATTATTATTATTTATATATGATGGAAAGTGAACGTGATAAATCAGCGTTTGTCGTGTTTGTCGCGGTTGTAAAATGTGACTCTAGAAATTGGTCTTGCAGTGACATTGTAAGGCAAATGAACTAAGTCATGCACAATTTAAAATTGCCAGTGGTTTTAAGGAATTCTTTGATGACACAGCTCACTCAGGTATAATGAATCTCATCATTAAACTAGACACTGAGATAAGAATTACTGATGAGTGAACTCATTCAGGCCTAATTAGCAATCAACGTAATTTACCATTGTGATTTTTTGACAACGCAAATTAGATTCTAATTTTGTAAATAAATAAATAAATAAAATGATGGTCAAATTTAAGCAGTTGTCGTTATATTGTTCAACGATATTCATGATATTGCAGTTGTAGATATACTTAAAACACAATCAACAGTAATCTATCGTAGCTTCAAAATGGCGGATAATTCATGACAGGTAAATGTTCCTTTCTAATTTAGTTTAGGCTACCTTGTGGATTACAGTTATCAAATAGTCTATTGCCGGCATTCTAGCCTGGCAATGGGAGGATGGCTAGACGACTGGACATGGTCTTCTAGCCGCTAGGTCTAGAATGCTGGGTCCGGCGTTCTAGACTCAGAGGCTAGAAGACCGGATCCGGTCGTCTAGCCACTTCCTAAATTTTAAGACTTTTTAGTCTGTAAATTTAAAGACTGGCCCGAAGAAAATCATGAAAACGATGTAAATTGGAAAAATCACACTTTGCTATATACAGTAATTTGATTGTTATCTGTAGAATATTTAATCAAATGTAACTGCAAATTTTATAGTTGGCTTTTACTCAATTAAATTCCTTCACACATAATTTAAGAGTTCTCAGAAAACAGGTTTGTAATAAGATTCATAATGTAAAATGAGCTAAGGAATGAACGTGTATAACATTTTATCATTTAGTCAACATACTGGCCAATTGCTTCGACAGACACGTTTTCTGACAACTAAAATCAATGAAAGTTTCAGACTGCCTTCAACAGTAAAATGTCCGAAAACGTAATGGCATTGGTACAAAACTCAGCTTATGCTGGACCACTGCCAGACAATTAATCCCTTTCTGTGAAGTTTCACCACAGTTGTGGTCTAAGGGGAGGAACTGTGTTATTTTATTTCTTCATTATTTTCTATCATTAAAACGATATTTACAGACAACAAGAGGGCCCAGAGGGCCCTGAATCGCTCACCTGTGTATCAGTGTCACTAGTGCGTTCTTGGCCCAAGGGCTATAATTTGAACAAACTTGGTAGCAGTCCACTAGATGAAGCTTCATACCAAATATCAAAGACCTGGGCCTTCTGGTTTCAGAAAAGAATATTTTAAAGGAATTCCCTCTATAAAGTAGAAGTAAAACAAAGATCAGGAATTGATACAATTAACTTACTCCATCCATAAAAGACACCAAAGGGAAACAAATACAAACATTAAGCGACCAGACCATAATGGAAACCTAAACAAAGGAAGGCCATATGGACAGTTACTTTCCCACAAAATGGCCATATGGCCATCCAAAATTAAAAGACACAAGTGATACACACAGCAAGTAACAAACAACAACATAAATAAATCGCCACAGAAGAGCCGCCTTGGAACGGTCAGTGGAAGATCTCCACTGGGGGGCTTAAATCGATTTTACGTGGCCACAATCCTCGCCCTTACTTCCGTCGCGATTTAGACAAAAAAATTTTGTTCAGTCCGCATGAAGGCCTCCTAACTCATCAGTGCAACATCTCCGTGAACACAGAAATCAAAGAACCACAGAGGTGAGACAACGGCGAGGACTCGACAGCAAGAAACCACTGAAATGCTGGAGCAAAAGAAAACCAACAGTTAGACTCCGATGAGCCCGACCAGAGACAGAGCATCAGGCACCAACCAACATTATCTCTTTAATTTTCAATAAGCCTTTACGTTGGAGCCGTCATAGAATCTGAGGCCTGGCCCACCGGCGTGCAATTAAAGAGGGAAGCAAAGTTGCCAACCGTGATTGGGTTAACTACCATGCATGCAGTCTGTCGTATAATATCCACGTTGTACCCAATCTTTTTATATCGAAGAATGATTTTACGAAATTGGGTGCTGAAGTCATTGCAGTTATATATTTTTCTGAATTTATATACTAAGTCACCATAAAATTCGGGTTCCGATAGACCTTGTTGCAGAAGAGATTTAAGTCCAATATTGAATTTTGAAATTAAATCAGAATGGCGTCTATAAAATTTTGAAAAGGCTTTGCGTACTTTATGGTACCGATAACCCTGATTAAGGAGTTTAGCCGTTAATAATTTATTACGAGTGTTGAAGTCAGTTACATGACTACACACTCTAGCAAATCGAATTAATTGCGAAATATAAACGCCATAGGATGGCGCACGAGGAACATCACCATCCAAAAAAGGAAAATTTACAATCTCAAAATCAAAGTCATCGCGTTTATCATAAATTTTGCACGAAACAAATCCATCTACAATAGATAGATGTAAATCCAAAAACGGGGCCTCGGTATCAGAAGAATTTGCTTTATTTAACTGAAGTTCTAGGGGGTAAATCTGACTGATCAAACCATCAAAATAGGTATTATCAATATTTAATAAATCATCTAAATATCTAGAAGTAGAGCTAAAAGCTTCAATAATTTCAGATTGATTATCAATGGAAAGCGACAAAATGAAGTCTCTTTCATAACAATACAAGAACAGATCAGCCACAAGAGGTGCGCAATTAGTACCCATCGGAATACCCACAATTTGTCTAAATAACTTAGTACCGAATCTAATATAAATATTGTCAAGTAGAAAGGTGAGGGCATCACACACTTTCTGACATGACCAAAGTGTATAATTCTTATGCTCTTTAGAAGTGAAAAATGCATTTCTGACATTACATGCAAGATAGAGAGAATCTTCTCTGTGAAAAGCCCATTCAATTAAATCATTAAGCTTTTCTTTTATAAGATTATGAGGAAGTGTAGTGTAAAGAGTGGAAAAATCGTAGGTAGACAGACTAGAAGCACGAAAATGTCTAGATTTCAATTTATTTAAAACCTCATTCGAATTTTTTATAGACCAAAACAGATTTCTTTATCACAATATTTAATTACATGCGTTTTAATAGCAGTAAGACAGGAAGTTAATAATTTAGAAAGTTCAGTGGTAGTGCAAGAACTAGAATTTGCAATAAACCGTGCTTTGTAAGGTTTTTTATGAAGTTTTGGTAACCAGTATAGCGTAGGAAGCTTGTCTTGGCCTTCGTTAACACACACAGCAAACTTGGTGGCTGAAAGACAAACATGTTTATCTACTATAGCTCTCTCTTCAGCCAAAGGCTGAAGTTCATAGGCCTTAGTACCACCAAGTTCCTGCTTAAGCGTGTTAACATAGTGGAGCCGTCACACAACAACGACGTTGTTAGCGGCCTTGTCTGCAGGGGCCAAAACAAACTTCTTATGAAATTCTTGAATACCTAGTTTAAGATGACGTAAAGACGTCTTGGGCTTAGGAGGTAATAAGTTAGTATTTTGAGAATAGAAAGAAATGCGTTTATTCACTAGTCTTAAAATGCTAAGTTTCCAGTCCTTTAGGGCTTTACACTCAACATACTCTCGCTTACACCATCGATTACCGAATTCATTCAAGGAAGCAGCGATTTCATCTCTACATTTACTGAAATCAATTTTAGAAGGAAACCGATATTTCGGTCCTTTAGAAATTATATTCCTTATCCTAGAATCAGGAATAATTTTCAAATTGCCAGTAATTACATGACCAGCAGCAGGATAGCAATACTTTGAGTTTTTACAATCACATGAATCAGGAGTATTAGTATCAATATCAAGATCTGAAACAAGTTTATTGAAATTAAAAATGATAGATCTAACAGGTTTGTTATATTTATAGCAAATTATAGGTGTTTCAGTATTTTGAAAATAAGCAGGAATGGAAGAAAGCACCGATCTCTCACGGAAGATACTGGGCAAATCTATAAAATCCATACCCTTATTAATGAAGGATATTTTGAAGAAATGACGTTTATGATTAATTTCAGAATCAATGTAAGGACGGAGAGTATGCTGAGTATAGCCTCTAGTTAAGAGAGCCGCATCATATAACTGATGAGAACTATGGTAGAATTTATTCGCCTCGGTGTCCAGAAGACGTAAAACAGAAACGGGTAATGAACTTAAAAATGAAAGCATAGAGTGGCGTCCATGATTTAATAATATAATTGACAGTCACTTCAGTCTAGTATTGTTTCGTTTAAATGCACGTGATTTACGTTTAAAGTTACCATTTTTCCTGGTGCCGTGAGATCTAGTTCTGCGTTTTCGACATTCCAGGAGTGAGAAAATATCAAAGTCCGGCATTCTGGAAATATTACCCTCATGATAAATGTTGTCATTAAATCCCAGTGGAAAAGGGGTCTGTAAAAATTTAATCCATTTCAGTTCAGCTTCATGTCTTTTGATTATTTTGAATCTAGATGTAGAATTTGCATCGTAATAAAGTTTTTCCACTGGTTGTATAATAATGTTATTTACAGAATGACCTGTACGTCGAAAGTGACGGTACAAGAAAGTGTCAGTTTTCTTAGGCTTACTCATTCTAAGCCTATGTAAAACCAGCGGGCCCTGGTGCGGGGACATTTTTGGCGCCAGGGCTATAATTTGACCAATCTTAAATAAGCCTATGTCAAACTAGTGTGTCCTGGCGCGGGGGCATTTTTGGAGCCAGGGCTATAATTTGAACAATCTCAGTAGAAGTCCACTAGATGAAGCTTCACACCAAATATCAAAGACCTGGGCCTTATGGTTTAAGACAAGAAGATTTTTAAATGTTTTTACCTATACAAGTCTATGTAAAACTAGTGGGTCCCAGCGCGGGGACATTTTTGGCCACAAGGCTATAATTTGAACAATCTTGGTAGAGGTCCACTAGATGAAGCTTCATACCAAATATCAAAGACCTGGGCCTTCTGGTTTCAGACGAAGCTTTGTAAAGGTTTTCCCTATATGAGCCAATGTAAAACCAGTGGGCCCTGGTGCGGGGGCATTTTTTTGGAGCCAGGGCTATAATTTGAACAATCTCTGTAGAGGTCCACTAGATGAAGCTTCACACCAAATATCAAAGACCTGGGCCTTATGGCTTCAAGCAAGAAAATTTTTAAAGGTTTTTTTTCCTATGTAAAACTAGTGGGTCCCGGCGCTGGGACATTGTTGGCCCAAGGTTATAATTTGAACAATCTTGGTAGAGGTCCATTAGATGAAGCTTCATACCAAATATCAAAGACCTGGGACTTCTGGTTTCAGACAAGAAGATTTTTAAAGGTTTTCCCTATATAAGCGTTGGAAAACAATTGGGCCCCGGCACGGGGGCTTTTTTTTGCCCAAAGTCTATAATTTGAACAATCTTGGTAGAGGTCCACTAGATGAAGCTTCATGCCAAATATTAAACACCTGGGCCTTCTGGTCTAGACTAGATGATTTTTAATTTTTTTTCCTATATAAGCCTATGTGAAACCAGTGGGCCCTGGCGTGGAGGCATTTTTGGCCCCAAGGCTACATTTTGAACAATCTTGGTAGAGGTCCACTAGATGAAGCTTCATACCAAATATCAAAGACCTGGGCCTTCTGGTTTCAGACAAGAAGATTTTTTAGGGTTTTCCCTATATAAGTCTATGTAAAACTGGTGGGCCCCGGCGCGGGGGGTATTTTGGCCCCAGGGCTATAATTTGAACAATCTTGGTAGAGGTCCACTAGATGAAGCTTCATATCAAATATCAAAGACCTGGACCATGCGGTTTCAGAGAAGAGATTTTTTAAGTTTTCAGTAAAAAAAATATATTTTTAGCTCCTGTGACCTAGATGTGCAACGGACCAGAACCATTTGAACAACTTTGAAAGGGGACCACCTAAGGATCATTCCTGTGAAGTTTGGTCAAAATCCGACCAGTGGTTTAGAAGGAGATGTTGTTTAAAGAAATTGTTTATGCACACACACACACGCATGGACGCACAACGGACGACAGACAAAAAGTGATCCCAAAAGCTCACCCTATCACTATGTGACAGGTGAGCTAATAAAATACATGCAGTCTATAGCAACACATTTGTTTCATACATCTTTTTAATGATTTTCCTTGTGTTAGTCTTTAAATCTACGGACTAAAAAGTCTTTAAATACAGACAGTCTTTAAATTTATAGACTGTCTTTAAATACAGCACTTTCTTAGACCTGTTATTGGGACACAGTCAAACAGTGCAGACCCTGAACATATGCCATAGAATGCACCATCTGATCAGTGCCTTCACTGTTTGCAAAAAGGAATTCCGCCGAAGGCTATGTCACGCCTGTGGGGGACTCTTACATTAGGGTGAAAGTTAGGGTGGTCGCAAACGTTGACGGCTTAACGAATGGATGGACGGAAAGTTCAACCCCTGTGTCGGGCCATGCTTAAAGCAGGTGGGACAAAAAGAAGACTGTTCAACCCATTATGATAACAAACCCATGCAACATAGTGCATTTTTAACATCTCTACAATGGCTACTTTTCTGATGAAAATCCATTACATTTTTCTAATTAATGCTGCAAATATAGGTTGTGGGTGCTCCTTAGAACTGCCTCATTGAGGTGTTCTAACGAGTACCCACAATCTATGTCTTTGAGCAGAAATAAAAAAAAAAAATGTATACCCATACAAACCCCAGTTTTCTCCATATACAGTTGGGTTTAGTGGGGTGTCAAATTCACAGAGTTCTTATGGTGATGCATTTTTCTAAATGAATTTAAAACGATAATTCAATCTGACACCCCTAAATTCTTAAATTGACTCCTGCTATGAATAAGGTGGGAGATTCCATTCAGTACAAAATAGGTTTAGGCGAGAAGATGCACCTGGCCCTGTTGAGCATGAAAATTGTTTTATAATCTTCGGGCCAATCAAGCAAGCCAGCAAGTTTCAACAGAAAACTACTCAATTTATTATTATTACTATTCTAATTCTTGACGGGGAGGAATTTAGTCTCTTTTCCAGTACCTATTTATAAGAAGGGAAATAAATCATTTTCTACAAGAGTAACTTCCCTTGATGCATCTCTTAAATAAACAAGAGGGCCATGATGGCCCTGGATCGCTCACCTGATCCATAGAGTAACAAGTGGGCCCCAAGGAGGGCCATTATTGGCCCCAGGGCTATAATGTGCATAATGTTGAGGGAGGTCTAAAAAGGTGAAGCTTCATACCAAATATCAACAAAGGCTATAATTTGAACAATCTTGACAAAGGTCCACTAGATGAAGCTACACACAAAATATCAAAGACCTGGGCCTTGCAGTTTCAGAGAAGAAGATTTTTTTTTAAAAGATATTCCCTACATAAGCCTTTGTAAAACCAAATGACCCCGGAGCGGGGGCATTTTTGGCCCAAGGGCTATTATTTAAACAATCTTGATAGAGGTCCACTAGATGAAGCTTCACACCAAGTATCAAAGACCTGGGCCTTGCTGTTTCAGAGAAGAAGATTTTCAAAATTTTCTCTATATAAGTCTATGTAAATCCAAAGGGCCCAGGAGCAGGACATTTTTGCCCCACGGCTAAGATTTGAACAATCTTGGTAGAGGTCCACTAGATGAAGCTTCATACCAAATATCAAAGACCTGGGCCTTGAGGTTTCAGAGAAGAAGATTTTCCCTATATAAGCCCATGTAAAACCAAAGGGCCCCGGAAGGGGGGGCATTTTTTGCCCAAGCATTATAATTTGAACAATCTTGTATTGGTCCACTAGATGAAGATTCATACCAAATATCAAAGACCTGCAGTTTCAGAGAAGAAGATTTTTAAAGATTTTCCCCATAAAATCCTATGTAAAACCAAAGGGCCCCGGAGAGGGGGCACATTTTTGGCCCCAGGGCTATAATTTGAACAATCTTGGTAGAGGTCCACTAGATGAAGCTTTGTACCAACTATCAAGGACCTGGGCCTTGAGGTTGCAGAGAAGAAGATTTTAAAGATTTTCCCTATATAAGCCCATGTAAAACCAAAGAGCCCTGGAGCAGGGGCATTTTGGGTCCCAGCATTATAATTTGAACAATCTTGGTAGGGGTCCACTAGATGAAGCTTCATACCAAATATCAAAGACCTGGGCCTTGCAGTTTCAGAGAAGAAGATTTTTAAAGATTTTCTCATATAATCCTATGTAAACCAAAGGGCCCTGGTGCGGGAGCATTTTTGGCCCCAGCACTATAATTTGAACAATCTTGTTAGGGGTCCACTAGATGAAGCTTCACACCAAATATCAAAGACCTGGGCCTTGGGGTTTCTTAGAAGAAGATTTTTTAAGTTTTTGGTGAAAAAAATCTATTTTTGGCTCCCTTGACCTTGATGTGCAATGGACCGGAACCATTTGAACAACTTTGAAAGGGGACCACATAAGGATCATTCCTGTCAAGTTTCATCAAAATCCAATCAGTGGTTTCGGAGGAGATAGTGTTTAAAGAAATTGTTTACGCAGGGACGACAGACAAAAAGTGATCCCAAAAGCTCACCTTGTCACTGCCATATGATATGCTGCCTAATCCAATTCCAATCTGTGTCACTTCTTACCTGAAAAAGAAAAAGAGAACTATATAAAGAGAACTATATAAATTTTGCTAAAATCAGTCATTATACGTTGCATTCATATTCAACACTGAAGCAGTATTTTAACCTTTTTGTACCGGTGTCCCAGTTTATTTTGACCCCTGCCCACATACCGGTGATAATTTTATGTTGACCATGAGTAAGATTTGCTTCTCAGATGAGGGAGATTGGGGTCCCAATGAGGGAGACTTTCTGACGAAATGTTTAAGTGTTTTTTTTTTCTTGTCATTTTTTGTGGTTTAGATGTACAAAGGAACTGGAACTTCTTAATTAAAATGATAGGAAAATATTTTGTCAAGTTTAATTTCTAAATAGCAAGTTGTAGGTTGTTTACAAACAATGCTGTGACCACACGTCCATTGATGTGATGTTGTGGGTATTTGTCAGAATCACCTGATTGTTGAAAGTACCTGCAAAATGCTTTAGTGTAGAAATACTTGATTAGAAAAGATATCCTAAAATGTTTCCAGTCCTCCTCTTTATCCAGTGCTGTGTTTTACTGCTAATGAACAGACCCAAAGCACAAAGTTCTCTTCAATGATAAGCATTACTTCTAGCACTATTTACACTCCTTCATATAGTCCCTGCAGGAACTTTTTTTGGCCTTTCTCAGAACACCCTGTTCATAAATACATGTATAGTAAAGCAGTCCATACTGAAATTAATACCATTTTATAACAATTGTTCAAGTTGGCCCCAAAAAATTAGTGAGAATCCCAGGGAAAAAATGCTGAGTCTTTATTTGTTTAAAATGTAAATTTTATTACATCAAAACCTTGATATAATGATGCCCTGGATCACTCACCTGATCCACACCGAAGACATGAAATGGTAGGTAATATAGTACAGTGCCTTGTCAGAAGGAGCATACATGCCAAATATGAAGGATCTATCTCAAATGGTTCAAAAGTTATGATAAAGTAGGTCAAGGTCAAACTTTTTTGTATGAGTGGGAAGCCCTTCTCACAAGGAATATACATGCCAAATATGAAGGCTTCATCTAAAATGGTTCAAAAGGTATGATTAAGTAGGTCACAGGTCAAGGTCAAATTTTTTTGCATGAGTGTGAAGACCTTGTCACAAGGAACCTACATGCCAATTATGAAGGCTCTGTTAAATGGTTCAAAAGTTATGACAAAAAAGGTCAAAGGTCAAGGTCACAGGTCAGAAATGTTGTATGTGTGGGAAGCCCTGGTCACAAGGAGACTACATGCCATATATGAAGGCTCTATCTCAAATGGCTCAAAAGTTATGGTTAAGTAGGTCAAAGGTCACGGTCGCAGGTAAAATTGTGTGTATGGGTGGGAGGCCCTTGCCAGAAGGAACATACATGCCAAACATACGGGCTCTATCCCAAATAGTTCAAAAGTTATGATTAAGTAGGTCAAAGGTCAAGGTCACAGGTCAAAATTTTTGTATGGGTGGGAAGTCCTTGTCACACAGAACAAACATTCCAAATATGAAGGCACTATCTCATATGGTTCAAAAGTGATGATAAAGAAGTCACATGTCAAGGTTACAGGTCATTTTTGTATGAGTGGAAGCCCTTGTCACAAGGAACCTACATGCCAAATATGCAGACTCTATCTTAAACGGATCCACAGTTATGACAAATAACCTAATGATCTACTTTTTGATTTTTAAACTTGATCAAGATATTGTCAAGATGATCATTCTGAGCAAGTTTGATGATAATCCGACTAAAATTGTGGCCTCTAGTGTGTTCAGAACGTTTTTCTATTATTTGAGCTACTGACCTACTTTTTGATCTGACATGACCCATATTCGAACTTAACCGAGATATTGTCAAGAAGATCATTCTGAGCAAGTTTGATGATGATCGGACTAAAACTGTAGCCTCTAGTTTGTTCACAAGGCTTATTTATGATTTGACCTACTGACCTACTTTTTGCCGAACTTAACTTAGATATTGCCAAGATGAGCTTTCTGTGCAAGGTTGATGAAAATCAGATTAAATCTGTGGCCTCTGGTGTGTTGACAAGGTTTTTCTTTAATTTGACCTACTGACCTACTTTTTGACCCAACATGATCCATATTCAAACTTGACTGAGATATTGTCAAGATGATCATTCAGATTAATGATGATTGGACAAAAACTGTGGCCTCTAGTGTGTTCACAAGGTTTTTCAATGATTTGACCTACTGGCCTACATTTTGACCCAACATGACCCATTTTCCAAATTTACTTAGATATTGTCATGATGGTCATTCTTAACAAGTTTGATGATGATCAGACTAAAACTGTGGCCTCTAGTGTGTTCACAAGGTTTTCTATATGACAGAGATATTGTCAAGATGATCATTCTGAGATAAATTGATGATGATTGGTCCAAAACGGTGGCCTCTAGTGTGTTCACAAGGTTTCTCTATGAATTGACCTACTAACCTACTTTTTGACCCGACATGACCCATATTCGAACTTGACCGAGATATTGTTAAGATCATAATTCTGAGCAAGTTTAATGATGATCAGACCAAAACTGTGGCCTCTAGTATGTTCACAAAGTTTTTATATGATTTGACCTACTGACCTACGTTTTGACCCCACATGACCCACATTCATACTTGACCGAGATATTGTCATGGTGATCATTCTGACCAAGTTTTATGATGATTGGCCCAAAACTGGGACATCTGGTGTGTTCATAAGAAAACCTTACGCAACGGACGACGCACGACAAACGATGCACGACGATGCCGGACATCTCATAGTCACAAAAGCTCACCATGACCTTCGGTCAGGTGAGCTAATAAATGTACACCAATTATAGATTTCACTGAAATGAAGTTCCCGGTCACAAATCTTTTTAAATACAGTACTTGTACAAAGCTTACTCAAGGGGAGCAATTTCCAAATAAGAAAATCTCCTGTTTATTTCATGACTTTTAGTAATTACTCGTTATTGATTGGTAAATAATAACTATTTTCCACTTTCAAAACCAAAATTTCTAAGTTTACATAAAATATAAAAACAAAAGACATATGGGAGAGTGATATAAAAGGAACAAAAGTGATAAAAAAATGGGAAAATAAACGCACAATTTCAATCAAATCTAGGCTAAATATAAGTGAAATAGAACTGATTCTGTCACCGTACATAACTTCTGAGTTTCTGTACTACTGAGTGCAGATGTTACGCTCTCTTAAGAGAAAACGGTAAATAAATTACGTCAGCTTATGTAATCTTTACTGGCAGCCAGATCATGTTTATTCTGTGAAGTCAGCTGGGACAGAAAGGATTATTGGCTTTTTGAAGTTGATGTTTACGGTTAAGTGTCCGATATATTCTCCTGCTAATTTGTTAATTGCCTTCAGCAGTGAAAATTTTAAGTCTGTTACCACTTACCACAAATGGTAGCTCTGGAAAAAATAGGGGACAGGAAAATTGCAAATGCGGGAGATTCTGTCTCCCGGACGGGAGAGCAGGAGGTATGCTTCAAATGTGGGAGCCTCCCGCATGATCCGGGAGATATCACAGGTATGCAAAATTGTACTGACTACTTTTCTTATTATGAAGCATTTTAACAAGTACCCATAGTCTACGTTAATAAGCTTGCTATTGTCTGCGTGAATATCACTAACCATCTGACTGCTGCCGACCCTGAACAAAATCTAGTTTATAGAGTCGATAGTTGCTTCCCTAGGACGTCAGAGCGCTGCGTAAATTCTGGACTGTGCTCTTGTACTTGGGCATTGGCAAACAGTGTATAGCTAACCAGATGTCACATACCTGTCTGATCAGGGCTACTGTGCTTGCTTAAACTACTGGAATTTAAGGGTTAAACGGACAGTTCAATTCTCAGTTCAGGACTATTTTCCCTGCCTACATTCAGAGACAATCGACCCACCAGTACTCTCAGTGCTTTGATTGAGATATTTTGCTGACAAGGTTCTTTTTTTTTCACAGGCCATAACTGAGGAAAGGGGCGATATCCGGATGAAAAAAACATGTGTTAGCTATTTTTTTCATAAGGAGTCCATATATGAAATTTCAAAACCTAGCATTCGGCCCCCGCCCATCGGGCTACATGATGCTTCCACGCAGAGCTCAAACTGACTGAACATGTGTACTGGTAAACCGCTTAGAGGATCTAAGTCTGCGCAGGCAAAGCGGTGCGAGTCAGTCCATCCATGCTTATAAACCCTATTGGTTTCATTGGGCAACAGGGCTTGAGAAGTCATTTCATCTCAATGTCAGGTAAAAGTCCCACAAAACTGGAAGCAACGTCTCAAAAATGACCTATACTGTGATGATGGGGACATTATATCTCAAATCAAAGAAAACAAACAAATCAAAACCTAGCATGCATGGTTAAGAATTTATGCTATGCATCAAATAGTGTAATGTACGCACACAGGCATGCACACATGGGATGGATGCACAAACCTCCCAGAAGCAATACTGTAAAACACTTAAATTTGGTGGCAGGAAATTTTAGTGGTTTTTATGAGTGGACCTTTTGGCTGATTAATATTTTGGCAGATTTTTGATTTCCAAAATTAAAAAAAAAAACAAATCTGTGATCTGTCTGTCTTATGCATGCGCGTTTAACATAACGAGTTGCACTGTATACTCAGTGATTTTCAACTGTTTTCCATAATGCATTGTTCTCGGTGTATGTGAAAACAAATCAGTTCTATTGTTATTTAAATACTCAGTTTATTCACAGGCAAACCATTCAATCAATATCAATTATATGATTTTTCACAATTACTGTCAAAGAGTATTTGCTTTTATTCAGCTTTGTTCAGCATGCTAAAAGGCTTAATAACTGACAAGTTTAGCAAAGAGAAAGACTTGATAAAGCGTTGTATCGCCCTATATCATCCTTGCGATATGTATTGGAAACAAATTTCTGCCAATTTGTTATTCTTTTTAATCTTTATTGGTGGTTTTTAATTTTGGCGTTTTTTTCCTTGACCGCAAATAGTGCCAAAATAAAGTGACCACCAAATATAAGTCTTTTACAGTACGCATAATGAGTAATAAGCAACATGTAAATTGACTGATCTGTAAACATCTACCCAATATCATTATTCCACACCTAAAGACACAACTTACTAGTTTTGAACCATTTTGGTAGTTGTTTCCCACCAGATTTGTCTGAGCTGCCTTTGGTTGCTGATTTGGGTTGTTTCCCTTTAGAAGAGCCTGAGCTTGTGGTCTGCTGCTCTGTTTCATCTGGGCCTTTGCTGGAGCCTGACAAACTGTAAACAGTATCAAATTAATGAATTTATCAGTTACCCTCTATATTAATTGCATTGCAAGATACTGACCTGATAAAGATATGCTATCTCAGGACAAGTGGGCTTTATCAGTTCAATATGACATTGCACTTTTATGAATGAACCGGGTTACTAGAAAAAAAATGGAAAAAATGTTATTATTAATGGACAAAATGGATAAATTACTTGAAAAAAATATTATAGGCAAAAATATGGTCAGCTGATACTAAATATATATACCTTCGGAATGTTTTGATGCACTGAGGACAATGAATAACTGATCATAAATTGCTAATTTAAGAGTGTACAAGGGGGTAAACTGATAAAAAGAATACCAAATTTGTGTCATTCGTTATCAATTTTATCAGGCTCGGCTTCGAGAACGCATGTAGAATCGCTAGGCAAGCCTCGCCATTCTACAAGCATTCTAGCAGCCTTGCCTGATTAACTTGATATCAAAAGACACTCACCTGGTGGTATTCTCCATATCTCTATTAGTCATACCCACACTGCAGTTAAAGAGTTTATAACGTTCTGATTTTGAAATACAGTCACTTTATACCCACATTCGATTTAACGACAAAACTTGTTATAATGACAATTTCAACTAGAATTTGTTTTTCTACAAAAACACAGATGTCTTCCCCTTTTTGACCTCTAAGTATGACCTTGGCATTGGAGGTATTGACCTGGGTCTTGTGTGCAACACATTTCTGCAAAATAACTTTAAAAAGTTCAGAGGGAAATAAGAAAGTTATTGACCATACACAAAAAAGCCCTACTTTTACCTTTGACCTCTAAGTATGGCCTTGACCTCCGAGGTACAACACATTGTCTCATGATGGTTAACATTTCTTCCATGTAATTCATAATCCATCAAAGAATAAGAAAGTTATTGAGTGTACATAAAAAGGCCCCTTTTTTGACCGTTGACCTCTAGGTATGACCTTGACATTGGAGGTATGGACCTTGGTCTTGCACACGACTCATCATCTAATGAAGGTGAACATTTCTGCAAGGTTACTTTAGAAAGTCCATCCAGAAATAAAAAAGTTAATGACTGGACACACAAAAAAAGACTTTTTTTACCTTTGACCTCTTAGTATGACCTTGACCTTGGAGGTACAGACCTGGGTCTAGCGCGCAATACATCGTCTCAAGATGGTTAACATTTCTGCAAAGTAATTTCACAATCCATCCAGGAATAAGAAAAATATTGACTGAAAACTAAAAAGGCCCCTTTTTTACCTTTAACCTCTTAGTATGACCTTGACCTTTGAGGTACCAATATGAGTCATGCAAGAGACACATTGTCTCATTGTGGTTAACATTTCTGCCTTGTAATTTCAAAATCCATCGACAAATAAGAAAGTTATTGACCAAACACGAAAAAGGGGCCCCTTTTTTACCTTTGACCTCTAAGGATGACCTTGACCCTTGAGATACTAACCTTGGTCATGCACGCAACACATCCTCTCATGGTAGTTAACATTTCTGCCAAGTAATTTTAAAATCCATCTAAAAATAATAAAGTTATTGACGGAACACAAAAAGGCCCCTTTTTTACCTTTGACCTCTATGTATGACCTTGACCTTTGAGGTACCAAACTGGGTCATGCATGCAACACATCCTCTCACGGTGGTTAACATTTCTGCCATGCAATTTCAAAATCCATCTAAAAATAAGTAAGTTACTGACAAAACACAAAAAGGCCCCCTTTTTACCTTTGACCTCTATGTATGACCTTGACCTTTGAGGTACCAACCTGAAACATACGTGTGACACATCGTCTCATGGTAGTTAACATTTCTGCCAAGTAATTTACAAATTCTATCTGAAAATAAGAAAGTTATTGACATAACACGAAAAAAAGGCCCCTTTCTTTACCTTTGACCTCTAAGTATGACCTTGACCTTTGAGGTACCAACCTGGGTCATGCATGCAACACATCGTCTCATGGTGGTTAACATTTCTACTAAGTAATTTCAAAATATTAAAGGCCCCTTTTTTTACCTTTGACCTCTAAGTATGACCTTGACCTTTGAGGTACCGACCTGCGTCATGCGCGCCACACATCGTCTCATGGTGGTTAATATTTCTGCCAAGTAATTTCAAAATCCATCTAAAAATAAGAAAGTTATTGATCAGACACGATTTACCCGTACATACATACCGACAAACTTCCATGGGAGATAACTCTAAAAGTATAAAGGCGAGAGTTATAGTTCTTGCACTCTGCACATCGTCTAATATTGATTAATACGTATATGAAGTTTCGTGAAGATAGCTTTAATGGTTTTCAAGTTATAGAGCGGACACGATTTTGTGACAGACGGACAGACAGATGCCCGTGGGAAACACAATCTGTCTCTCCGAAAAAAAATTTCGGGGGAGACATAATGACACAAATCCTGAGCTCAAGATGAGAGGATTGATGATGATGATGATTTCGTGTTTAACGACGTGTCAACCCTCATTGTGGGTCATAAGCTAGATGAGAGGATTAATAGAGACTCAAGGATATTATAATTATTTAATACTCTAAGAAACAAATGTTGCAGACAACAAATGTTGCAGACATTTGTTAGAATTGCCTCAGCGGGGCAATTCTAACAAATGCCAACATTTGTTTTTTAAGTAATTATGGTAAAAAAAGTCCTTTATTACCTATTATACTGATCCATATTGGAATTCTTTATAGTGGCAAATTTGCTTTAGCGGCAACTGTTAGGGAACAAATACTGTCTTTATAGAGAGAGTCCTTTGTATCAGCACATGATATAGAGGATCTTACATGAGTGTTCATGTATTATTGAATTTATTAAACTCGTTTAGGAAAAGGGGTAAAATGCGAGGCTTCTTTGCCGAGCATTTTATCCCTTTTCCTAAACGAGTTTAATAAATTCAATAATACATGAACACGAATGCAAGATTCTATTTATCATACGACATTTAAAGCACATTTTATTCACGATTTTTAACAAAAATGTCAATATTCCGCCGTTAGTAAACGCGACGTCGTCAAGGACTTCGTACATGTAACGTTACGGGACGTATCTAGCTAATTTGCATATTTAATCCACTAGTGGATTATTGAAAATATTACATGGCGTTATTACACACTTAGACGCGACGTCATATGATAAAAATTAGTGTAATGTTCTATTTTTACCTCATCTAAGCAAGGTAAAAATGCTCATGGTGTACTTGTGTGATCGCCTGGTTTCCCCCGTGCATCTTCACTGTCCTTCCACAACTCACTTAAACACTTTTTTTTTCTCTGAAACTGTTGGAACAATTTTACTGATTTTGTCCAAGACAACACATGATGGCAATGACCATTTAACCTTATGGCTTGTTTTGTAGGTTATTGATTGATTGTGTTAAGGTTTAAAAACATGTCGACCATCTGGATGGGGTTTAACAACATATCGACCATCTGGATGGGGTTTAACAACATGTCAACCATCTGGATGGGGTTTAACAACATGTTGACCATCTGGATGGGGTTTAACAACATGTCGACCATCTGGATGGGGTTTAACAACATGTTGACCATCTGGATGGGGTTTAACAACATGTCAACCATCTGGATGGGGTTTAACAACATGTCTACCATCTGGATGGGGTTTAACAACATGTCGATCATATGGCCTTCCTTTGTTTAGGTTTCCATTATGGTCTGGTCGCTTAATGTTTGTATTTCTTTCCCTTTGATGTCTTTTATGGGTGGAGTAAGTTAATTGTATCAATTCCTGATCTTTGTTTTACTTCTACTTAACAACATGTTGACCATCTGGATGGGGTTTAACAACATGTCAACCATCTGGATGGGGTTTAACAAAATGTCTACCATCTGGATGGTGTTTAACAACATGTCGACCATCTGGATGGGGTTTAACAACATGTCAACCATCTGGATGGGGTTTAACAACATGTCGACCTTATGGGTAATTTTGTGTCGTCTCAAAGAGATAGAAGAGATAATAGAAGAGATGGAAGTGAGGGACAGGGGAGGAAGAGGATAAGAAATGGCTGTCTAGAAACAGAAGAAATAACAACATTCTCCCCTCTATCGTACTGCCCAACCGTAAATCAATATCAGTTGGATGCCCCTGTGAAGCAAGATACATGACACCTTCGCCTCACCCAACTTACTCCAGATTTGACGGTTCTTTGGGATCACAACAATGTTTAAACCATCTGATCAGGACCTTGACAAGGTGAGCTCACTGCTTCTTGTTCACTTGAGATAAATGAAAAAAAAAACATACCATTCATAAACCAGCCGATCTGCTGACATTTTAGTATTGATCTCACATAGTACAGCATTGGATAGATAGTGATCTGAAATGGCAAAGAAAAATAAAAATAAGTTGGGTATGACAAAAGCAATATTAAAGATCTTTGCAACCAGCAAAGACTCAGATAAACCTGTTCACCTACACAGTCTGGTCTGAGCATTCACTGATCACATGAGCATTCTATACCCTCTGGGTTACCAAGCTAAGTCTATGGATGGAGCTCAATAGCTTGTAGTTCTTTCCTGAACTCATTTCCTAAACCCAAAATTTGCCCCCACCCATACGGGCTTGAAGAAATATATGGGCTGCATGATGCTTCCATGCAGAGCTGAATCTGGCCCGCATACTAGTACTGGTAAACTGCTTAGAGGATCTAAGCCTGTCCAGGAACCGGGGTGCGAGGCGGACCATCCATGCTGATAAACCCTATGGGTTTCATTTGGCGACAGGGCTTGAGATGTCAATTCATCTCAATGTCGGGTAAAAGTCCCACAAAATTGGAAGCAACATCTCCAAAATGACCTTTACAGTGTTGACGGGGACGTTACACCTCAAATCAAACAAACATATAAACCCAAAACATAAAACAAGTCAATGCCAATATGAAGAGATTTCACAAGACATTGTTTATGAAGCATGCAAGTATGACTGAGAGGCCAAACTACAAACACCTGTGGATGCTGATCTTAGTCTTCACTATCACACAAATCATCTTATAAGAATCTTAAATGGGTATGAGGGTTGGATGGAAAAATCCATCCCCGAGGGTCACTGTCCGGCATCACACCTATACAAAAACACACCTATACAAATACATTGTGACTTTAACTGCCTAAAAAACAAAAGTTTTAGATGAAAAATAGTTATATTTTTCGTATTTCTGCTCAAAATATAGATTGTGGGTACACGTTAGAACTGCCTCATAGAGCAGAAATAATAAAAATAAGGTTTACCCCTGTAAACCCTAGTTTTACTATATAAAAGTAGAGTTCAAGGAGGTCAGAATTATATAGGTATGTTTTCGGGACTAAGAGAATATGTACATGAATTCCAGGAATCATAGATAGCATATACTCTAGCGACACAGATCATTTAGGACTTGCAGCCAATCATTCTGACAAACCTACACATTCTTCAGAAACAAGTGAAGACAATCCTTGATGTTCTTCCGAAAAATTGCTGACAAACATTTATGTTCTGCAGAAAAAAATGCAGACAAATCTTTATGTTCTTCAGATAAATTGCAGGCAGACTGTTATGTTCTTTAGAAAAAAAATGCAGACAAACCTTTATGTTCTGCAGAAATAACTGCAGACAAACCTTTATATTCTTCAGAAAAACTGCAGACAATCCGTAACCCACAAACTTTAATCTTCGTCAGGAAAAGTTGCAGACAAATGCGTATGTCTGTCAGAAAAAAATGCAGGCATACATTTGTGTTCTTCAGGAAAAAAAAATGCAGATCAACCTTTGTGTTCTACCTAAAAGATGCAGAAGACCATTATGTTGTTCAGAAAAAATGCAAACAAACCTTTAGGTTCTTCAGATCCAAAATACACAACTGTTGCTGGAACCAACCTTGCCTATAAAATAGATAAAAGAGAAATGGGACTGTGACAACTTAATTTTGTTTTTTTTTTCATGTTTTTTTTTTTTTTTTGGAAAATTAGGCATGACTTTTCATGTAAATTGTGTGTCAGGAGATTCATATGAAATCTCAAGTCTTATTTAAATATATAGAATATTGTCTGTTATAATTTTGTGTGATGCTTTAAGGCTTAAAAAACACAAGAAATGAGCAGCTGAATGTTTAAAAATGTTCCATACAGGCCTCTGTGGCAATGGATTTGAGAGCTGGGTCTTAATCATAAGGTCTCACACCGCTTTGGGTTCGAGCCTGGCTTGGGTCATATGAGAGACGCCAAGTTCTGTAATGGAAAGTCAGGTGGTTTTTCTCCAGGTACACGGGTTTTTGCTCACCATTCATTAACGATAAGCACAATATGAGTGAAATAATCTTGAAAGGGCCATAAAACCAAAAAAAAAAAAAAAATGTACCACATGTGAATGGGACAGGGAAAAGATATACCAAAAATATCGTTAGTTTTGAACAACAGACCCCTGATTTAAGTCGTTTCTAAATTCAAAGATGATTTCACTTGGCAAGTCTTGGTGACTCAGTCAGATACGTATTTGACTGATGATCAGAAGGTCATAGTTTTGATCTCTTCCAGGTTCGTAAAGACTTATCATAAAATATTTTTTACTGAAATTGGCAGATTCAAGAAGGGTAGTTTTCAGTTTCTATTGAAGGGGTGTGTACTGTACTGGTTAACCACTTATGTATATGCCAACCCAGGAAAAATGTGGTTAGGTGAACTGATCAGCTTTAAATAGCCTAAATAGTGTTGACTGGGCTACTGAACATAAAACCAAACCAAAAACAAATAATTTCACTTGACATAGCTCACCTCATAATTAATCACCATGAAAAACTATTGCTGGACTCAATAAAATGGGATTTAATTGGATACCTATATGTTCAGTCAGTTGTTAACATAGCATTAAAACTTTAATCATTTAATATGGCAAAGCTAACAGAGACATATTAAAGTCAAAATAGTTAAAACTATTATCACTTAAGGGGAATAGGAACACCTTCAGGGGAGGCAACTCCTGCAAAAGTATTTTTGTCTCACATGTCAATAGGGATCAACTCTTAACCCTTTCCCACTCAGATACGTGTTTTTAAGTGTCTGCACCCCACCTCCATTTGAAGCCCCAGAAGCACCTAAAATCCTCATTTCCTACCCCTGGATAATTATGTTTGCTTTACAATTAGTTGGCCTAAAAAGTGACCTGTTTTTTCGCGCACCTCCCCACTAAACATATTCTGTGGGGATTGAACGGGGTGGAATGCCCCCCCCCCCCCTCACATCCGAAAAATTTTGGGTGTATGGCCCAACCAGCTGCTAAAATTTATATCTGAGGGTGTCTGGCGTCAAAAATGCTTCAAAATTGATGCTGATAAAACATGCTGCAAACAGTGAAATTGGCCAGTACCAAACTCCTTAATTGTTGCCTTGACAGCTGTGTGAAGATTAAGATTTTGTCAAAAATTCATGTGAAACCACTTTTTGCCAACTTTGAGATGCCCCCTCATTACCATGACAACAATGATCAAGTCGTGAAAGGTTGCATTAGAAAGGCTACTGCCCAATGAACATTCATACCGACTTTGGTGTAAAACAGACCATCCATTATGAAACAATGGCTAGTTGAAGTTGCTGTCGGGTGCAACACTGTGAAAATCAACGAAATTCACAAAATCCCCGAGTTGGAAAGGGTTAAAGAAAAAATTTGCTCCTGAGGAGCGAATTCTTTCATTTAAGAGTAGACCCCTTTGTCAATAGGGGTCAACTTTTACAGGAAAGAATTTGCTCCCGAGGAGCAAATTCTTTCCTTTAAGAGTAGACCCCTTTTTCAGTGGGACAGGGCTTAATATAGAAAAGCAAACAGGATGTTCCGAAAAGTTGTCTCCTTTTGAAAAATGTTAGAAAAATCTGCCAGGTGTTCCCATTCACCTTTATATGGCACACAAGCTAATATTTCTGTTGAAGCACTGAGCAATGCGAAGACTACTCTCAGTTTTTCAGTAAAAATATCTGTGTATTGAATATTGTACTTGCTAAACCTTTACATTTTGGTCACTAACAAGCTCCTGGACCTAACAATGCTTTGAACAACTGGGCCCTCACATGGGAAGAATGAGATTCAGATTACAAGGCTCTAGATAATGATGAGAAATGTGGATAATTAAGAGAACATTATGTTTATTTCTTATTAGAAACATAAGTTGTGAGTACTTGTTAGAATTGCTTCATGGAGGCAATTCAAACATGTACCAGCAACATACAGAAATAAGAAAAACTATCCCAAAAACTAGAGCTGTCAGAGGATCTGACTATAGCCCTGCTGCAGCACTATTAGAGTAGTGTTGAAATATTTTGAGTTCATGCTTACCAGTTAACATCACTGTAGGACATGGTATATAGCAACATAAAACTTATCAAGACATTTAACTCCATGAGTTCTGGGCCATAAGCCTTGATTACAGTATTACACAATTCACCAACCCACTGTTCATGTGTGTACCATGTTTTAACTTGATAACCCTTACAGTTCTTGAGAATAGGTAGAAGATTCATCAAAGTCGGACAACATGAAAGTTATTAAATGACTTAAATAGTGTTGACTGGGCCGTTAAACTCCAATACACAAACCAACAAAGTTTCAGTTTTCAAGCTTATATAGTTCCTCAGAAATCTGTTACAAAAATTTTCAAGAATTGCAAATTTGAAAACCTACCAAAGGACATAATGGGCCCTTGGTCACTATTCTGCTATACCTTCTTTCTCATCTCAGAGACCAAAAGTAGCATAAGTTTCATTGAAGTAGGACCGCAAAGATAAAAGTAAGTTATGAACCCTTGATCCCTATTCTGGTATACACAATACATCCAGTCATTGTCCCTGTTTATACAAAGTTTCAGCTTTCTAGCTTCAATACTTTCTGAGAAATCTGTTACAAAAAAATTCAAGAATGGCTCAATTTGAAAACATACCAAGGGAGTTAACACCAAGAGTTATGGGCCCTTGATCACTTTTCTGCTACTTCGCCTTCCTTACCTTACAGACCAAGTGTAGTATAAGTTTCATTGTAGCAGTACCACAAACATGAAAGTTATTAAGCAAAACGCATTTTATAAAATTTGAAAACCTATCAAGGGAACTAAAAAAGAGTTATGGACCCTTCAACCCTATTCTAGTATACACGATACATCCAGTCATTGTCCACGTTTCACAAAGTTTCAGCTTCCTAGCATTCATAGTTCCTGAGAAATCTGTTATGAAAATTTTCAAGAATGGCAAAATTTGAAAACCTACAAAGGTACATAACGCCAAAAGTTATAAGCCGTTGGTCACTATTCTGCTACTGCACCTTCCTTACATTAGAGACCAAGTGTGGTTTAAGTTTCATTGAAGTAGAACCACAATCATCAAAGTTATAAAGCAAAATGCATTCTAATCTTACTGTCACTGAATGACAGTATTACAGAATCATGGAAGGACATGGCAAATCCAGTTTAGCCCCACTTTTTCAAAGTGAAGCTATAATAATAGCCATGTTATTCCTTCTTATCTGGAACTATGTACGGAAACTGCGAATGATTGTATTTACCTCTATCAAAGTCTGGGACGCATCAGATAACACATGTTTTGGTGGAGATGTATCTACAATAGATAAGTTTAACACATTTATATGGCAAACTCCTAATTGTTGAGTGAGTGAGTGAGCATTTGAGTTTTATGCCTCACCAACAGCTAAGATCATAAGGAGACGGGACCTTGGTTTAAAGACTCATCCGAAAGTCTGGAAAAGCCTGGAATCGATCCTGCAATCCCTGCTTTACAAGGCGAGTAGCATAACCACTACACCACAGAGGCTTTTAAACTCCTAAATGGTACTCTAGCAAACAGACCAGGGCCAGATCAGACACCACAGAATTTGGTGGCAAGTGATCATGGCCTTTACTGTTTGCAATTTTTTCTGAATGAATTTCCTGTAATTATAATTCAACTTGATATCACTAACCTTTACCACTCTCTGAGCTTATTTAGCAGACAACAAATTGTTGATATTTTTCGTATTTCTCCTAGTAAACAGGACTTGACATCTCATGCAAATTGTCTCCATTGGAGACAATTTGCATGAAATGTCAAATCCAGTTTTATGGAAAAAATAAGAAAAATATTTCAAATCTTCTGCTGAGAAAATATCCAGCATGCACAGCACTAATTTTCAAAATGGTCTCTTGCTTTATATGGTGAGGAGATTCAATTCTGCTAACAAAGTACGGAAAGTACTCAGGAAAGTTGATTTATGAGGCATAATTGCACATAACAGTGTCATCAGGTAAAAGTCCCATAAATTGGAAGCAACGTCTCCAAAATTATCTAAATAGTGTTGACGGGGACGTTAGCCCTCAATTCAAACAAACATAACAGTGTCAGTGTAAGCCCAAGATATTCTCAATATACTTGATTGTAAGGTCCCTGATGACTAGAATGGAAAAGCTGAAAAAGGAGCATACTGTCATACCAAGTCTGACAAAAAAGTAGAAAGTAGACATGTCTGATCATTTGTCATACAAGATAAGCTCAAAACAGTACTGTAAAACACTTATATTTGGTGGTCATTTTATTTTGGCGCTATTGGCGGTCAAGAAAAAAAAACTGCCAAAATAAAATACCGCCAATAAAGATCAAGAGCGCAAAAGAAGAATAGCAAACTGGCAGAAATTTCATTCCCAATAAAAATCACAAGTATGATGAATGGGCAATACAACATCAATCAGTCAAGGAATAAAATGTAATTTCTTCTTTAGAAGTCCAGCATATTAGGGTGCGTAGCTCAAAGTTTATTCACTCCAGCTGGAGTAAAAAGATATTTTAATGTGTGTTTCTATTTGCTTTACTTGTCAATTATTAAGTCATTAAGCATGCTCAACAGAGCTGAATAAAAGCAAATACATGTACATCTTGACAGTAATTGTCCCACATTTTATCTATATCTGGTAAATGACTGACAACTTTGCCTGTGAGTAATCCTAGTCCGACATTTTGAGTAGCTTAAGTGTGATACAAGAAAGAGAGCTACTACTAATTATAACTCAAAATCGGTTTTATTGAGCAATTAAATAACAAACTAATTTGTATTCACTCACACACCAAGAACAATGCAATGTGGAAAACAGATGGAAATCACCGTGTCTGACTTGCAAATTGCCGTGAAGGACTTGCATGCATAAGACACACAGGGCTAAGTCAGAAATCACAGCTATTTTTTTTTTTTTTTTTTGTTGTTGTTTTTTTGCGGAAATCAAATATCCTCCAATATATAAATCTGCCAAAAGGTCGACTCATAAAAACCTCCAAAATTTGCTGTCGCCAAATTTAAGTGTTTTACTGTATGTACTTTTCCCTTTGCTTACATGCAAATATATGTATACCCCCACCCCCACCTTGGTGGGGGCACTTAATTATCCTCACCAACACAAACAGGATTCACACCAAAACAAGATGTTCCCTCCACTTGGTCGGGGGATATAATTTCCATGTTACTAACCCTTCAATTTTCAGCCTTGCTAACCCAACTTTTTCCTATAAAAATAGACATATTGGGAAATGAGGGTCCTTCAATATTTAACTGGCCTAACCCAGTTACTGACCCGTGGCAAGTACACACTTTTAACATATTATACATCAATGCCTTACATGGTTACACACAATTTTATTAGTTAGTCTAGTATTTGTATTCAGTGCAAGGTAAAATAACATGGCAAGGGTCAGTGTTGCTGAATTTTCTTCACAAATTGAGTACAGAGCAATGATTAGATACCTGTTTTTGAAAAAGAAGATGAAACAGGAAATTTATGAATTCTGTGAAGTTTACAGAAAGACTGCTCTTTCATATTCAACTGTTAAAAATTGCGTGGTTGATTTTAAACATGGTCTGGGAACATTGGAGGACAAGCACCATAGTGGAAGACCTGTGAACACAACTGATGACATCACTAGTGAAAATCTAAGGGAACTAGTAAAGCAGAACAGGCGAATGACAGTTTCAGAAATGGCTAGAAGATTGGCAATTTCTGAGGATAGCGTTTTTAGCATTTTAAATGAACAGCTGGGCATGAGGAAGCTTTCAGCACACTGGGTGCCAAAATGCCTTAGTAAAGAACAACGAGCTGTCCGAGTGTCCATGTCTGAGTCACTTTTGGAAAGATATGCTTCTGATTCCGAAGACTTTTTTGAAAGAATTGTTATCAGGGATGAAACTTGGATCAATCACTGTGATCTTGAGACTAACAGCAGAGTAAACAATGGACTGGTCAGGGTTCACTGCATCAGAAGAAATTCAAGACTCAGCCTTCAGTTGGCTTGGTCAAGGCAACTGTGTTTTGGGATAGCAAGGGAGTTCTGTTGGTGGACTATTTACCTCATGGCCAGACTATTAATGGGGAAATTATGCTCTTATTTTGGACCAGTTACGCACAGAAAAGTCGTGAAAAAATTACAAAAGGTGTGCTGTTGCACCATGACAATATTACAGTCCATACTTGCAAAGTTTCTGTGGATGCAGTGAGCAGAACGATTTCAAACCATTAACCCCATCCACCCTATTCTCCTGATCTGGCACACAGTGATTACTTTTTGTTTCCGAACTTGAAGGAAGAATTAAGTGGACGTCACTTCTGGTTAGATGAAGAGCTTAAGGCAGCAATTGGAAGATGGATTGTCTCTAAAGACCCTGAATTCCACAAACAATGAACTGTCAGCACATTGATGGAGGAAGTTCATATTTCTGTGGGGTGACTATGTGAAAAAAAAAGTCAAGCATGACACTAAGTAGGTAAGGCAAGATACTTACTGAATGACCCCTGTACTCATTAAATAAGTTGATGTCATGATGGCTCTGTTGAAGGCTGTATTGTCAAATGGTTTAACAGCTTTCTATAACGTTTTTGTCCATGATAGACAGGCTAATATCTATATGCTATCCATAACTCAAGGGTCATAAGAATATTTACAGATTATATATTAGCTATGATAAATCTTCATACTCACATAAATAGAATGGACAGGATTTTTCTTCTAAATGATCCTTCACAAACCTCTGTAAGGAAAAGACTGAAAAACAAAAAAACAACAAAGGCTCATGAATTCCATGCATTGGTAATATAAGAACCTTACATGGTTTTAAGATCTGTCCTGAGGATCACTGTTTGGCATCATGAGGCTTGCCAAAAGGGCGAATTTTTCTTTGATTATCAATGTCTGCTATGTTGTGATGACAATGTACTGCAACATTTAGTGACATCACTTTATGTGCAGTGGGGTCAACCTTAAAGATGGCATCCATGATGTCCCATTCAACCCATGCTCATGTGAGAATTCTTGATTTATGCTAACCCTAGGTGCGATAAGAATTTCTATCCCAGGGTAAAATCCAGTATTTAGTTATCTTGTGTGCAAGAAAATAGTACATTTTGCTGACTTTAACCTCTGTGAGGGTAAAGCAGATAATGATGTTCACTACTAGATAAACAGACAATTTTTCAGTTATGATCTTAGCAATGGTCAATCTTTCAGCATCTAAGTTTGAACGTTCTAACCACTCCATAAATAGAATGGACAGGGTTTTTCTTCTAAATGAAGCATATCAAATGTGTAGCATTGTGACAAATAAGTTCTACAGAACTGAAAAGTATGGAGTGTTCAAGTATTTCTATAGCTATTGTCAGCCAATTAGGCATCATCAGTCAACCTCAAATATTTTCAAAACTCCAAAACAGAATCAACAATCCCAAAGGACAAGAAAATACAAACTACACTACCATGAAAATCTGCTTATGACTTCCTGCATTTACTGAATGTACTTGGATGGACAGGCCTGAGCAAACAGCGTAACTCAGATGAGATGCTCATCAGGGTCAACACGGTTTGCCACTCATCCACCTATTTTTAGGCATAGCATGGGGTAGTAAATTGTACTTGTTAAAATTTTACAAGTATAGTGAGGAGGTGTCAACATATTTAGGGTAAATATGGTATAGCTTTATTTCACATCAAGCTGGTGTTCAGTGCCATGCATGCAGTAGTGGTAGAACAACTCCCCTTACTTCAAGATAGTGCAATTCATATTTTTACCTCCTTTCGGATCATCAGACCCATTCCAGGGACCAGTTGTTCAAAGCATTGTTAGCTTTATGGGCTCATTAATGGTTAAATTGTTAACTGTTCTAGCAAGTACAATATCTAAAATTCTGGATCTTTTGCTGAAAAAAATGTGAGTAGCTACTCACATTTTTTCAGCAAAATTATTAGTATATTTGCCATATTAGAATGATCAAAGTTATAACGAGTTTTAAACTAACTATGTCATTAGTTTTGAACAACTGGCTCCAGGTCTTGAAAATTAACATATGGGTCACTGATGAGGCCTAACTGGCTGAAGCTAGTATGTCTGACCTTGAACAGAAGTGGAGGCAATGATCAGGAATCAATACAATCAACCCACACTTCCCATCAGAGACACCAAAGGGAAAGAAACACAAACATGAAATGGAAACATCAATGGAATGGGAACACAAACATGAAATGGAAACCTAATGGAAACATCAATAGCGGAAAGCCAAAAGGACAGTTACTTTCCTACAAAATGGCCAATAGGCTATCCAAAATAAAATAATATAAGCGACACAAACACCCAAAGACAAACAATAACAAAAATAAACCTAGGCAGAAGAACCGCCTTGGAACGGTCAGCGGAAACGATTTCCACTGGGGGGGTCCTTAAATCGATTTTACGTGGCCACAATCCTCGCCCTTACTTCCGTCGTGATTTAGACAAATAATTTGTTCAGTCTGCATGAAGGCCTCCTAACTCATCAGTGAAACATCTCAGTGCACACAAATAATCAAACAACCACAGAGATGAAACAACGGTGAGGATGTGACAGCAAGAAACCACTGAAATACTAGAGCAAAAGAAAACCAACAGTTAGACTCCGATTGGCCCGACTAGAAAGCTGCATACCTGATTTCCATTCCTCTGTGTGCATGCATGGGTGAGTGCATGCATGGGTGTGTGTTTGCAAAGGCAACATTTATAGTTTTATATGCAGTTTTGTTTGTTTGGAGATCAACAGCCCAGTCACCACTATTTAGGTCATACAGAGCCATGATCATAATCCATGAAAGACTAAGGTTGATCAGGCAGAGCTATTCTTTGTACCTGCCTTTGGAATGTTCCATTAACAAAATGGTAAACCAAGTCGCCAAGTTGTGTGAATTCAACTGTAATACGAACAAAGCTGTGGTGTGTATGGCCATTTGGTCTGCTTGCAGAAAGCATGGGAAAGGCACTCTACCGAATCTCTTGGTGGAGTCAGCGAATTTGACATATATTGACAACTCCTGAATAGCTCCGCCTAGTAAATTTTATCTGCGACTACTATACTGAACTCATTTTCCTTCTGATCACCAGTAAGACGCACATCTGAAAGACCTACCAAGGCTGATTGGTTGATTTGAAGTTTAAGGTCCCCATCAACACTGTATAGGTCATTTTGGAGACATTGCTTCCAATTTTGTGGGACTTTTACCCGACATTAAGATGAAATGACATCTCATGCACTGCCGCCCAATGAAACCAATAGGGTTTATATGCATGGACGGTCCAACTCGCACCACGTTTCCTGGGTAGGCTTAAATCCTCTAGGCGTTTTATCAGTATTCATGTGCGGTCAGTTTCTGCTCTCCGGGGAAGCATCATGCAGCCCATCTATTTCTTCAAGCCCCGATGGGTGGGGGCCGATTCCTACCAAGGCTGAATCTTAATATGCAACCACTGATATAAGAAATGTAAGAACAATGTACAATATCTCACCAGTCTCTCTGGGTCTGAACAAGCCCTGTAGGACAAGTTTATCTGGGAACTGTACACGGATTACAACACGATCATATCGATTGTATTCTTCTTCTAGCTTGGCTTTACGCAGTGATGATGTCATTAATGGCTGTGCTTCCATGGCATCCCTAGCAAATGTAGAAATGTAAAGACAACTACTAGACACTAGATGTTAATAAATTAACCCTTTTTGTACCACATGGAATCTTCCTCCTTATATATAGCAGGAGTCCATTTCAAAATTTAGGGGTGTCAGGTTGTGCTTTCTTCAAAATTGATAAGGAAAATGGCCAAACTTTTAGCAAACAGTGGAGGCCCTGATCAGACGCTGCATTCAGACGCTGCATTCTGTGGCATCTGATCTGGGCCTGCACTGTTTGCCAAGGTACCCCTTTAGGGGTTTCTGGTACTTAATGGGTTAAACATTTCAGCCCTGAGTTTTTGAAATGGACCCTTCTATCTTTGAACTTGTAAATTTATTGTTTCCAGTAGTCAAAATCATTACCATGATTCAAGGAGAATGTACATTAACAAACAACATTGTTAGTTGTGGACAACTGGCTCCTGATAAACTAATCACTGTATTTGTTTTAAAACTTTAACAAAATGTCTGGTATATGAATATTTTTTTAGAAACAAAGAATGCTGGCAGAAAAGTGCAGTCTGATTAGGGTCCGCATTGTTTGCTGACATAAGAATGTCACAATACACAGCAATTAAGGTGTTACAGTTGTCTATTTTATAAGCATATAAAATTAACTTTAGAAAACATGTACATTTCATTCTTGCTATGACACCTTCATAGATATGTCTTTCAACAGGAGGATCAGAAGATACAACTATCAATATTTTTCCCCAGAAAAGGAGATTGAGATATTAACCCTTAAGACACCAAGAGAAACTACATCTGAAAATGTTGTCTGCTTATGTCATTTGCTAAACTTTTTGCAAACTTTTTAAAAATATTTTAGCGTACAGGCAAACAATCTGGACCCAAATCAGACTGCTCCCCTAGGAGCAGTATGATTTGGGTCCACAATCTTTGCAAAAATGGCTTTTAAAGTAATTGGCAGATGACAAAGCAGACGGCAATTGTCGTGATTGGCATTTTATGGGTTAATCAGTGGAATAAGAGATTTCAAAACTTTGGATCTAATTTAATAGAAATTTTAAACATTTGCGTCTAATTCCTTATTTCTGAATCAGAAGTCTTGAGTGCAGAAAAATCTGGATACTTTTTCACGACAAAAGTTCTAGAGAGCTTATGTTAGTTGTTTCTAATGTGTGATGTAAAATAAAGCTTCTCTCTAACAAAGAAATAACAAACAAGACAGGCCTCTGAATTTAGGAATAGCCTCTTAAAAATGCATAAAGTCCAATCAGATAAAACTTAAGGGGAATGGGGACACCTGGCAGATTTATCCGCCCTTTTTTAAAGGAAGACAACTGTCGTGACTTCCTGTTTGCTTTTCTACAAGCCCTGTCCCACTATACATTATTATCTCCACTATTCTTAAAGGAGCAAATTCTTTCCTTTAAGTGTTGACCCTATTGACAAGGAGACAAATACTTTTGCAGGAGTTGCCTCCCCTGAAGATGTTCCCATTCCCCTAAATATACTAGCCAGAATCCCTGTAACTGTTCCACAGGAGAAATCATTATCACAGCCTCAAAACAAGCATGTTGAAATCTGTAGGATATCTTTACAACACTAAAAGACTTACATTTTTTTCTTCTGATCTGCCATTAATACTCTCAGGTCCCTGTCTGTGATATCAAAGAACTCATCTGGTAGTTCTTCTGTAAAATATATGATACACACTCTAAAGTACACTACAAACCCATTGTAAATTGAATAGAATCTTCTTTTATCATATAACGTTGTTAATAAGCTGTGGATAAAATCATATGACCGCAATGTAATAACACTTTGGCGGGACTAAGTAACATCATGACGACGTCCATGTCAACCATACATTTTTGGTGGAAAATTTTTCAAACTTAAAGGCGATGAAATCCAATTTTAAAAAAGTCATATAATAACTGAATCTTACACTCATGGTCATTTCATATGAAATTTATGAAACTCGCCAAAGGCTCGTTTCATAAATGTCATATGAAATGACCACTCATGTAAGATCCTCTATATAGGAAGAGACCATCACGTTAACAAGTCTGTGTCATAAACACCCTTCTAAACCCCACATTATATAGAGAAATATGGAGTTTATTGTGTATACATTATTTTCTTTATTTCTGTTCTGAGACATAGGTTGTGAGTACTTGTTAGAACCACCTTAATTAGGTGGTTCTAATGAGCACCCAAAACTTATGTTTGGAGTGAAAATAAAGATAATATCACAAATTTTCATCGGACAATTAACGGTTTTTGGGGATGTGAAAGAATGCACCATGTCACAAGGATGTGTTATCGTAATGCATTTAAAAATTTAGGGGTGTCAATTTGATTAATGTTTTGAAGTTTATTGGGGCATAGCTGAACTTTTCGCAAACACTGAAGGCCCTGATCTGTGGCATCTGATCAGGACTTAACTGTTTGCCAGTTTACAGGGTTTGGGGTTTCCTGTATGAAAAGGGTTAACCCACTGCATGTGGGAAACCCCTAAAGGGGTACCTTGGCAAACAGTGCAGGCCCAGTTCAGACGCCGCAGAACTCGGCGTCTGATCAGGGCCTGCACTATTTGCTAACAGAATTTTCGATCAAAAGTACAACAAGAGGGCCCATAGGCCCTGATTCGCTCACCTGAATGTCACTGTTCTAGTACATTCTATTTTTAGCTCTGGTTGCCATCTTGTTGATCAGAGTGGAACGATCTTAGCTATTTTGGTAGGGTGTCACCTAGGCAACATTCCATTGAAGTTTGAATCAAATTGACCCAAGGGTTTACGAAGAGTTCGCATTTGAAGCAAATTTACAATGTTTTCTTTTTTTAGCTCTGGCGGCCATATTGTTCATCGGAGCGAGACCATTTTAGCTATTTTGGTAGAGAGTCATCTAAGCAACATTCCTATGAAGTTTGAATGTAATTGGCCCAAGGATACAGGAGGAGTTGTCATTTGAAGATTTTTTTCTATTTTTAAACCTAATGGCCATCTTGTTTATCAGAGTGGAATGATTTTAACTATTTTGGTAGGGAGTCACCTGGGCAACATTCCTGTGAAGTTTGAAGCAAACTTACGATGTTTTTCTATTTTTAGCTCTGGTGGCCATTTTGTTCATTGGAGCGGGATCATTTTAGCTAATATGGTAGAGGGTCAACGACATAATATTCCTGTGAAGTTTGAATCAAATTGGCCCCAGGGGTAAGGAATTGTCGTTTGAAGAATTTTTCTATTTTTAGCTCTGGCGGCCATCTTGTTAGTCTGAGCGGAACAATTTTAGCTATTTTGGTAGGGAGTCAACCACATTATAGTCCTGTGAAGTTTGAATCATATTGACCCAAGGGGTAAGGAGAAGTTGTCATTTGAAGATTTTTTCTGTTTTTAGCTATGGCGGCCATTTTGCTCATCAGAGCGAAAACGTTTTAGCCATTTCGGTAGTGGGTCATCTAAGCAACATTCCTATGAAGTTTGAATGAAATTGGCCCAAGGGTAAAGGAGGAGTAGTCGTTTGAAGATTTTTTTTCTATTTTTACCTCTGGCGGCCATCTTGTGAGTCAGAGCGGAATGCTTTTAGCTATTTCTTTAGGGAATCACCTACATAACATTCCTGTGAAGTTTGAATCAAATTGGCCAAAGGGTTAAGGAGGAGTTCGTGTTTGAAGCAAATTTACGATGTTTTTCTATTTTTAGCTATGGCGGCCATTTTGTTCAGCGGAGTGGAACAATTTTAGCAATTTTTGTAGAGGGTCACCTCAGCAATACTCCTTAAGGTACAGGAGAAGTTGTCGTTTAAAGATTTTTCTATTTTTAGCTCTGGTGGCCATCTTGTTCAGCTGAGTGGAACAATTTTAGCTATTTTCGTAGAGGGTCACCTCAGCAATACTCCTATGAAGTTTTATTGAAATTGGCTCAAGGGTTTAGGAGGAGTTAGCATTTAAAGCAAATTGTTGATGCCGCACGCCGCACGACGGACATTGACCGATCACAATAGCTCACCATGAGCACTTCGTGCTCAGGTGAGCTAATAAAAACAAAAAATATGCCTGACACCCCTATATGACAAATGGACTTGGCCAACATATAGCAATGGAAGAGTCCACCAGCATACAATGGGTTAAAGATACAATGTATCATGATCTATGAAATGGTAGCACAGTCAGATCTCCATACTGCTGATTCAAAAGGGGCAGAGGCTAGTTCTTGGTGAAAGAAGGTGCACAAACGAAGCACTAGGTTCACCAGTCAGTTTGTCTAACTTGCCCTTGTACATTACACACATTCAAGGAATGTCATTAAATATTTTTCTATACTTTTATAATTTTCACCCTAGTGCCAGTAACTGCACTAATGTTCCAGGAAAAAACATAAACATGAAACTAATATGACTTTTTTTGGTGTGTAACAAAAACAAGAATTCCACCGAAGGCTATGTCATGCCTGTGGGGTCACAAAGTCGTTAAACCTAGAAATGAAGGTCAAGATCAAAATTGGATGCTTGCATTAAAGTTGCCATCCTTAGATACAAGTTTGTATCAAGTATAATTAATGAAGCACTTATATTTCATGAGAAAATTGACTTGAACATAAGGGTAAAAGCCAGGGTTGTCACAATAATTCACAAAGTCTGTTACCATGAAATGAAGGCCAAGTTCAAATATGGATGATTGCATTAAAGCTGCCATCTCTAGATACAAGTTTGCACCAGGAATCATAATTGAAGATCTTATAACTCTTGAAAATTGGTCTTGAACATTAGTGTAAAAGCTAGGGTTTTCACAATAATTCACAAAGTCAATGAACCATGAAATGTAGGTCAAGGTCAAATATGGGTGCATGCTTTAAAGTTATCATCAATAGATGCAAGTTTATATCAGGTATCATTAATTAAATTTCTTGATAAATTGACTTGAACATTAGGTTAAAAGCTGGGGTTGTTGCAATGATTCACAAAGTCAGTGAATTCACAAAGCCAGTGAATCATGAAATGTAGGTCGAGGTCAAATATAGATGCCTGCATGAAAGTTGCCATCCCTAGATGCAAGTTTGTAATCCAAAAAAGCATCAATTGTGAAGCTCTTATAGTTAGTGAGAAATGCACTTGAACATTGGGGTGAAAGTTAGGGTTGTCAAAAATGTCAGCCTCGATAGCGCGTTCGACTTATGATCGACAGGTTGTGCGTTGGAATTCGGCCACCGGTATCGAGGTGTGTCCTTGGGCAAGACACATAATGACACTGCCCCACTCAACCCAGGTGTAAATGGGTAGCAGTGGTGTAAAAGCCACTTCCTCTCTCTTGTGCGCACGTGAAAACACCCAGAATGAGTGTTCGAGAGCGAGTCAATAAGCTTGAAGCTTTCATCGCAATCGAACTAAAATAAATCAGTATAAACTTAAAATGTTGATGGATTGACGAACAGAATAACGAATGCAAAACTGGACTGAAAATTGCACTATGCTTAAAGCAGGTATGACAATGAATAAAGTGAATAAGCACTGCTTATTAGATACCCCCCGCATGACAATGGTCAATAATAAAAAAGAGTAGACATGTTAAAAAGAGTTGAAGTCATAGCCGGCAACTTGGCCAAAAATTATTGAAACACAAAATCTATTTGATGAGTTTTAAGCATCAGTTCAACTTCACGCTAACAAGGTACCCACTCCCTATACACTTTAACATTATTAAAAAGTTTAAAAAGACGAAAAAAGTGAAAGAAATAATTTTAGGAGTATGAGAAAACCACATGCACATCTTCAGACCTATATGAAAATACCTGCAAAGTTTCAAAAATGTGAGAGGAGTTGCGCTAACAAGGTACCCACTCCCTATACACTTTAACATTGTTAGACCTAAAAAAATGGCTAAGTTAAAAAAGACGAAAAAAGTGAAAGAAATAATTTTAGGAGTATGAAAAAACCACATGCACATCTTCAGACCTATATGAAAACACTTGCAAAGTTTCAAAACGATCACCCTAAAACTGTCCCTATACACTTTAACATTATTAGACCTCAAAAAATGGCTATGTTAAATGAAAACCTATCTAGGGACATAACTCCAAGAGTTATGGGCCCTGAATAAATATTTTACTACAACAGATTCCTTACCTCAGGTACCAAGTGTGATATAAGTTTCATTAATGTAGAACAATAAATACAAAAGTTATTAAAATTATTAAGTAAGATATACAGGAAAATCAAAAGTGTCACGGACAAGTTTTCAATGTTACAAAGGGGAATAACTTTACCAGTATTGATCACAGGGCCTTTATTTTCATGTAGCAGCAGCATCTCATCAATATCAACATTTATGCAAAATATGATAAGATTCTGTAAACTATTAAGCAAGATATGCAGGGAAAACCAAAGTGTTATGGACAAACGGATGGACGGACAGACGGACAACACGAAAACAGTATACCCCACTTAAACTTCGTTTGCGGGGGGTATAAAATTAAAATCAGAAAAGAATTAAACAACAATAGTCACTTTATTATTACTTCACTACGCAGAATATTCTAAGCTAAAACAGCAGAAGATACAATGGACGACAGGAAACAGGGGACTAAGCCATTTTGTACTGAAAAGGAACTTCTGCCTTATATTTAGCAGGTGTCTATTTGGAAATTAAGGGCTGTCAGACAGAGTTATTTTTCAGAAATTAGCTAAAAAATGGTTGAATGTTTTGCAAACAGTGAAGGCTCTGAATTCTGCAGAATCTGATCTGGGGCTGCACTGTTTACCAATGTCCCATTTTGGGGATTCTAGAATAAAATGTGTTAAGGGGAGTGGATACACCTTCCGGGGAGGCAACTCCTGCAAAAGTATTTTTGTTTCCCATGTCAATAAGGGTCCACTATTAAAGGAAAGAATTTGCTCGGAGCAAATTCTTTCCTTTTAGAGTAGACCCCTTTTTCAGTGGGACAGGGCTTACACTAAAGCGAACAGGAAGTCCCAAAAGTTGCCTCTCTTTTGGGGAAAATCTGCCTTAAACAAAGAAAAATGTACTCACCGGTACCGGTAGATGTGTGCTCTCTTTCTTCCTCTATATTGAATAATACTGTCTGTCTATCACAGGGCTGAAATTACAAGATAGCTGTCCTAAACAATTGTCACGAATTTCATCTCACAGATACATGTGCATTACAACCTCTTTATAATAGTATTTTTGTGCTCTTAAGCAAAATTATGTCATTAAACCATGATGTTATAGCTAAACAAAAATGTATAGATTATAAACAAAGTCATTTTTCTATATAATCTATATATTTTTGGGATTCATCTTAAAACAATGTTAAATCTAAATTCAAGTTATAATGGTCCTCCGTGGCCTATTGGATATGAGCGCTGACTCTTTAATCATTAGGTCTCTCATGGCTGTGGTTCGAGCCTCAGTCGGGCCCCATGTGAGACGTCAAGTACTGCAAAGGACGATCAGGTCATTTATCTCCAGGTACTCCAGTTTTTGCCCACCTCTGCTTAACAATCGGTTTGAAATAAGTGAAATAATCTTGAAAGGGGTGTAAACCCACCCCCACCCCGCCCCCCCCCCCCCAAAAAAAAATATATATTATATAAAAATCGTAGGCCAGATTGGAATCTAGGCAGATCCGGAATCTGCCTAGGCCAGATTAGAATTCTGATTTGGTCTAGACCAAATTAGAATTCTAATTTGGTCCAGGCAGCTCCAGAATCTGTCTAGGCCAGATAAGAATTCCAATCTGGCTGGGCAGATTCTGTATCTGCCTAGACCAAACTGTAATCCTTAAAAATGGGACAAAAATACTAAAAATAGGATATGTTTATTTATATTTTTTTTTTACTATTTCCTTTTTGTTTTCTACACATAATACCGAGGTAAGAAAATATTAAAGAAATACCTATAAATCATTGAAGTATGAATGAAGTTTGTCTCTATATTCATCAAAAAATTTATTATAAGAATAAGTATGTTACTATATTCATCATAAAATCTATTGTTTTTTCATTTTACTGCATCAGTTAAATCCCTTTTGTTCTTATTACTCGTATGTGTTTTTATTGTCTTTCACACCCTGTTATCTTTGCCAGACAGGCAATTGGTCCCAAATACAAATCATACAGAAGATGAATGCATTGTGTTGTTTTAACTATTGAAATAAGCCATTTTGTTTATTTTTTAATCTAAAAACAAATTTCTTTTGGGGTGTGTCTGTATTTTTTTTACACACAAATAAGACTTGAGTCCTCACCATTGTTTCATCTCTGTGGTTGTTTGCTTTTTGTGTCCACGGGAGATGTTGCACTGATGAGTTAGGAGGCCTTCATGTGCACTGAACAAATCATTTGTCTAAATCGCGACGGAAATAAGGACGAGGATTGTGGTCACGTAAAATCGATTTAAAAGCCCCCCAAGTGGAATTCGTTTCCCTGACCGTTCCAAGGCGGTTCTTCTGTCGGGGTTTATTTTTGTTATCGTTTGTCTTTGAGTGTGTGTGTCTCTTATATTATTTTGTTTTGGATAGCCAATCGGTCATTTTGTGGGAAAGTAACTGTCCTTTTGGCATTCCGCTATTGATGTTTCCAGTAGGGTCTAGTTGTTTTGTGTTTGTGAGCTTTCCCTTTTGTGTGTCTGATGGGAGCTGTGGGTTAATTGTATCGATTCCCGATCATTGCCTTCACATTTTGCATTTAATAACTAACATCAAAAATTACTGAATTCATAAATAAAACAGCTATCACATATAATTATTAATATCCAGTCAATATATATAACTTATCAAATAGATTCTAGTTTGGTCTAGGCAGATCCAGAATCCGCCTAGCCAAACTGGAATTCTAGTTTGGCCTAGATAGATTCTGGATCTGCCTGGACCAAATTAGGATTCTTATCTGGCCTAGACCAAATTAGAATTCTAATCTGGACTAGGCAGATTCCAGATCTGCCTAGGCAGATTCCGGATCTGCCTAGATTCCAATCTGGTCTACGACATATACATATATACTTTTTGGAAAACAAGATGCTTGTTTCAATATGCGTTTTTCGCATTATTTTTGTGTGTGTGTGTTTTTTTTTTCCAAAAATCATGATTCACAATTTTTTTTTAACTTAAACCATTACATGTATTCAAACATCCGCTAGAAAATGTTCAAAAGTATCACTTGAGTGAAACTGTGCCTAAAATATAAGCCAAACTACATTTTGTGCGAACACATATTTCCATGGCGGTGAATGTCAAGGCCAAGTTGAAAACTCGTGTGATAGCTTTGAATGACATATAGAATATGTCATTAAAAATCAAAAATTAAAAGAGACAGCACTTAAACTGTAACCACTAAAACTGTAACGTATCTCTGTAGGACAGATGCTTCAACAACCTTACCTTAAAATCTTCTTGTTTCACTTCACTGAAAATTGAAGAAAAAAAAATCAAATGAAGAAGATATTATTTTTCAAAAGCAGCATCAAAAGTCTATCATACTATTCATGTAATAATGAAATTCAAACCACAATGACTTGAAAACTACATCTGGGTTCAGCCTGAGGCATATGCAAACAACAAAAAATCTGTTCAGACAGTGCTGTGGCACAAACTGATCTGAACCTAAACTGATCACATGTCATATGACAGGGTTCCTTCCGACATAGCTCAGACTTCAATAACAAAGTATAATTCTTAGTATATTAGGATCCATCAAAAAGTTTTGTCACTGGGGTTTTAATTCCTAAACGCTCCATTTAATACTTTTTTCTCTATTGCAGGCCCTAAAAGTACCCCCCCCACAACACCTTCCTCTGCCAAAACACATTTTTGTAACCTTCAGATCCAATTTCTAAAAGCTTCATGGTAGTCTTCTTTGGGTACCTGCTGGAGGCACTGATACATCGAGCTGCCAAGTGCACTTCTGGACTTATGTTTTTTTTTCCAGAAAGAATTTTCTTGAGCCTTGGTCAGGAGACTCAGCAGCCAAATACGACCTCACAATCTCCGACTTGTGACAGGAGGCATTGTCATGACCAACCTTTTCTTGGATGCTTCTTATTGTAGAATGCCTTGACTTTCTTTAGTACAGCTTTCTTATAGAATCGCCCAGTGACTGTTTGACTAGAAGGACAAGCCACTTGAACCACTCCCCCACTAGAATTGACATCTTGTTGGAGCAGATGATTCTCTCTTTTACGGGTTAAGCCTTTGCTAACTTTGAACATTGTCCCGAGAAATTGTTGAACAAGTCACTTTCTAAATTGAATATCACTATTCTTGGTAAACATTTTAGCAAAGATGGGAGTATTTTTATGTACTTACCTCATTTCATTGGAATACAAGTTTTTGCCTTTTGTTTCTTCAGGAAACTGAAAATGAATGTAAAACCAACACCTTACAGAACGTTTAGCATAATAACCATCAATATCTGGGGGTTAGTTGATCAAAGATGGCAATGTCATTTGTTAACAAATTGTTAAAACTTTGATCATTAAATATGGTAAAATTTTTATGCTAATACTATTGCTGAAAAAAGTGAGTATCTTTTGCATTTGCAAATGCAAAAGCTACTCATTGTTGGCAAAATACTTGATATTGTACCTGCCAGATCAATTAACATTTTGTCACTAACAAACTCATTCAGATAATGATGTTTCATCACAATTCAGTGTTATTACTGTAAAGTCTTGAAAATACCTGGATCCCCTCTATCATAATGCCTTAGATGCACAAGGCCGCATTTAATGGTAGAGATCTTAGGTTCATTCCTTGACAACCTGTGGAATTTCTTCATCCACACATGCTCCTTGACATCATATGCATGGATATTGTTAAACTCGTGCCATCCATTGGACATGGCATTAACTGGAGGCCACCTGTGCAATTAACCAAGGTGGTAGTTTACCCAATGTCCAGAGAAAGATGGAAAGAAAGATAAGCATGCTGTTAATACCACAACCTAAGGGCCGGCCTCGGTAGCTCAGTCGGATGCGCGTCTGACTGGTGATCAAGAGGACGCGGGTTCGATACCTGCCGGGTCAGCAACATTCTTTCATGGAGATTGATCATGAAATCTTTTCTATGGTCATTCTCTCCATTCTGCTGATTCAAGAAGGGCAGTTATCAGTTTTTGGCGAAAGAATATGCTTTGTACTGCTTAAATGCTTATGTATAAGCCTGCCATGGAAAAGTGTGAATAGGTGCTTAAGTATAAGCCTGCCGAGGAAAAGTTTGGATAGATAAACTGAACGGCTCAAAAATGACCTAAAATAGTGTTGTCTGGGCCATTAAACTCCAAAACAAACAAAACAAACAAACAAAACACAAGCTAAGATCAAATGGCAGCAGCAGAACGGTTAAATCTCATCCAAAAGTAGACAAAACCCAAAATCCAACTCATGGCCCCTGGTTTATGAGGTGATTAGGTTAACCACTAAACCATGGACACTCCGACTTCACCAAATGTAGTCCTTACTACAAGTGCTATGGAAAATTCTAGAGCAGATACCAATAATTTTTCTTATTTTTCAGAGAGAAAAGGCTTGACAATTCACATGGGACACAATTCACATGAAATGACAAGCGTTATTTTCTGGAAAAAATATGAAAAAGAAATACTTTAAAGATGTCATCTGCTGGTGATTATTAGTGGCTCAAGGGTTACTCTAAAAGAAAGTACACCACAACCACATTTTAACACAGTTTGGGATACAACATGGTTCCAAGATGGTCCCAAAAATGTATAAAAATGGTCATTTTTCTATATAATCCAAAAATGTATAGATTATATAGAAAAATGATCCTAAATGGTCATTTTTCTATATAATCTATGCATTTTTGTCTGGACGTAACACGGTTGTTTAACTAACATGGTTTCTGCTTTGGACCCAGGGCTCGAGAAACTGAAGAATCCAAATCGGTCCAGCCAGATTTCGCCAAAAATTACAGAAATTGCCGAACCAGTTTCGGTAATTTCCGTAAACATCCTTGGTGATTTGCAATTTCAAAATGTGTTATTAGCATAACGAATGACATTCCAATATTGCTCTTACACTTATTCAATGAATATGAGCACCGGTATTTCGATTATAAACAGCATATTATTGTTCACATAGTTCAGATTTCATCTAGTTTCATTTTCTACCCTAGATTTCATCTACTTTCATTTTCCCAATATCCAGGTCACTCAGTACCTGAAAATGGCTAAAGGGAAACAACCGGCATGGCGCAGTCAAAGACCAGTTCGATGGTCACTATATTTTTTTTTCCTTTTTAAAACCTTTAAAATATTTCTCTTATTTCACGCATATTTATTTTGCCCAAATTGCTCTGTTTACAAATGGCGACCGATATTGCAGCCAAATGGTCGGAAAATGACGTTATTAAGGTTTCCATTTACACATTAATGCAGTCAAGGACGTACCACACACCTGTTTTATGTCATTGATTTTAATTGAGCGTTTTTCTTGAAAAAAATCGTTTTGGAGGGTTAAAAAATCGAAAAAAGTTTCTTTACTCTCGAACCAAAACATGGCCAAACGAGAGTCATTGAAAATCTAACATGGCCGAACCAAGTTCTGAAGAATATAAATACATATTTCACAATTACACAAGTCTACTACCCGTATCCTGAAACAAATCGTTGTCTACAAATGGAGACCGATATTGAAGCCACATGATCGGAAAATGATGTCATGTGGTTCCATTTTAATTCATTCAAGGGCGTAATACACACGTCATGTTTTATGTTATTGGTTTCAATGGAGCGTATTTCTTAAATAAAACTATCATTTAGAATGGGTGAAAAAGATTTTCTCTCGAAGGCTTAACACGCAATGTTCAGACATGACAGGTGTGGATTGAAAATTGTGCCTTGTGAAAAGCCAATTTTATATTCAAATACCGGTTCAATAGTAAGCCATAAATTAATGACTTGTGTAAACAAACTAGCGTATGTCCTGCATTGATTTACCTAATTTTCTCACCCTGTCACATTGTTTGCCAGCTTACCAATAACACCTGAGGCCAGTGTTCACGGTTTAATGATTTTGACACACGGGTAAAATTTGGCTTCGATAAGATCAAAGAACCCGACGTGGACTTGTCTGATTTTCACCTAGTTAGATAATGAACCCGTCTAACACCTTGTGCTCTAAGAGGTCACCTTGTTTTTATAACATAATGATTTAGCGAAAATTTTCGAACCGATTTTTTTAAAAATGTTATTGAATTATGGACCGATTTTTTAATCTTCTTCTGATGTCAAAATCAGTTTAAGGAAACAAAAATCGGTCCGGAACCGGCAAACCAACATTTTCTCTAGCCCTGTTTGGACCCCCATCAATATTGTTATAAAAAGGTTGTGGTGTAGTCTACTCCAGAACGGAGAGTAGCACACTCAAAAGGAAAATGCTTTCCTTTCTAAATTTCGCTTGTGTGCAACATTTTTTCTGACAATGCCAAAAATGTTTTTATCTTTATTGCTAACATTTCAATTGTACATGCATAATAACAATAACTACACATATGCATACCCGGATTTGCTTATAAAACTTACACAAATTCGGAAGCAAGGTCTCCAAGAATGACCTAAATAATGATGAAGGGGAAGTAAAACCTCAGCACAAATAAACAATTATAACAAGATTTGTTCTTCTAGTACACTTACCTTAAAGTCAGCAAAAGGAGATTGTGGAGTGGTTACCTTCTTCTGATCAGATGTCTTCTTAGGTTTAGCATTGGTAGACTGGTTTGCTGTGGCTTGTTGTATACCAAGGCTGGGAAGATAAGCTTGGGCCAGCTGTCTGGCAACCTGAACACAAATTAGTCAGATTTTAAAAGCATGATTATCCTTTGGGGCCATGAAAATTTGTTCATAACACTACTGAGGGTTGATCATTGTGTCAGGCCCTGAGGCACAGTAGGGTTAACTTAAAAGATATATTTTTGATCTTCTTTAAAACAAGAAAGCAGTCTGAGGGACAGCCAAATCCCCTGCCGCACTTTAATATCAAGGCTCAACCTGATGACCTTTTCCTGTGACCTTGAGTTGGCATGGTTTCTTTATGGGTTCTGCACATCAGCACACTGAGGGGGATATTTGACCAAAGTCAAAGTTTCAAACTCATGACCTTCAAAGGTCCCCTTGACCTTATGTAAGCATGGTTTATTTATGGGTTCTGCACATCAGCTCACTTAGGGGGATATTTGATGGATGGACAGATGGATGGGCAGACAGACAGACGAAGGACATTCCTGTAATCCTGGCCCCGCTTCACGGCGGGGATTAACACTGTCTTTAGTTAATATATGGTTAAAACTGATAATTTAATATGCCAAATATAGTAAAACTTCTATGGCTTGAACACCTTTGGGACCACAAACATCTGTAGTTTGTGCCACTGAGGGCTACTTCCAGGCATTGAGGCAATTCCAATAAGTACACACAGCATACAAACATGCATACATTTGCATGTATGATTCACCTCAATATAAACACAACATACATGCAAATGTATGCATGTTTGTTCTCATTAGAACCACCTCAATAAGTAGATTCTAATGAGTACACAAATGAGTACACACAGCATATTTTTGCAAGATAAAAAATGAAAATATCCTACATTTTCCCTCATTATATCTTATCAAGAGAAATTTCCTAGCGACTCAAGAACGGGTTCAACTCTGCCATAGTAAATGAGTCATTGGTGTTTGAGTCATCAAAGTTCTACTGTACACTAAAATTCATGCTGAAAAAAATGTGAGTCATCAGGAAAACATGCCTATATGATTTTGGCTACCTCAAACAACACTTTTATATAGAGTAACTGGGGTTTACATGGGTAGATATTATTTTTATTATGTCTTCTCTAAAATATAGATTGTGGGTACTTGTGTACTCACAATCTATATTTTAGAGTAGAAATAAGAAAAATATTACAATTTTTCATCATAAAATCTTCATTTTTTTTAGTGAATTTTTTTTTATGTATTTTTATAGGTATGTTTTCATAATGCGTTTTTGCATCTAATAGCACACGGTTAAGACACTGATCATAATGTGAAGATGTCCAAGATGACCCGCTGGCACACATGACTACACATGTCCAACAACAATTATTCATTTGGTGCAGCCGAAATTATTTTAGATGCTGTTGCAGTAATACTGTTTGAAAATGTTGCCATTTAAATATTTATGGAAAAGTTTGCATAAGCATGAAAAAGAAACTCAGACCTGAGAGTGGGCACATGTAAATCATTTAATACACTGTTCATTTAAAATGATTTTGGATATGACACAATTAAAACTGAATCCCAAGAATGTATAGATTATATAAAAAATTAACCATAATTGTCATTTTTCTATACAATCTGTACATTTTTTGCCTTTACTGCAGTTCAAACCCAAGCACACATGCAGCAACGGTGCCTAGCACTGCAGTGGCCGACGTCCTTACCAACTGCGCTACAGAGGCATCCCCAAAAAGGATGCTCATACAGTGCATATAAGGCTATTCGGCACTGTAGTACACTCTGTATGAGGGGTTTATTAGATATTACTAAGCAGGGCTCTAGAAATTTTGAAATCCGAATCGGTCCAACCAGCTGACCGATGACGTCATCTTCAATGCATGATTACCTTTTGTCATTTCCAGCTTATTTGTTGCATGTTTCCTGTTGTTTGTTTTGTTTTTGCATGTTTTTGTTGTATGTTTTGTTATTTATTTGTTGTTCAGTGTTTTTGTTGTTCAGTGTTTGAAAATAAAGCTAACAAATACAGAAAAAAATCGTACCTCGTTTCCTCTTTTATATTTTGGGAATTCCCTTTGTGTATTTTTAGAATTACTATGCAGTAAATTATCTTTGGTGCCCGGCTTCAGTTACCGTACTGACCTTGCTAAAAGACAATTTGGCTATAAGACGGGGGTATTTTCTGTTTTCCTTTCTTTGGGAGATTTTTGCTTGTCTATAGGACCAGTATAATTTTTTGCAAGATGCCAGAAGGGGTGCCTCCAATGTGGAAGCGAGACATTGGTTAGTCAATTTTGTGGTTGATTTGTTCCTTATTTTTACAGTTAACAGCTTAATCACATACATGCATACATAACTCTGATTACCATATCATCTCGTCCTTCTGTTTGTGAAATATTCATTTATCTGAGGCTGAATTCATGTTTATTGCAACAATTTGCTGTTGTTTTCCACAGTTTACACTAAGAGAGATAACTCTAACAGAATGTTAAAGGCAGCGGTCACTAATGGCATACAACAACATTCAAGACAATCTATAAATACATTTACCAGTGCACGATAAAAAGGCCTTCCTTTTGGCAGGAAACTACCTTGTGTTTTTTTCCCAATGGCTACTCTGGCGAGACTGCGCATATGTACAACTCTAACTGACTGCCAGGCTGTGGTCACTAAATAATGCATCATAGCATTCAAGGCAATCGATAATTCATGTACCGGCACATGAGAGTAACTTTTTTCTGCATGTCTACCTGCAGCAGGCTCGCCACAGCCATTGTGATCTCACGAACTGTGCAGTATAACGTCTTTTTGGCGCATTCAATACCTTTCAATTTGCAAGATGCATCATACAATTTTCGTTTACGCTTATTTTTTATAGGCATGGTGAGTAAGTGAGTGTTAGAATTTTAGAGTGTTACGTCCCACCAACAGCTAAGGTCATACGGAGACGGGACCTCGGTTTAAAGACTCATCCGAAAGTCTGGAGAAGCCCAGGATCGATCCTGCGATCCCTGGTTTACAAGGCAAGTACGAAGCATAACCACTGCACAAAGGAGGCTTCTATATATAGACATGGTGAACAGTTGCAATAAACTTTTTATTGCCGACACGTAGTGATTAAACGGTTGATTAACGCTGACAGCTTTAGATCACACCAAGATCAATCTGTGGATTAGTATTCAGGTCCTGAATGGTCATTAGTCGTAGTTGTCATTATGTCAGACGCCACCTTTATTGAATATTAATGTATCACGTGACAATAAGCTGAAAGAGATTTACTTCATTGATGACCGACTATTATGTCATGGTACATAGTTTTCTTTAACTGTTAATTTTTAATAACTCGCTTCACTGCAAGAAGATAAAGCATGCAACAGCTTTTGGTCAGAAAATGTCGACTTGCAAAACTCCACTTCTGTATTTAAATACTGGTTCTATGTTTTTAATAAGTTAATCACAGCATACACCACTGTTTTGGCGCGAATTCTAGCGGTCTGCATGCATGTCGGTCACGTTTAGGCTGACTGACTGTCTAATTATTAAGCTTTTATCTCACGAGAAGCTACGATACCTGGCGAGATCTCGTAAATGTGTCTTCTGCCAAACAACACTACAACCCAGACATTTGAGATAATTGGATTATATAACTAGGACAATAAACAGTCTGACACTTGAGCAGGTATTTCTGTTTTTACTGTGATTGATTAGAAATTTTTTTAATCAACTGGGACTAACACTTGACCAGGTATTTCTCTTTTTTACGGCGATTGATTAGAAAATTTTTGCACACTCAAAATTTTCTGGGACCGATTTTTCAGCAAAGGTTTTCAAATAAATCGGTTTTTAATTTCATAAATCAGTTTGGACCAGGGAAAAATCAGTTTTCTAGAGCTCTGTTACTGAGATCTTTTAAAGGCATTTATTCTTAGACAGTAGGACACACCGTGTGTTCATAATTGTTTTATTGCCCCCTGTGATATACTGTCTATAGCAGATCAAAGGCGGCCTTTAATAGGGTGATTAGTAGCTCCTGTTGAATCCTCTGACTGAGGCACTAAAGGGGAAAATCAATAAGGTACACTCTAGTTAACAATTAGTCAATAATTGATTTTCCCCAAGGAGGCCCCTTACCTGTTGCAGACAGAGGACTTCTCTTCAGTCAGCACTGAGGGCTACATCATATTATGTAATGAAATGATAGTCCTCAATAATCAAGAATAAATGCCTTTAATCATAATACCGTGGAAAAAGATCTTAGTAATATACATTTTTGTTTGGATATAATACAGCTGTTTAACTGACACTCTGCTTTGGACCCCATTTTCTGCTTTGGAACCAAACAATAGTAATACAAAGAGGTAGTAGTGTATGTTACCTGTTGTTGTTCTGGAGTAAGTTCAGCAAAGTCATCAGGAGTGTAAATTTCAACACCAGGAATATTCAGAGATCGTAATCTTTCTGCTGCATTACGCTGTTCTTGTCGAGATGAATTGACTGAAAAAGAAGCAAGAGCAATAAGTAGTACATTAAATTCACATTAGCAAAAAGAATTACATTAAATTCACATCTTTACCAAAAAATCTGATTCATCTTAATCAGGTACCTCTTGAACAAGACCTGTCGCTAGACACAGTTTTCTGCCTTGTCTTCATTACGAAAACAAGCCTGTATAAATACAATGTATCCTTTATCACTGGAAAAAATGAACATTTTTTTAAGATGAAAAATTGTGATATTTTTCTTATTACTGCTCAAAACATAGAATGTCGGAACTCGTTAGAACCGCCTTGGTGAGGGGGTTCTAACGATTACCCACAGTCCATGTTTTTGAACAGAAATAACCCTGTAAATCCTAGTTTTACTATATAAAAGTGGGGTTTAAGAGGGTCAAAACTATATAGGCGTGTTTTCATGATCTTAAACACCAACTTAAAGTCCATAACCTTGTTTTGTTTGTTTGATATGATGTTTAAGGTCCCCATCAACACTATGTAGGTCATTTTGGAGATGCTGCTTCCAATTTTGTGGGACTTTTACCCGACATTGAGATGAAATGACATCTCAAGCCCTGTCGCCCAATGAAACCAATAGGGTTTATAAACATGGACAGTCTGACTCGCACCGCATTGCCTGGGCAGGCTTAGATCCTGTAAGTGGTTTACCAGTACTCATGTGAGGGCTGGATTCAGCTCTGCGTGGAAGCATCATGCAGCCCATTTATTTCTTCAAGCCCCAATGGGCGGCCCCCGCCCATGACCTTGCCCTCAAAGTCACAGGGTAGTATAAAATTTTACAACTACTGTAATGATCCTAAGTATTGGGACAGGTAGACCTAAGCAAACAGTGCAGCCCCAAATCAGACTGCAGTCTGATCAGGGTTTACACTGTTTGCCATTCTGTCTGCACATTTTAGACTCCTTTCTGGACTGTGAAACAAATTTGTTATCATTTTTGGAGAATTACGGTGTGCCCTAAAGATGTCCGAATTTTTAGGCTTTTTACAGTAGATCTAGGATTATATCAAGTATAAACTACATCAACCTTTACCCATAAGACACCAATCACGACAATTGTCATCTGCTTTGTCGTCTGCAGGTTTCTTTAAAAGTCAGTTTTGCAAACAGTGTGGACCCAGATCAGACTGTTCCTTTAGGAGCAGTCTGATCTGGGTCCACATTATTGCCTGTATGAAAGATATTTCTAAAACGTTTGCAAGAAGATTCAGCAGACGACATAAGCAGATGACATTCTCAGATGTGGTTTTTCTCAGCATTTTTAGGGTTAGATATTAGAAAATATGGGTTCTTAACCCTCGACATGCTCAATATTTCAATATTCTACATTCCTCGCCAAATTTCAGCCATTTGTGTTGCATGATTTAAATTTTTACCATGGATTCAGAAACAGAATGGAAAAGAGAATAGATCCTAATCTGCTGGCTCTGAGAAGTAAGCTGGTCTGGATCTATACTGTTTTCAAAACAAGATAAATCCAGGGTTCAGCATGGCGAGGATTAAAAACTTTACAAAACCTCAAAATTTTTGTGGACACCAACACTGCTGCCTGGAAATAGTGCAATAAATCGTCATGTTCTTTTGTACAGGCAAACAAAATAAATTCTATTTTTCTCCTTTTATAAAAGACCTGCTAACCCATAACATAACAATCACGACATTTGTCATCTGCTTTGTCGTCTGCAGGTTAATTTAAAAGTCATTTTTGCAAACAGTGGGGACCCAGATCAGACTGCTCTTCCAGAAGCAGTCTGATTTGGGTCCACACTGTTTGCCTGTATATTATTAAAAAGTTTGCAAGAAGATTCAGCAGACAACATAAGCAGACGACATTTTCAAATGCATTCTTTCTTGGCAGCTTATGGGTTAAACCATTTATTTTGAAGGTGTAGCTTATTTTAGTACTGGGGGTAGTTATATCATTTATACACATTTAATATAGTACATTCTGAAACAGCTTCTATTTAGTCCACATATGGGTGCATTATCCTAACAAGTCTTTAACCCATTTTGTACCAGAAACCCCAAAACGTGTACCCCGGCAAACAGTATTGGCCGTGAAATGAACACCCCATAAACCCCATTTTATATAGAGAACAAGAGCACCGCAAGCGGCGCCATGCTCGTCTGTTTTTCCATGTCACATAGACAAAATGTAGCTCTTGTGATGATGGGTGAGTGTGAGTATGAAGTTTCATGAAGGCAGGCCAAATACTTCTGGAAATATGGTCAAGGTTAAGTTTTTTTGGTTAATTTTTCGAAAAATAGGTCAAAGTTCAAAGGTCAAGGTCACAGGTCAAAAAGCGTGGTATGACTGAAAAGGTCTTGTCCCAAGGAACATTCATGTGAAGTTGGAAGGCTCTGTTGTGAATAGTATTGAAATAAGAGACAAAAACAATTTTAAAAAAAAGGAGAGAAAAGGGGAGATAATTCAATCAAATTGCAAGATGGAGTTATAAAACTTGTAGGGAATGTAGCTCTTGTGATGGTGAGTATGTGTATGAAGTTTCATGAAGGTAGGCCAAATACTTTTGGAAATATGGTCAAGGTTGAGGTTTTCGGTTAAATTTTCGAAAAATAGGTCAAAGTTCAAAGGTCAAGGTCACAGATCAAAAAGTGTGGTATCACTGAAAAGGTCTTGTCCCAAGGAACATTCATGTGAAGTTTGAAGGCTCTGTTGTGAATAGTATTAAAATGAGAGCAAAAAATGTGTTTCAGAAAAAAATTGGAAAAGGGGAGATAATTCAGCCAAAATCAACAATGTTGTTATGGTCCTTGGTCAAAATGTAGCTCTTGTGATGATGAGTGTGTGTATGAAGTTTCATGAGGCTAGGTCTAATACTTTTTAAGTTATAGCCAAGGTTAAGTTTTTTTGGAACGACAACGCCAGACGACGCCAGACGACAACGCAGACGCCAGAGTGATGACAATAGCTCGAAAGTTTTTTTTCAAATAACAGACGAGCTAAAAATGAGGTTTACAGGGGTATTCTTTTTTTTTTCTTATTTCTCTCCTCCGAGGAAAAGGTTGTGGGTACTCGTTTGAACTGTGTCATTGACCCACAACCTATGTTTGCAGTATAAATAAGAAAAATACCACTGATTTTCTTTAGAAAGTAGCCATTTTGAAGATATGAAAAAATGCACTTTGGCGAACAGGTGTGTTATCGTAATGGAAAGCCTCAGATATAAAGTAGTCATTTATCCAACAGATATCAAGGTTCCATTATGTTTAATGTGACTAAATTCTGCTTCGGTGTAGTGGTCATTATATTCAGTATTGACCCTTAAGATGTCGTGAAAAACTACATCTGGAAATGTTGTCTGCTTACGTCATCTGCTGAATCTTCTTGCAAACTTTTTAAAACTGTTTTTGCATACAGGCAAACAATGAGGACATAGATCGGACTGCTGGGGAGCAGTCGGATCTGGGTTCAGGCAAACAATGTGGACTCAGATCAGATTGCTCCTAGAGAAGCAGTCTGATCTGGGTCCACAATGTTTGCAAACATGACTTTTAAATTAACCGGCAGATGACAAAGCAGACAACAATTGTAGTGATTGGCATTTTATGGGTTAAAAATAGCAGTGGTCTGAAACATCTAAGAAGTATTTAGATACCAGCATTGTCAACGTCTGGCTTATTCCGGACAGTCTCATTCTGATCAACAATGTCTTCTTCCATAGGTTGGTGTCTTTCTGGCATCTGGTCAACTGACTCTGTCTCCATTGGTTCACCAGTGTCATGTGATCCAGGCTCTGGTTTCCCTTTTTTAGCTGCTGGTTCCTCTTTAAGTGAACTTGACCCTGCTGCAGTTACACTAGTTTCTGTGGCATTTTCAATTGTAGCTTTGACTTCTGTCTCACTGGATAGTTGTTTATGATCTAAATGTTTTGCTGATTGGACTTGTGATTCAGACTGTACTTCTGTACTGATCTGTGATTCTGAGATGGCTGATGAGTTGGCAGCAGATGGTTGCTGGGCAACAAGAGCTCCAAGTCTTGCCTTTCTCTGCCTCTCTTTTTCAAGTTTATCAGATATCTGAGCCAGAACCTCATCCTCCACAGGTCTGTGAATCAACCTTAATAACAAAATCCAAGAAAAAATAACACATTTGTACCAAATGGAATCTCCCACTTTAAACAGTAAAGTTCTGCTAATAAGACCACCAAACATTAAGACTAATTATGCTTTAAAAAACTTATTTAGTAGGTCACAGTTATTTTGTCTTTGCTGGGGTTTGTTTTCTGCATACCGTGTCCTCTGGTCAGTGACCACCTTTGGGACTGTTCAAAAGTGGTCTTAAAGACCACTTTTGAAAGTCCCAAAAGTGGTCTTAATATAGGAATTTTACTGTATATAACAGTCCATTTTGAAATTTAGAGTTTCAGGTTGAGCTATTTTTAGAAATTCATTACTGTTTGCAAACAGTCAAGATTCTGATCAGACACTGCATTTTGTGGCATCTGAAGTGAGCTTGCACGGTCTGCCTGCACCCTCTTTGGTGGTTTTCTGTATAAAATGGGTTAATGCAGTGATTAAGATTAAAGAAGAATAAAAGAATAACGGGATGAGTAGGGTTCACCGGTCCAGAGAACAGACCCAGATCATTAAATATTTAATCAGGATGGTTGAAAACCAGTCTCTGTGCAAAAAAAATGATGGGTTTTCTCCCAGCACTTGAATTCCACCACCATGATATATTCTGAAAAGTGTCCTGAACTGCCTTTTTGTCCCCTTGTGCAAAAGTACTCACACTTTTCAGCAAAATTTTTAGTAAACCTGCCAAATTTAACCCATAAAATGCCAATCATGACAATTGTCATCTGCCTTGCCGCTTGCAGGTTACCTTAAGAGTAATTTTTGGCAAACAGTGTGGACCCAGATCAGACTGCTCTGAAGGAGCAGTCTGATCTGGGCCCACACTGTTTGCCTGTATGCAAAATATTTTGAAAAAGTTTGCAAAAAAATCAGCAGACGACATAAGCAGACGACATCTTCAGATGTAGTTTTCTTTAATAGTCAAAACTAACTAATCAGTTTTGAACAACTGGCCCCCAGCTGTATTTATACCTTATGACTGCCTTGCCACCAGTAAGACCAAGGGAACGTAGCTGTGTTTCCTTCAGAGATTCCTCGCCAACAACCTTCAAATAGAAATGTTAACTATCAATAAACAGAGAAACAAATGCAACCAATGTTTGTAGTTATGGAAAAACTTCCCCTGTTCACTCAGCAGTGAATGGGTACCTCATCCATTTAGGGATGGTTCAGGTTTTGTTTGTTCTATTTGAGAATTAATGCCCACGTCAACACTTTAGCTCATTTTGGAGATTTTGCTTCCAATTTTGTGGGACTTAATACGACATTGAGATGAAATGATATCTCAAGCCTTGCTACCCAATGAAACCAATATAGTAACAGGTTTATATGCATGGATGGTCCGACTTGCACCACTTTGCCTTGGTAGGCTGGCCTTCTAAGCAGTTTACCAGTACTCATTTGCAGTTTGTTTCAGCTCTGCGTGGAAGCACCATGCAGCCCAATCTATTTCTCCAAGCCCTGAGGGGCGGGGACGAAGCAAATGCAAAGCTGCTCACATTTTTTTCAGCAAAATTACCTAAATTTTAGAAATTGTACTTGATGGAACAGTTAACAATATGACCACTAAAGAGCTTGTCAAGCTAATGACGAATTGAACAACTGGCCATTAAATGAAGGTGGGTGAAAACAGGAGTACCATTACAAAACCAGGTGACCTTCCACTGCAAAACTTGGCATCTGATTCTCACTTATCATCTAAATAAGGCTTGAACAAACATCTGTCAGAGACCTCAAGTTTAAGAGTCAATTCCCTTCATCACTAGGCCATAAAGGCATATAAAAATGACAAAGTTGTATGTTTTCTGTTTCTATGTTTTGGGTTTAATGGCCCTTTCACTTATTTAGACCCGATCAGTAATCAGACATGGGCAAAAATGGGAGTACCCGAAGAAAAAAGCACTTGACCTTCCGTTGCAGAACTTGGTGTCTTACATGTGACCAGAACAAGGCTTGAACCCACAGTAGTGAGAGACCAAATGATTAACCCTTAAGACGCCGAGAAAAACTACATCTGTAAATGTCGTCTGCTTATGTCGTCTGCTGATTTTTTTTTGCAAACTTTTTAAAAATATTTTTGCATACAGGCAAACAGCGGGGCCTAGATCAGACTGCTCCTACAGGAGCAGTCTGATCTGGGTCCACACTGTTTGCAAAAATTACTTTTATGGTAACCAGCAGATGGCAAAGCAGATGACAATTGTTGTGATTGGCATTTTATGGGATAAGAGTCAGCGCTCTTACCCACTAGGCTATGGATGCCAGTTTACAACATCGCTTAAAATCATTTGGGTTGTCTTCAATAATTAAATATGAAAATACTTTTAAAATGCTCTGTGTTTATTTTTAAGATGCAACAAGTAAAGCCATTTTATATGACAAACCCCAAAATGGGACATTGGCAAACAACGCGGGCCCAGATCCGATGCCACTGGGTGCAGCGGCTGATCAGGACATGTACTGTTTGTAAAACAACCAGTCATTCTCTAAAAAAATCTAAATACCCGGTAAATATCTAAATTAACACTGACACACCATAAGGGAAATGGGAACACCTGGCTGATTTTTCTGCCATTTATCAAAGGGAGTCAACTTTCGGGCTTCCTGTTTGATTTTCTATAAATGCATCACATGGAAAAAAGGGTCTACTCTAAAAGGAAAGAATTTGCTCAATTCTTTCCAAATTCTTTCCTTTAAGAGTTGACCCCTGTTGACATTGGAGACCAAAATACGTTTACAGGAGTTGCCTCCCCTGAATGTGTATCCAATCCCCCTAATTTCACAATGGAGAAGATTCCATTCAACACAGAACAGAATTACGGTAAGAAACAACTAACCTCTTCTCTCATATATATACACACTGGCTGGATAGATGGAACCTGGCTGCTGTCTATATGTGTCAATACTCCTTTATGTGGACTGAAAACAAAAGCATAATTTTGAATTTTTGCATTAGCCTGTTTACCGCGGTGCGAGGCGGACCGTCCATGCTAATAAACCCTATTGGTTTCTTTGGGCGACAGGGCTTGAGTTGTCATTTCATCTCAATGTCGGGTAAAAGTCCCACAAAATTGGAAGCAACGTCTCCAAAATGACCTTTACAGTGTTGACGGGGACGTTAAACCTCAAATCAAACAAACAAACAAAGCATTAGCCTGTTTACTCTAAATATTTGGACACCTAAACTCCTTACCATACTTGTTCTAAAATTTGAATACTGGTAAGTACAATTTACCCGATATTATGTCTTAACTCTTATCATGCTGTTCATGACAACCCCAATCTTTGGAAACAGTGTAGATCCAGAAGCCATCTGATCAGGATCTATACTGTTTGACATTCAGTTTATGGATTTGTAAGAATAAATTACACCAAGCAATCTGATTGGTTCAAAGTCAGAAATGGCTTTGGCTAAACTGAATATTCAGCAGGACAAGGGTTAAAATAGCTGGATGCATGGCAAATGGTGTAGACCCTGATGAGACACCATATTCTGCGGCATCTACCGGTAATCTGCAAAGACACTGATTGCTCAGGCCTATCTGTCTTCACACATATGGTAATATTAATGTGCATAGCTATTTGAAGTCAAATTCATGAAATTTATGTACTGTTAGATCTTGTTTTTTATTTGATCAAAAATCTTCAAAATGGGACAAGATTTGCTACTTGACCTGGTGCTGCATTATGTCAATGTTCTGGAATAAGCATTTTCTACCAATGGGTTCACTTAAACTTTGCTGGTGACCCAATGTGGTTCATACACCACAACCTCATTATAACATGGTTCATTATACCATGGTTTTGGAAATAAGGTGGTTTCAAAGTGGATCCCAAAAATGTATAGATTTTATACAGAAAAATGACCATAAATGATCATTTTTCTATTTTTTTTTTTTTTGTTTCCTTATAACACGGTTGTTTAACCAACAAGGTGTCTGCTTTGGACCCCATTAATAGGGTTATAAAGAGGTTGTGGTGTAATTTTTCAAAGGTTTTCAAAATGGGACAAGATTTGCTACTTGCTGCATTCTGTCACTGTTCTTGAATAAGTATGAATTTTCTACCAATGGGTTCACTTAAACTTTGCTGGTGACCCAATGTGGTTCATTCACCACAACCTCATTATGACATGGTTCATTATAACATGGTTTTGGAATTACACAGTTTCAAGGTGGATCCCATAAATGGTCATTTTTCTATATAATCTATACATTTTTTGTTGGATATAACACAGTTGTTTAACTAACATGGTGTATGCTTTGGACCCCATTAATAGTGTTATAAATAGGGTTGTGGTGTACTTCAATGGATGATAAAAATTACCTTTTATATAGTAAATACATGGTTAGTGTCTTTAATAATAAAATATAATCGGTGAGCCTTAGACAATTTTATAGGGGCCAGCTTTAGCGAGCCCCTATAAAATTGCCGCGGCGAACCGATTATATTTTATTATTAAAGACACTAATCATGTATTTAGTTTATACCGCAATTCAAAACAACCAAGGGGTTTTGCAATAATTAAGCAAATTTAAGCCAAAAAGAGAGCAGACAGTGAGGCATGTTAAATGACATGGCACGCACACATAGTATAACGTGACATCAACTAGTGCAAAATTTCTGACGTCATCGCATCACAAAGACGCAGGAAACAACATGGACGCTCAAATAAAAGTTTCTCAGCGCTTTACATTCTGCATGAAAATCTGCATATAAATAGTTTATTTTAGCTTTAGAAATTATTTTCGAGGTTGAGACGCAACTGCAGTAACAGTGCGCAGTTATTCCAACGGGCTATTCAAACCAGGAAAGGCCAAGAAGGTAAGAATTTAGCTGAAATTTCTGAAAATCTGTTCAAATAAATGCTGAAAAGATTTTAACTTCCAGTTTCGTTGTTTTCCCGTGTATGAAAGGTTGCATGTTATTATTTACAGTTGTAAATTAGTGACCTGAAAAGTAGGTCCGGTCTATAAACGGTCACTAGACGTATTATAGGTCAGTAGAAGGTATTATAGGTCACTAGCGATTATAGCGTGCAGTTATTCGACCCCCTTTATCAGGTTACTAGAATGCCTGATTGCGGTATAAATTCATATCATTTTACATCCATTATATGTTATGAAAAATTCTGGTTTGAGGGCTAAAACTGAAACTTGAAAACAATTGCATGCCATTTGAAACACAATGAAATCAACAAAATGTGCAGATTACATGTATAGTGACATCTTGAAGTAATGCTACTTGTTACAACAGCGTCGTGGACATAACACATTCATGCCATGATTTGTAAATTTTTCATTTTACTATATATATTCTGTTGGAGATATAAGACAGTCTAATTACAATTTACAACTGTATTTTGTATGACTTCCAACAATACAATGGGAATGTTTTTGTTTGAATTTAGATTTTATGACCCCGCAAATGTATATAATCCATATACACCGCAACCTCATTGTAACACTGTTGGTTATAACACGATTATGGCTATAACAAGGTTTCAAGATGCATTCCAAAACTGTATAGCTTATATAGAACAAGAAAAACACCAAATGGCATTGTGGACGGGTTTTCAGGGTTAACCAAAAGGTAAACCCGGACGCAGCTGCCCGGCCGACCGGACATCGCTATTCTAAATGATGGAATTTTTCCATGAAAAACCCGTCCAAAAATGACCATGCATTCAAAAAAAAGGTCATTTTTCTGTATAATCTATACATTTTGTTTGGATATAACATGGTTGTTTAACTAACATGGTTTCTGCTTTGGACCCCATGAATAGCAGTATAAAGAGGTTGTGGTGTATATCTAATTATAATTTATATGAAATTGTCATGTTCAAGTAGTCACCTCAGTCACCTGTCCGGAAAAATCCATGTAGAATATTTAATATATGGTATATCTAATTCTAATTGATATGAAGAAGCTGTCATGTTCAGGCACTGACCTATCAGCAATGTTTTCCCAGTGCAGAAGTAACTCCCAGAGTGTTGTGGCAGGACTGAAGGTATGCTGTAGCCTGTCCCCATCCTCCAGCTGTAGAGCTATCAACACCTCACTTTCTTCCCGTGACTTTTCAGATTTCACAAGCTCCAGCTTAGCATTGTTTGGTAAGTTGGCATATCTCACAGACAGTGTCACATCCAGTGTCTTTCTTCCATGTCTAAACAACATTACAAGTACTACTTATAATTAAAAGGTAAAAGCAAGATTTTTGTTGATACAACAGGGCCAGTCATTCAAAGCTGACTGTGACACACCAAGGTCAAGGTGTTAAAAGCTAACTGTGACACAACAGGGTCCAGTTGTTCAAAGCTGACAGTGACACAACAGGGTCCAGTTGTTCAAAGCTGACAGTGACACGACATGGTCCAGTTGTTTAAAGCTGTGACATAACATGGCCCAGTTGTTCAAAGCTGACTGTGACACAACAGGGCCCAGTTGTTCAAAGCTGACTGTGACACAACAGGATCCAGTTGTTCAAAGCTGTGACATAACAGGGCCCAGTTGTTCAAAGCTTATTGTGATACAACAGGGTCCAGTTGTTCAAAGCTGACTGTGACACAACAGGCTCCAGTTGTTCAAAGCTGACTGTGACACAACAGGGCCCTGTTGTTCAAAGCTAACTGTGTCACAACAGGTTCAAGTAGTTCAAAGCTTATTGTGACACAACAGGGTCCAGTTGTTCAAAGCTGATGGCCCAGTTGTTCAAAGCTGACTGACACAACAGTGTCCAGTTTTTCACAGCTGTCACATAACAGGGCCCAGTTGTTCAAACCTTATTGTGATACAACAGGGTCCAGTTGTTCAAAGCTGACTGTGACACAACAGGGCCCAGTTGTTCAAAGCTAACTGTGACACAGTTCAAAGCTTACTGTGACACAACTGGGCCCAGTTGTTCAAAACTTACTGTGACACAACATGTTCCAGAAGTTCAAAGCTTATTGTGACACAACAGGGTCCAGTTGTTCAAAGCTGATGGCCCAGTTGTTCAGTTAACTATGACACAACAGGGCCAGTTGTTCAAAGCTAACTGACACACAACAGGGCCCAGCTGGTCAAAGCTAACTGTGACACAACAGGTCCAGTTGTTCGAAACAGGACACAACAGGGCCAGTTGTTCAAAGCTAACTGTGACACAACAGGGTCTAGTTGTTCAAAACTAACAGGACACAGCATTGTCTAGTTGTTCAAAACTGGATGCAACAGGGCCCAGTTGTTTAAAGCAAACTGTTACACAATAGGGTCCAGTTGTTCAAACTACTGGACAAAACATTTGTTCAAGGTGTTAAAAACTAATTGACACAACAGGGTCAAGTTGTTCAAATCTTAGTTTCCTTATCTGCATGGAGCTATGATATTTAATGTGCTCTCCATTTTCTACATAAGCAAAACTAAGGTTTTCAATGGTACATACATGCATTATATATATTTTTTTTATTATTTTTGTTCCAAAACATACATGGTGGGTGCTCATTAGAACCACCCCTCTGAGGCAGTTCTTGTGAAAACCAACAATCTTTGTTTGAAGCATATGTAAAGAAACTCCAAATTTTATAAGTAAAAGAAATGTCAGTTTCACAGTCATGAAGGTCAACATTGTCTTATATGACTTATTAATGCATGATATTTTGAAATACATTAATTGCTCCAAAATATGTGACTTACCGTGATGATCCTTAGTATTAGGATTGATAGGCCTAAGCAAACAGTGCAGACCCAGATCAGACTGCTCCTGAAGGAGCAGTCTGGTCAGGGTCTACATTGTTTGCCATTCTGTGTGCACCTTTTGGACTCCTTGCTGGGTTGTGAAACAAATTTGTTAAAATTTTAGGAGAATTACAGCAAGTCTTCAAGGTGTCAAAATTTTAGGATTTTTACGGTAAGAACAAAAGTTAACTCAGGGCTCCAATTCACTCAGGACAAGTGAAAAATTTAACCCTTAAGACGCAGAGAAAAACTACATCTGAAAACGTTGTCTGCTCGTCGTCTGCTGAATTTTTGTTGTTTCCTACGTCTCTGTGACACGGTGACATCAGAAACTTTGCAATCTTTGACATCACGTTACACTACGTGTGCACGCCCTGGTACTGAATGTCATTTAACATGTCACACTGTCTGCTGCCTTTTGGGCTTAAATTTGGTAAATTATTGCAAAACCCCTTGACTGTGTTGAATTGCGGTATAAATTAAATACACGATTAGTGTCTTTAATAATAAGATATAATCGGTTCGCTAAGACAATTTTATAGGGGCTGATGCTGGAGTTTGCTACTTTAAAATTGTCAAAGGCTCAACGATTGTATTTTGTTATTAGACACTATCGATGTATTTAGTATATAATGGAAAGGTGTATACATACATAAGCTTGTATTCTTCTGGCGGCAGAAACTTTTGTTTATGGCAAACATCTTCTAGAACCTAAAAATGTAAATGTATAAAATGGAATTTTTTGGGAGCACACCAAATAAGGAAATCCCAAACAGACACACGTCGCTATGACAATGTCAAACAAGCAAATTCGTTGAATTGATATCCCCCGCCGAATGGGTTTTTCGTGTAGAATGGCAAGAAAATATATCTGGCCAAAATTGAGGATGGTTCTAAGAAGCAAACTAGAGACAATGAGGAAGGGCCCCGCTGAACATTTACTCCCTGGATGAGAGGCTGTACCCTGACCTACTGACCTAATTATCAGTAGAGATTAACTTGTCTGTCAAAGTTGAGGTTTATTTACCTGTTATGTGGTTTCAAGGATACCAAAATAAAATTCGCGAATATTAAAAAAACCCGATATAATCACCGAATAGACAAAATTCCTCAATTTCAATCATTTAAGGGGAAATAACTCTGGATAAAAAAGTCAATCCAGGTAAATCCGGAAAAAAAAATTGCGCGTGCATCACGGCAGCATAATAATACATATTTATTTCAAGTTTCATTTTATTCCATGCAATAGTTGCTGAGAAGCGGTTCCAGACAAAGTGAGACGACGAAAAATCCAGAATTTTAATCATTTAAGGGGCCATAACTCTGGGTGTAAAAAGTCAATCCGAAAACAAATTTTTGCGTGCATCACCACAGCATAATAATACATATTTATTTCAAGTTTCATATAATTCCATGCAAAAGTTGCTGAGAAACAGTTCCCGACAAAAAAGTGAGACGACGAAAAATCCAGGATTACAATCATTTAAGGGGCCATAACTCTGGATGTAAAAAGTAAATCCGGAAAAAAAATGCGCGTGCATCACCACAGCATAATAATACATATGTATTTCAAGTTTCATTTAATTCCATGCAATAGTTGCTGAGAAACGGTTCCGGACAAAGTGAGACGACGAAAAATCCAGAATTTCGATCATTTAAGGGGCCATAACTCTGGATGTAAAAAGTCAATCCAGAAAAAAATTGCGCGTGCATCACCGCAGCATAATAATACATATTTATTTCACGTTTCATTTAATTCCATGCAATAGTTGCTGAGAAACAGTTCCGGACAAAGTGAGATGACGAAAAAATCCAGAATTTCAATCATTTAAGGGGCCATAACTCTGGATGTAAAAAGTCAATCCGAAAAAAAATTGCGCGTGCATCACTGCAGCATAATAATACATATTTATTTCAATTTTCATTTAATTCCATGCAATAGTTGCTGAGAAACGGTTCCGGACAAAGTGAGACGACGAAAAATCCAGAATTTCAATCATTCAAGGGGCCATAACTCTGGATGTAAAAAGTCAATCCGAAAAAAAATTGCGCATGCATCACCACAGCATAATAATACATATTTATTTCAAGTTTCATTTAATTCCATGCAATAGTTGCTGAGAAACGGTTCCGGACAAAAAAGTGTGACGGACGGACGGACGGAAGGACGGACGGACGGACAACGCCAAAACTATATCCCTCCGCCTTCGGCGGGGGATAATCAACGTCGGTGTAACGTTGATGTGACGTCATGTGCCTGCTGGGTCCTGAATTTTTAACACTGGGACAGAAATTCTTATCCTAGCAAGGATGGGATAAAAATGAGAATCACATGTTTGCTATGCATAGGATGTTAAATACGCCTTCGTTAAAACTGAAGTTACAGAATGTAATGATGTCACATAATGTCACAGTAGTGACATCACCATAAGGTCAACATCAGCAACAGAAGTGACTGCATCATTAAAAATAAGACATCATCAAAGGGCTGACGTGAGAAATAGAAAAGACTCCATCATTAACAAGAGGGCCATAATGACCCTGGATTTCTCACCTGATCCATATTGTAGAAACAAGAGGGCCAACTGGCCTTGTAGCGCTCACCTGTGTACCAGAAAATCATGAGTGATGTTTAGAATACTCATCGGGACTTGAAGAAATAGATTGGGCTACATGGTGCTTCCATGCAGAGCTGGAACCGAATGCAGATGAGGACTGGTAAACAGCTTAGAGGTTCTAAGCCTGCCCAGGAAAAGTGGTGCCAGTTGAACCGTCTATGCATTTAAACCCTATTGGTTTCATTGTGCAGCAGAGCTTAAGATGTCTTTTCATCTCAATGTATACAAATCTGGAAGCAAAGTCTCCAAAATGACCTACACAGTGTTGACGGGATGTTAAACCTCAAATCAATCAAAAATTGGGGCCCTGTGGTTTCAGAAAAGAAGATTTTTGAAGTCGATCCATTATAAGTCTATTGAAGTTAAGGAGCCCTGGCGAATGGCCAATTTATGGAGGAGACCACTTGACATTGCTACATACTAAATATCTAAGCTCTGAGCCTCATGGTTTCGGAGAAGAAGATTTTTGACGCTTTTTCCATTACAAGTCTATAGGAGCTAATGAGCCCTGGGGCATGACAAATTTTGACCCAAAGGGCATGAGTGGCATGATTTACGTGGGTGACCATTTTATGTTGCTATATATTAAATATCTAAGATCTGCACTTCATGGTTTCAGAAAAGAAGATTTTTGAAGCTTATTTTCCATTATTCCATTATTAGTTTATTGGAGTTACGGGGACACAAGATTTGGCCAATTTAGACCCTAGGGGCATGATTGGCAGGATTCATGTAGGACCACTCGACGTTGCTACATGCTAAATACCTAAGCTCTCGGCCTTATGTTTTCAGAGAAGAAGATTTTTGAAGTTTGTTTTTCATTTTAAGATGTACATTTCAAGTCTATGGAAGGTAATGTGCCCAAGTGGCACTTTTGGCAGGATTTATTAAGGTGACCATTTCATGTCGCTACATACTAAAGATCTAACCTCTGGGACTTATTGTTTCAGAGGAAAAGATTTTTTATGTTTTTTTCCTTTTATAAGTCTATGGGAGCTAATGAGCCCATGGGCGAGGCCAATTTTGACCTCAAGATCATGGTTGGCAGGATTTATGTAGGTGACCACTTGACGTTGCTACAAGCTACATATTTAAGCTCTGGGCCCTGTGGTTTCAGAGAAGAAGATTTTTTAAGTTTTTCAAAGGGAGCTAAAGAGCCCTGGTGTGTGGCCAATTTGGATCCCAGGGCATAATTGGCAGGATTTATGTCGGTGACCACTTGACATTGCTATAAACTAAATATCTAAGCTCTGGGCCTTATGGCTTCATAGAAGTAGATTTTTGAAGTTCCTTCCATAATAAGTCTATAGGAGCTGATGAGCACAAACGTGGCCAATTTTGACCCCAGGGGCAGGGTTAGCAGGATTTATGTAGGTGACTATTTTATGTTGCTAGATACTAAATATCTAAGTTCTGTGCTTCACAGGTTCAGAGAAGAAGATTTTTGAAGCTTTTTTTATTATGAGTCTATGGGAGATAAGGAGCCCCGGGACGTGGCCCATTTGGACCCCAGGGGCATGATTGGCAGGATTTATGTAGGTGACCACTTGCCATTGGTCCATGCTAAATATCTAAGCTCTGGGCCCTGTGGTTTCAGAGAAGAAGATTTTTGAAGCTTTTTCCATTATGAGTCTATTGGTGCTAAGGGGCCCCGGAGTGGGGGCCCATTTGGGCCCCAGGGGAATGATTGGCAGGATTTATGTAGGTGACCATTTGCCGTTGCTACATGTTAAATATCTAAGCTATGGGCCCTGTGGTTTCAGAGAAGAAGATTTTTGAAGCTTTTTTCCATTATGAGTCTATGGGAGCTAAGGGGCCCAAGAGAGTAGCCCAACTGGACCCCAGGGGCATGATTGGCAGGGTTTATTTAGGTGACCATTTGCCCTTGCTACATGCTAAATATCTAAGGTCTAGGCCCTGTGGTTTCAGAGAAGAAGATTTTTGAAGCTTTTTCCATTATAAGTCTATGGGAGCTAAGGGGCCCAAGAGAGTGCCCCAATGGACCACAGGGGCATGGTTGGCAGGATTTATTAAGGTGACCATCTGCAGTTGCTACATGCTAAAAATCTAAGCTCAAGGCTCTGTGATTTCAGAGAAGAAGAGTTTTGAAGCTTTTTCCCATTATGAGTCTATGGGAGCTAAGGGCCCCGGGGCGTGGCCCATTTGGACCCCAGGGGCATGATTGGCAGGATGTATGTAGGCGACCACTTGCCGTTACTACATGCTAAATATACCGGCCCCGATAGCTCAGTTGGTAGAGTGTCCACTCCAGGGAACGGGAGGTCATGGGTTCGATCCTGGGCCGCGACATACCAAAGTTGTTAAAAATGGTACTAGCTGCTCCTCGCTTGGCACTCAGATTTACGGGGTAGAGCTAGGACTGGTCGACCCAGTGTCATGATAATGTGACTGGGTGTGGTATCATGTAATGTGTCTGGGACATGATACTTCAGTGAGGCAGCACTATAAAAGTGAGCATTGAGCTCCATGTTGCAACCAGACACCGTCGTGATATGACTGAAAAATTGTTGAAAGCGACGTTAAACCTGAATTCACACACACACACACACACGCACATACATGCTAAATATCTAAGCTCTGGGCCCTGTGGTTTCAGAGAAGAAGATTTTTGAAGCTTTTTTTTCAATTTTGAGTCTATGTGAGCTAAGGGGCTCTGGGGTGTGGCCCATTGGGACCCCAGGAGCATGATTGGCAGGATTTATGTAGGTGGACACTTGCCATTGCTATATGCTAAATATCTAAGTTCTGGGCCCTGTGGTTTCAGAGAAGAAAATTTTTGAAGCTTTTTTCCATTATGAGTCTATGGGAGCTGAGGGGCCCCCGAGACGTGGCCCATTTAGAACCAAGGGCATGCTTGGCAGGATTTATGTAGGTGACCACTTGCCGTTGCTACATCTAAATATCTAAGCTCTGGGCCCTATGGTTTCAGAAAAGAAGATTTTTGAAGCTATTTTTCCATTATAAGTCTATGGGAGCTAAGGGGCCCCAGGGAGTGACCAATTTGGACCCCAGGGTTATGATTGACAGGATTTATGTAGGTAACCACTTGACATTGTTACAAGCTAAATATCTAAGCTCTGGGCCCTGTGGTTTCAGAGAAGAAGATTTTTGAAGCTTTTTTCCATTATGAGTCTATGGGAGCTAAGGGGCCCCGGGCTGTGGCCCATCTGGACCCCAGGGGCATGATTGGCAGGGTTTATGCGGGTGACCACTTGCAGTTGCTACATCCATAATATCTCAGCTCTGGGCCCTGTGGTTTCAGAGAAGAAGATTTTTGAAACTTTTTTTCCATTATGAGTCTTTGGGAGCTAAGAACCCCCGGGGCGTGGCCCATTTGGACCCAAGAGGTATGATTGGCAGGATTTATGTAGGTGACCACTTGCCATTGCTACATGCTAAATATCTAAAGCTCACGGCCCTGTGGTTTCAGAGAAGAAGATTTTTTAAAGCTTTTTTTCCATTATGAGTCTATAGGAGGTAAGGGGCCCCGGGTGTGGCCAGTTTGGACCCCAGTGGCATCATTGGCAGGAATTATGTAGGTGACCACTTGCCGCCCGTTGCTACATGCTAAATATCTAAGCTCTGGGCCCTGTGGTTTCAGAGAAGAAGATTTTTGAACCTTTATTTCCTTTATGAGTCTATGGGAGCAAAGGGGCCCCAGGGCCTGGCCCATCTGGACTCCAGGGGCATGATTGGCAGTATTAATGTAGGTGACCACTTGCCGTTGCTACATGCTAAATATCTAAGCTCTGGGCCCTATGGTTTCAGAGAAGAAGATTTTTGAAGCTTTTTCCATTTTGAGTCTATAGGAGTTAAGGGGCCTGGGGCGTGAGCCATTTGGACCCCAGGGGCATGATTGGCAGGAATTATGTAGGTGACCACTTGCCGTTGCTACATGCTAAATATCTAAGCCCAGGGCCCTGTGGTTTCAGAGAAAAAGATTTTTGAAGCTTTTTTCCATTATGAGTCTATGGGAGCAAAGGGGCCACAGGGAGTGGCACATTTGGAACCCAGGGGCATGATAGGTAGGAATTATGTAGGTGACCACTTGCCGTTATTACATGCTAAATATCTAAGCTCTGGTCCATCTGGTTTCAGAGAAGAAGATTTTTGAAGCTTGTTTTCCATTATGAGTCTATAGGAGCTAGGGGCCCCGCGGCATGGCCCATTTGGACCCCAGGGGCATGATTGGCAGGAGTTATATGTTGCCATGGCAACCAGAATTCCAATCTTATCAGCCCAAAAGCCTTATGCCGCCTTTCCCCCTACCTGATGATGCTTCACATGAAACTTGATCAAGATTGGCCATGGGGTATTAGAGATATACTTATTTGAAATTGTTTACGGATGGACACACGACGGACAAAATGTGATCACAAAAGCTCACCTTGTCACTACCTGACAAGTGTGCTAATAAAATAGTAGGTAATATAAGGTGGAGTCAAATGTTTGAGCAATTTTGGTTGACAGTAACCAAGATGAGCCAGAAGCATTCTGTGAAAATATTTCAAATATTTAGGAGTAGAAGTCATTTTGGTTTAAACAATATTTAGTTCACTTCAATATAAAATTTGACAAGCATATTACAAGCAAATGTGAACAGGATTTGACAGAAAGCACTGTGGCATATATGGGTCATCTCCTAAAAAAAAACAAATTGGATTATACTACAGTGATAATGGCATATACAAAGTAGAAGTAAAACAAAGATCAGGAATTGATACAATTAACTTACTCCATCCATAAAAGACACCAAAGGGAAAGAAATACAAACATTAAGCGACCAGACCATAATGGAAACCTAAACAAAGGAAGGCCAAAACTAATTTGATCATGTAATAAATAGTTAATAGTGATAAACGAAGTCATTTTAAGGGTCATATGGGACTATCATGTTCAGTGGAGCAAAAGACCTTTGAGCAATTTTGTCAGAGGGACACCCATCCATGGAACATTCCTTCAATTTTTTTTTTCTTTTTGAGGTTGGAGTTTTTCAAACGTTCCCATTGACAATACAGAGCAAACTTGTTAGTAACTATCTGGGCACTTTGTGTGGACATTGGGGGTCAGGTCCTAGTGCATCATACGGATGTGAACCACTCAGTCTAACTTACAATGCTTTGTGGTGATACGTGGGGGAGGGGAGGGGGACGGGGGTGTTGGCATCTAAAGCTAGACATGAGTCAGTGATTCCCTTTTACAATACAGAACTGACTTATATGTCACTGTCTGGGCACCTTGCAGACACTGAGGGTCAGGTCCTAGTGCACAAGACAGAGATGATGAACTGGCTCAGCCTAACTTACAATGCCTCGTGGTGACATGGGGATGGGATGGGATGGGTGAGGTGATGGGAGAGGAGGGGTGGGGAGTATTGGCATCAAAAGATAATTTCGGTTGTTCCCTTTTACAATACAAAGTTGACTTGTATGCTTCTATCTGGGCACCTTGTGGAAATCCTAGAGCACAAAACGGAGATTAATTCGCTCAGTCTAACATACAATGCCTCGTGGTGACAAGGGGGAGGGGTGGGGTGATGGAGATGTACCAGCTCAGTGGAACTTACCATGTCTTGTGCTGACAAAGGCAGGTAGGGGGTTGGCATCTGTTCCCTTTGACAATGCAGTGCTGACTTGTATGTCACTATCTTGGCACCCTTTGAACATTGTGCATCAGGTCCTAGGGCACCAGATGAAGATAACCGGCTCAGTCTAACTAACAATATGCCTTGTGGTGACAGAGGGGCTCCTAGTACTGATTTCACACCACCTTTACCAAATACTAAGTCAGTCTGAGAACACCTCAATAGGCTTTACTGACTTCTCGTGTTACAAAATAATGTTCTATAAAAGGGTTATCCTTTGGAAGCAAGGAATACACCACAGAACTGAAAAATATGGAGTAATAAGGTCAAAATTTTTGTATGGGTTGGAGACCCTTGTCAGGAGGAACACACAAGTCAAATACGAAGGCTCTATCTCAAATGTCTCAAAAGTAATGATGAAGTAGGTCACAGATCAAACTTTTTGTATGGATGGGAAGCCCTTGTCAAAAGGAACATATATGCAAATTATGAAGGCTCTATCTCAAATGGTTTAAACGTTATGATAAAACAGGTCACAGGTCAAGTACAAGGTCACGGGTTAAATATTTTGTATGAGTGGGAAGCCCTTGGTACAAGGAACCTACATCCCAAATATGAAGGCTCTATCTCAAATGGTTAAACAGTTATGGTAAAGTAGGCCAAAGGTCAATGAGTCAATGACACATGTCAATTTTTTTTGTATGAGCGGGAAGCCCTTGTCACTAGGGACTTACATGCCAAATATGGAGGCATTATGTCAAATTCTTCAAAAGGTACAACCAAGTTGGTCAACAGACAAAAAATGAAGAAATAAAAGCCACAACAAAAGGAACTAGAGAAAGTGCCCAGTGGAAATGACCATTTGTCTGTAGCACTGAACCTTTCCATATAACCATTTAGTCCATTGAGAATAACTATTGCATTTCAACAACAAGGAGTATAATGAAAGCAGTTAACACAAAACTTGGATGAAATCAAATGCCTAAGTCTTAATCATTGACCCCTAGCCCCACCCAGGGGATTGACCCAGGAGCTTAGATATTCCATATGAAAGTTAATACTACAGCTATATTCTGTACCGGTTACCCAAGAAGGCCCCTATCCAGCTGAGTGCTTTTTCTCTGATCCCACACTGGGCAAGCTCCTCGATCAACATGGTGAGCTGTGTTTCACATGATCGCTTTTCCCTGAATCCATGCTGTAGATCATACAGCAGATCATGTGAATTCATGTGCTCAACCAACTGAGATGCCATGATATGTTCGAGGACTTAACACAGTATGCATGTGAGGGAGATCGGTCTGTAGTTTACAGCTGAAGATTTGTCCCCCTTTTTAAAGATCTGTATACCCATGTTATTTAGAGAAAATATGGTCTGGGGGAAACTATCATACTAGACGTCAATAGAAAGCCCTATAGGACTTGTTGAGATAGTGTTTCCCCAGCCCATTTTAGCATGGCACCGTGCCATGCCCCTTTTTCATAGCGCCATGCCCTTTTTCCATGGCACCATGCCTTTTTTTAAAAAGTACATTAAAAGCCCTTTATCTTGGTGAAAATTGGACCAGAAATAACAAAGTTACACAATTTTATTTCCATGCCTAGTGTTTACAAAATGTATCTTTTAAATCAAACACTGTCTAATCCTTTTGTTTATTAACACTTACTGCTCAATCTTGACAATAACCACATATAACTAATGATTCATGGAGGTGTGAAAAATACTTGCTGTGTGACCAGGTAGGTGAAAAACAATGGATGCAAAAACAATGGTAGAGGAAAAAATACTTTCTGTGTGTCCAGATAGGTGAAAAAGAAAACAATGGATGCACAAACAATGAATCAATTTCAATGATAGAGGAAGGAACTAAGGCAAATTCAGAAGATAAAAAAAAGTCTCCAACTGATCATGTACCAACTACATGTAGGCTGAACTTGATTGTGAATAGGGCATCATTGTATCAGTGTGACAGTCTATTTTGTCCCTGTTCTAATTAGCATTTCAAAAGACTACTGCTTTATACCAATAACTATCTAACCCAAACATAGGATAATATTTTACTGGTTTAAAAAGGCATTTTTCAAAAGCATTTAAGCATTTATTGGAGTGCATCTTAAAAAGTGCCCATTTTTTATTGGAGTTTGCGCGTAAAAGTGCCCTTTTTATTGGTATACACGATAAAAGTGCCCTTTTTCAGAATCTTTACCATGCCCTTTTTGAATCCTGGGGGAAACGCTATGAGAACAGGACAACTTAGATTGTAGGCACTTGTTAGCTCTGTCTCAATGAGACGGTTCTAACTACCATGGTGCGAGTATGCTAGCAGATTTGCAGCCCTGCACAACACAAGAAGAAGAATGAGCACCCATACACTATATTTGGATTCATTTCAGAAAAAAAATCATCTGGCTGCATGGATATGGAGTCCAGACATATGAAAGGCACAATTTTAGCGCACGGGCATGCTATTGTAATTCACACATTACATATGGTCTTTGTCATCCGTAAAACGGTCAGGAGTCTTCATAGATGATAGACTGTAAAATTGACCGGTCTATATGTGTACTAAAGATCATCTTATCCAAAAATGGATTTGATTTACTAAGGTACTAGTTGACTAAGGTACGAGTTAACTAAGGTACGAGTTGACCAAAAACCGAGTTGACTAAGGTACGAGTTGACTTAGGTACGAGTTGACCAGAAATTCCAGCATGTCCATGTCATGAATCAGATGTCCCCTTGTCTGTATCAAATGCTAGATCGTAGTACTGGATGTCCTGTCTCTGTCAGACACTCATATCTCCCAACTTCAACGTTTCCATGTTTCAACTCTCAGAAGATTGCAGTCTCTACCAGAACGTACAGCCTCATCTGTCGTACTGTTACTGCTCGGAGCTCTTCCAATACAAGCGGAAATACAAGCGGAACTTCATAAGAGGCAGCTGAGTCTGATTCATTCCATTGTCAGGTCAAGTAACCAGAGAATAAAGGGTCTGATGGAATGTCAGTTAACTCTTCGATGTTCTAAGAGCTTTTTTGTGTGGCTGAGAAGACTTTAGACATGTATGATCTTCCGCGTCCAATGGAGCTGCAGAATCTCAGTAAATTGTCATGGAAAAGGTTGTCACGACAGGCAGTGAACAGCTACTGGACAGAGTCTCTGATCAGAGAAGCTCAAACCAAGTCAACCCTAGAAAACTGTGATGTGACTTCTATGAGTGTCGGAAAATCACATATTGTCTGGGAGGCTGCTGCAAATAACGTACATGATGTCAGGAGAAGCATCACCAAAGTTAGAATGATGAAGGGTGTATACATGCTTCAGTCAACAAAGGCGAGGTTAAATCAGCATAAAGTGGAAGATACCTGTCCATTGTGTAGACTAGAACCCGAGGATCTCAATCATATGCTCCTACGTTGCCCTGCTCTTGCTGATACAAGGGAAGCACCACTGTCTGACATTTGTGGACCGGTTACAAAAGAGTATGGAAAGCAGAAATGGTCGTCATGGTCAAGATCTACACTAGTCTCGGTACTGGTTGATAGTCAGAATCTGAAAGCCCTGCTACCAACGGAGGTCTTGCTGCAGCTGGAGGCTCTGATTCATAGGTATCATAGGAGGCCCAGAAATGGTGACTGACCTGTTTCAGTGACACTTAAGTTCCCTCCCAATATTTTCTTAGTAAAGAGTTCTGTGACGTCATCACTTCCAGTTGTTAAAGTATAAATAAAGACCTTTCATTTCTATCAACAACATCGAAAAATTCTGTTCAAAGATGTCAGTTAATTATAAATTTACATTTCCTTGCATATTTTGGCTGTTTTTCTTAATACCTTTTTTAACATGTATTGATGTGCCTCCAAAAAGCAATAGTTTAATTTTTTTGAAATATTTTCCCAATCACAACATTTTCTGTCTTCTGCTACTTCAAGTCACATGACCTGTTGGAGTAAACTTCCATTTTTTATTTACAGGGACTGCCTCAAAATTGATGCCAGTGCTTAACTTTTGTCTTTTCTTTGCAGTTCAAAAGTGAAATACATACTTTGTTTTAGTTTAGCTCCTTCTTCTATTTCGGATGCAGCCACAAAAAGCTGTGGGGACTAATAAAAACACTGGGTTTCTTTTATCATAAAAAGTGTACCCAGTGTTACATACCCCTATGAAAACAATGAATACAGCTCATATATTGCTACAAGCAAAGGTTGGAAAATGGCATGATAGATTCGTGCGTTTCAGACATGCTGAAAAGTAAATTAATTTGAATATCTATTATACCATTTGTGAATAAGTTCTTTGACTGTAAACAGTTTCTAGTAATGTTGTTTTAACCATCACAACATTTTCAAAACATAATTTTGCACCGTTACTGTACCATGAGGCAAAGTTCAAAGGTCACTGATTCTGGTCACTTGTAATTTCCAGTTTTGAAATATGTAGGTCAAAACAATGGCTGCCTCCAACGCACTATTGATGTTTTGAAAACCAAATTTGTCAGGGTGGAAAGGGAATAAAACAAACAAAAGATAAAATGCATTTTTTATTTATTTGTATGGCATTTAATCATTATATAAAGGATAGTGCTTACAGTCACAGAAACTGGTCACTCAACGATACTGTTATCGGTTGCACTCAAAAAGACTGCAACTACACAGAAAACTTCTAAATACCTGAAATTTCCTCTATTGTGGCCGCCACCACACACCTAACACGTATGTAAATAGTGTAAATATAGGAATATTCTGTGGATTCCTTGGATAACTATTGTCAACAACAACCTACCGGGTATTGACCCGGGTGCTCCAATCAACTGGAGAGACCTACAGCAAAAGAAGAAGTACCTGTAAAATCTTGGTGTTTGGTGTGATTTTCACATTTTGGCGTCGTCCATTTGGACACAATACTTGTAAAGTACTCATGTCTTTTTGAAAAGGATATTTTCAAAAAGAAAATCTACTTTCGTTTACACCGGATATGATTTCTCTTTGCCTTAAGCGGTGTCAGCCGGTAGGTATAAAATACGAAATCAACTGGATTTCGCGAAATCAGCCCTATCGGCGGGCGAACACTAATGTCCGGAAATTGTCCGGGAAATGTCCGGGAAATCGGGGGTAGTGGTGCGTTATCCCTAATATCTCTACTTTGGGTGGTCAGATATTAATGAAATTAGTATCAAATAAAATTTTAAGCTCCATTTTTAAGCTCCTATCGGCGCTAACCGCAGGACACCGGAAGAAACCGGAGGACAACGTTATTTATCGTTTAAGAATATCTTTTAGTCTATCTATCTATCTATAGACGGATCCAATGTTTTGACACGCGACCTTGTTTACATTTCACTGCGCATACGCCAATTACTTCCCTGTAGAGGTACTCTTTTATCTGGTTAGCAAAACATGACTGTTGCCGTACAGTGTCAATGAGAATTTCGAATATTTATCGTGTGATTAAACTCATTTCTTCTCCACAAAATTAACTGATCATTATCAGTTTGTGTTTTTGAAGTAATAAATGACATAGAACCAGTCTCTTCTGACATTTTATCGCACATTTTGATGCCTAAAAAGCGTTATAAAACTACCCACCATCATGCCAAAACGTAGTCGATGCGCTTTATTTAACGAATGGAAATAAGATTAAAGCATGTATATTTTCTATCCAATTTTATACGAAAAAGAATCAGTTTAATGTCAAAAATGGTTTGTGGCAAACAGTTTTGATAGAAAGTCGATTTAACAATAGTTATTACAGAAAATAATTCGTGCTACAACAACGGTAGGGTATGGAACCGGAAGTTTTTTTGCCCACCAGATATAACGAGGCTTATGACCTTTGACCTTGTGTGGCGTAGACTTTGGATGTGTCTATTTATACTTAAAGAAGACTATCGTGCAGGTGTGAGCACTGATGCGTCGTGTAAGACAAAGTAAAAGAAATAAAAGTGAGACAATATGAAGGAAAAGTTAAATGTTTATGTTACAATGTGTATGTTACAGAAGAGAATAAAATCAGATAAAAACAAGAGTTGTGGATTAGGGCATATAGTGTGACACTGTCCTTATCCTTGACCTAAATGTCTCTAGGTCTTGGAGGACAAGAAGATGATGGGGATGTTGTGAAAAAGTGTATTTATAGTAGCTGGCTGTAGTCGGTATCTGGATTTAGTGAAGGGGGTGCGTATGCCTGGTCAGCATTTCCGTGGGTCGTTTCGGTCCTGGGTTGTTTCGGCCTGGGTCGTTTCGGCCATTTTATGCCCCCGCATCGGATGATGTCGGGGCATAGAGTTTTCGGTTTTCCGTACGTGCGTACGGGTGTCCGAATGTACGTCCTTCTGTACGAAAGTGTTACGTACGTACGTATGTAATCCTGTTAGACTCAGGTTAAGGTTTTTGGTCAGGGTAGAGCTTGAGCTCATATTTTTCAAACCATGCAATGGATGTGGTTTATATTTAGTATGATGATAGATATGTGTCCAAAGTTTTATCCAGCAATACCCCCACACCTACCCATGGTCTCAAGGTCAAGGTCACGGACTTAGAATTTTTTAATGTTTAAAACTCAGGTTAAGGTTTTTGGTCAGGGTAGAACTTGAGCTCATATTTTTCAAACCATGCAATGGATCTGGTTTATATTTAGTATGCTGATAGATATGGGTCCAAAGTTTTATACAGCAATATCCCCACACCTATCCATGGTCTCAAGGTCAAGGTCACGGACTTAGAAATTTTTAATGTTTAACACTCAGGTTAAGGTATTTGTACCACGTTGAACTTTTATGATTCATTTGGTTCATATTTGGTTTAATGATAGATGCAGGTCCAAAGATTTATTCAGTAATACCCCCACCCATGCCTATGACTTCAAGGGCAAGGTCGCAGACATAGAAATTTTCAAAATTAAGTATGTTAATAGCTTATATTTTCCAAACTCCGTTCCAAGGCGGTTCTTCTGTGGCGGTTTATTTATGTTGTTGTTTGTTACTAATTACTGTGTGTATCACTTGTGTCGTTTTATTTTGGATGGCCATTTGGCCATTTTGTGGGAAAGTAACTGTCCTTATGGCCATCCTTTGTTTAGGTTTCCATTATGGTCTGGTCGCTTCATGTTTGTGTTTTTTTCCCTTTTGGTGTCTTTGATGGGTGGAGTAAGTTAATTGGATCGATTCCTGATCTTTGTTTTACTTCTGCTTTCTATAATGGATTTGCTTCATATTAGGTATGACAATAGTTGCAGGTCCAAAGTTTCATTGAGCCATACCCCCACCCCTTAACTTAAGGCCAAGGTCACAGACATATAAATTTTTTATATTATATTTTTGAGAGCTCATATTTCTTGAACCATGTGATGGATTTGCTACATATTTGGAAGGATGATAGATACCTGTCAGAATAGAAGTAAAACAAAGATCAGGAATTGATACAATTAACTTACTCCGCCCATCAAAGACACCAAAGGGAAAGAAATACAAACATTAAGCGACCAGACCATAATGGAAACCTAAACAAAGGAAGGCCATAAGGACAGTTACTTTCCCACAAAATGGCCACATGGCCATCCAAAAATAAAAAGACACAAGTGATACACACAGTAAGTAACAAACAACAACATAAATAAATCGCCACAGAAGAGCCGCCCCGGAACGGTCAGTGGAAGATTTCCACTGGGGGGCTTAAATAGATTTAACGTGGCCACAATCCTCGCCCTTACTTCCGTCGCGATTTAGACAAATAATTTGTTCTGTCTGCATGAAGGCCTCCTAACTCATCAGTGCAACATCTCCGTGAACACAAAAATCAAAGAACCACAGAGGTGAGACAACGGTGAGGACTCGACAGCAAGAAACCACTGAAATGCTGGAGCAAAAGAAAACCAACAATTAGACTCCGATGAGCCCGACCAGAGACAGAGCATCAGGCACCAACCGACATTATCTCTCTAATTCTCAATAAGCCTGTACGTTGGAGCCGTCATAGAATCTGAGGCCTTACCCACCGGCGTGCAATTAAAGAGGGAAGCAAAGTTGCCAACCGTGATTGGGTTAACTACCATGCATGCAGTCTGTCGTATAATATCCATGTTGTACCCAATCTTTTTATATCGCAGAATGATTTTCATTCAGCCATAACCCCGCCCCTGCCGCATGACCTTAAGGTGATGGGGGGGGGGTGAGGTAGGTCCCTGGGCGGGGGCATTTGTGTTGTATTGACACATTTCTAGTTATCATTATTATTTTTTTTTTTTCAGAAGAGTACCTGTTGAATTTTGGAATATTTTTACATGGCCTTTCACGGTAGCCATGTTTATGATAGCTCAATTACAGTGTTTCAAAAGTTCTTTTCATGGCCATGTTTCCAGTTAGCACCAACAAGGTGGTGTGACCAGGATTTGATAATTGTCTGAAAACAACTTTATAACAATTATATATAGAGAGGATATTTCCTTTTTTGAGGTTGATACCAAATATATTTCATCGAGTGTGTTGAAAGCACGAGAGAAAATTCGGATGTTTTCAACACACGAGATGGAATACTTTTGGTATCCGCCGAAAAAAAAGTAAATTTTATTTTTTATTTAGATAACTTAATATGACACTTACGGTAATTGATCGATCGTATCGTACGCCACAATTCTGAGCTGGCTATGACGTTACAACTATCAGTTTCAAAACATAAAAGCAGATCTACATCTTGAATACAGTATTTTTACAGTTGAAAGAGTGCTTTTCAAGGTATTTTGCAGAATTATTTTTCGATAACATTATGACTTTCGGCGAGAAAAAGAAGTCGGGGCTGCTACTGTGAAAATAACAAGGTCATGTTATTTTTCACAGTGTGAAAATATCATTTTTATTTGTTTCAGATATGCATTGATTACACTGCAAAATAGAAGTAGAGGCAATGATCAGGGATACAAATTAACCCACAGCTCCCATCAGAGACACCAAAGGGAAAGAAACACAATTATGAAGCAACAGACCCCAACGGAAGCCCCAATAGCGGAATGCCAAAAGGACAGTTACTTTCCCACAAAATGGCCAAAGGGCTATCCAAAATAAAATAATATAAGCGACACAAACACCCAAAGACAAACCATAACAAAAATAAACCGTGACAGAAGGACCACCTTGGAACGGTCAGTGGAAACGAATTCCACTGGGGTGGGGTGGGGGTGGGGGGGGGGCTTAAATCGATTTTACGTGGCCATAATCCTCGCCCTTATAAAATAATAAAAAAAAATATATCGGATAAGAATCACACAGGAGGCACACGGCGTTAGGGCAGCATCATATCAACGTTACAAAGTCATGACGTTGCATACATGAAGATGTGACGATGCATAAAGCTTATAGTGCAGTGGTTAACGCGTTCGACTTATGATCGAGAGGTTGTGCGTTCGAACCGGCCACCGGTATCGAGGTGTGTCCTTGGGCAAGACACGTCATGACACTGCTCCACTCCACCCAGGTGTGAAAAATGGGTAGCAGTGGTGTAAAAGCCACTGCCTCTCTCTTTCACGCGCGAAAACACCCGGAATGAGTGTTCGAGAGCGATTCAATAAGCTTGCAGCTTTCATCGCAATCGAACTAAAATAAATTAGTATAAACTATAAACTAAACCTTATGAGCGATTGCAAGGTTAAGTGACGGGATGGTGTCTCTGAGCACCTGATATACATTGATTGCTGACATTTGATTCCTTGAAACGAAAGCATATCATTTATAACATATTTGCATATTTATTATGACAAAAAGTCAAAGGGCTTAAAAGTTATCTCACCTCCATAATTAAAGACGCATTTAACACGCGTTTTCACACCAATTTAAGGTCATGCACCGGCACTCGGTTAATCACCGAGAGACAAAAAGAAGGGATTAAAGATAACTCCGGCAAAATTGATTAACGGGTGATTGATCAACGGATCATTAACGTGTGATGATTCAATTTACTACTTAAAAAGCCAAAAACTTATAATAGTGTGAAATAAATAAATAACACATTGGATGGTATTGTAATTGCAGATTCATATCTATGAAGACCTTCATTAGACTGCACGCATGCGCAGGATGATTTTAAAAAACGACATGCATACTTGGATGAACATAAGTATCCATTTATCACGGCAAAGTTATCGCTTTTGTATCTTTGTATTCGCTGTTGCTGTAGAAAGTTCGTGCAAGTCTCACAGATTTTGAAGATTCGTGCAATCCTCAAAGATTATGATCAGACTGCAAGCAAGCGCGCGATGGTCTACTTCTTCACGTGCCACATACAGACATGCACAATTTAAATCATAATGTGCATCCATTCTATAAGTGTTTTTATTGACAGCCATGCGGATGCGATCTGCAAATACTAATCATACTACGTACACTAATGTGCAGGCTGATTAGTATTCGCTTGTATCACAATTTCAGAACAACATGAGAAACATTCTCTGGGTAGCCCTGCGACTGCAGTCAGCTGTTGATCGATTCACAGCATCTGTTTACTTATCAAACGATGTATCATGCAATGTGTTGAATATGTGTTGACTGATTACCCTTTTGTTTCAGAACATTTGCAATTTGCGAAAAAGACATCTGTTCCAACAAGTATATATGATCAGCCTGCACCTGTCGTTGTGATCAGTATATTCGTTGTTCAAAGGAGCCATGTATGGCTTCTTTGCTATTTATAACGGAACGACCGGAGATAGCAATAGCACAGGCTGATCTCTGATATGCAATATTACAATGCAATGCTTTGAAATGGTGAAAAAAAATATTCGGACCAAAACGACCCACGAATTCGTCGAAACGACCCATCCCTAAAACTGGGCCGAAACGACTCAGGCAGAAACGACCCAGGACCGAAACGACTCAGGGTCCGAAACGACTCAGGACCGAAACGTCGCGCGACCTTTACTTATAGTGGATAACATTAATTAGGTGAGACTAAATCTGCATTTTTAGTTCACCTGACCACGAAGTGCTCAAGGTGAGTTATTGTGATCGGTCCTTGTCTGTGTGTCTTAACACAAACTGGGGCTCAAGCAGATGCATCAATGGAAGCTCTGAAATCGCAATAACATATAAATCACAAAATCATGTGCATTAAAGAGGTGTTACTGTCAAAAATTATTGCCCGAAGTATTGGTGAAAACAAACTATACGCAAGAAAAAAGTTCTATTTTCGTCTGTAATGCATAGAATTCTCTGCAACTGTATCTGTAAATGGTAATAACATTATTCTGTAGCTATGCAAAATAACCACCCAAGAAGATTAGGATTGTGGCTAAAATGAAACTTTTTCCTACCGAAAATACTGTTGTGACGTCATGAATTCAGTAGCGTTTGTTGTACCCAGTCGCGTTCGTTGTACTTCGGTAACCGGTGTGAACTATATAGGGCTAATTATTAATATCGGAAAACCTAATCTGAGATGGAAATTTACTAGTGCTACGACCATACAACTACCATTTTCACCCGGAAAATTCTGTGTCTTATCATATGCATTGTACCCATTTCCTTGCCAGCGGACATTGAATTGAAAATGGAACTAGAACTGTTGGCCTTCCAATTTCAAATTTTCCTTAAATCGTATTTGCAACAGTCCGGTTTATCATGTGTATATCTACAACCAACAAAAAAGTGCATGCCATCTTCCCAGAAGAGCGTTTCATGTAAAATAACTAGATTTCGAAAAATCGTTATTCGAACGATTAGAGATGACTAGTTATGATTGCGAATTCGTATTCCCTATCAAAGACTTTCAGAAGAAAATGAATGATGCGAAGCCGGGGTATTGCCTGTCACCATCAGTTTTCTCCACCCATCCCAGAGGCTATCGCTTAAATGTATATCTAAAGGGTACTGGAATTGGAGTATCTACTCACTTATCGGTTTTCTTAGTCATATGTAAAGGTAAATAGAAGTGGAGGCAATGATCAGGAATCGATACAATTAACCAACGGCTCCCATCAGAGACACCAAAGGGAAAGAAACACAAACATGAAACAACAGACACTAACGGAAACATCAATAGCGGAAAGCCAAAATGACAGTCACTTTCCCACAAAATGGCCAATTGGCTATCCAATTGGCTATCCTAAACAAAATAATATAAGCGATACACAACACACAAACCGTTCCATTAATTTAGTTTTAATGCAATTTAAAAGAGCAACTGCATTAAAAGTAGACTGGTTATTCCAAACATGTGAAGATCCTAATCATTTAATACATTTTCAAAAAACATAACCATAAGCTTTTGACACTAGGGTTATGACACTGTTCCATATAAGCTTCTGATAAAAAGATTCATTTCTAGATTGGACTGTATGTATCCAAAAATAGGGCATCTAGCAATAATGGAAAGTATCATAGGAAATTGACTTAGTTCACTGAAAGCTTTTTGAGTGCAATTCGTTATTGATACTTTGTTTGATACGATACTATACTGCAACTGAGGGCGAGGGTTGAAATTTCATAAACTCCGGTGTTGAAGTCACCCCTCCCCCCCCCTAGTTTTATTACTGACAGTCCCGAGGCGGTCGTTCTATTGCAGTGTCGTATTTGTTATTTGGCTTTGTCCGTCTGGTTTTGTGTGTATCTCCGTGTCACTTTCTATAGGTGACCTGAGACGGCTGCATTCTTAGACTGTGGCATTTCCTGAGTGACCTTTTCGTACTAGTTTGCAATCCTAAAACATACTTGGAGGATCTAGTAATACTCTATCAAATTCGTTAATACATTTGAAAGACATGTCAAACATTTCATGAATGGACTTATGCCGATAGCATTTTTTATCCTGCCCATATCTCATCATTATAGAGTGCAATAGATTTTATAAGGGAATCAAAAGTATGAAGAACTGCAGACGTTTTAATATCACTATCAAAAGTATGAAGTGTTCAAGTACTGATTTAAATAACTATATCATATCTTTAATTTTTCAGCAAAAACTTCTAATTGTTCTAAAACTAAGACTGACTTGTCAGGTGAGACATGTATCTTAGCGGATTTGACTTTGATTTTGAGATTGTAAATTTTCCTTTTTTGGATGGTGATGATCCTCGTGCGCCATCCTATGGCGTTTATATGTCGCAATTAATTCGATTTGCTAGAGTGTGTAGTCATGTAACTGACTTCAACACTCGTAATAAATTATTAACGGCTAAACTCCTTAATCAGGGTTATCGGTACAATAAACTACGCAAAGCCTTTTCAAAATTTTATAGACGCCATTCTGATTTAATTTCAAAATTCAATATTGGACTTAAATCTCTTCTGCAACAAGGTCTATCGGAACCCGAATTTTATGGTGACTTAGTATATAAATTCAGAAAAATATATAACCGCAATGACTTCAGCACCCAATTTCGTAAAATCATTCTTCGATATAAAAAGATTGGGTACAACATGGATATTATACGACAGACTGCATGCATGGTAGTTAACCCAATCACGGTTGGCAACTTTGGTTCCCTCTTTAATTGCACGTCGGTGGGTAAGGCCTCAGATTCTATGACGGCTCCAACGTAAAGGCTTATTGAGAATTAGAGAGATAATGTTGGTTGGTACCTGATGCTCTGTCTCTGGACGGGCTCATCGGAGTCTAACTGTTGGTTTTCTTTTACTCCAGCATTTCAGTGGTTTCTTGCTGTCGAGTCATCACCGTTGTCTCACCTCTGTGGTTCTTTGATTTTTGTGTTCACGGAGATGTTGCACTGATGAGTTAGGAGGCCTTCATGCGGACTGAACAAATTATTTGTCTAAATCGCGACGGAGGTAGGGGCGGGGGTTGTGGCCGCGTGGGGTCGATTTGGGCCCCCCAGTGGGGGTCTTCCACTGGCCGTTCCGGGGCGGCTCTTCTGTGGCGATTTATTTATGTTGTTGTTTGTTGCTTGCTGTGTGTATCACTTGTGTCTTTTGATTTTGGATGGCCATATTGCCATTTTGTGGGAAAGTAACTGTCCTTATGGCCTTCCTTTGTTTAGGTTTCCATTGTGGTCTGGTCGCTTAATGTTTGTATTTCTTTCCCTTTGGTGTCTTTTATGGGTGGAGTAAGTTAATTGTATCAATTCCTGATCTTTGTTTTACTTCTACTTTACACTTTTTGTTATATTTTAAATTTTGCAAGTCTCGCTACTTTGGACATCTCCTTCCTGATGCCCGGGACTTCCGTGGAGTGTGGGTCATGTTTGCTGATGTTGGCTCGGTGGGGGACGCCTATAAGTCCGCGGGTATGCTCTCTTGCCTGATGCCTCCAGCTGACCTGGCTAATAGGTTATGTCGGTCGGTGTGTGCTCGGAGAGGGATGTGCTTTGTTTGCCGGGTCTTGTCCATCATCCGTTTCGGTTTCAAAACTTTGGGGTTGAGACACGCTGATGAAGATTAAATATCAGAAAGGCCTCTGTGTCACTAAATTTGGTATAGGTACGCCTTAATCAAAAATACTTTGCTTTATTGAAAATAATGTTCTGTTTGCTTTTTAGCTGAACATCTTTTCAGCAACCCAGAATTTACCATTTGAAGCTACATTGACACCTAAATACTCATACTGACCTACACATTCCAAATTTGATTGTCTAACTGAAAACTGAATCCTTTTCTTTGATACTCGTCCATTCTTTGTAAAGATTATCACTTTAGATTTGTCTACGTTTATCGCAAGACCCCATTTCTTACAAAATCATTTACCTTGTTTATACTGTGTTATAATTCAGTTTCTGGCGTTCACAATAATAATAATAAATCATCAGCATAAAGTAAATGACTAACCTCCGATCCATGTAAAATTGGAACAGTGTTTACACTTAAGTCATCCCCTATGTCGTTAATAAATATATTAATTAACAAAGGACTCAAGACACTTTCTTGGTGAACACCCTGTGTTATTTCAATTGGCTCAGTCATAATATTATTACATTTAATTCTCGAATAGGAATTCTCATACATAAATTTTATAACACTGTATATTTTACCACTGGTGCCAGCTTTCTGTAATTTAAGAAACAAGCCTTCGTGCTACACTGTATCAAAGGCTTTTTTATGTCAATGAAGCATGCAAACAATTGACTACCATTCTTAGAGTTTAAGACACATTTATCAATTATGGTTTTCAAAACAAATATGTCCGGGAAATGTCCGGGATGTGTTGGGTTAGTGGTGCGTTATCTCTAATATCTCGACTTCGGGAGGTCAGAATTTGAAAATAAAATTGTATCAGATAAGATTTTAGGCTCCACTCTAAAAGATCATTAAAGGATATTTTTTCACTTTAACCTTTTAGGGGTACGTTATCCTTAATATCTCGAGTTGTGGTGGACACAAAGTAATAAATAAAAAGGAAGTGAGTGCAATGATTAGAAATCGAAACAATTAACCCACAGCTCCCAGCAGTGACACCAACGGGAAAGAAACACAAACATATAATAACTAGACCCTAATGGAAACATCATTAGCGGAAAGCCAAAAGGACAGTTACTTTCCCACAAAATGGCAAACTGGTTATCCGAAACAAAATAATATAGACGAAGCATACACTCAAGGACAAACCATAACAAAAATAAACCACGACAGAAGAACCGCCTTAGAACGGTCAGTGAAACGAATTCCACTGTGAAGCTTAAATCGATTTTACGCAACTGTAATCCTCGCCCTTACTTTCGTCGCGATTTTGACAAATAGTTTGTTCAATCCGCATGAAGGCCTCCTAACTTATCAGTACAACGTCTCCGAAAACACAAAAATCAAACAATCACAGAGAGGAAACAGCGGTGAGGACTCGCCAGCAAAAAACACTGAAATGCTGCAGCAAAAGAATACCAACTGTTAGACTCCAATGGGCCCGACCAGAGACAGAGCATCAGGCACCAACCAACATTACACAGAATTAAATTCACTCTAATTCTCAGTAAGCCTTTACGCTGGAACCGTCATAGAATGTAGTTAAGGTCGTAGTACGAAAGTGTTATTCCAAATCATTAATCCATAGACAAATGGCCAATATCAATGTTCAGACCAGCAGACATGGACTCCAGTAGAGTGTAATCAGGCGTCCTAGAATCTGAGGCCAGACCCACCGGCGTGCAATCAAAGAGGGAAGCAAAGTTGTCAACCCTGATTGGCTTAACTACCATGCATGCAGTCTGTCGTATAACATTTATGTTGTACCCAATCTTTTTATATCGAAGAATGATTTTACGAAACTGAGTGCTGAAGTCATTGCAAATGTATATTTTTCTGAATTTATATACTAAGTCACCATAAAATTCGGGTTCCGATAGACTTGTTGCAGAAAAGATTTAAGTCCAACATTGTATTTTGAAATTAAATCGGAATGACGTCTACAAACCTTTGAAAAGGCTTTTTTGATAAAAAATATATATATATATTATACCAATGTAAACCCCCATTTTCTCTATTGAGAACTCATAAACCATGTTTTGAGCAAATATGAGAGAAATAATGCATATCGGGTAAACCCTACTTTTCCCTATATAAAATTGTGTTTCACGGACTTTCATGTTTAACATGTCACTCATGTTGCTGTTCACAAGACGGACATCGCCATTTATTTGCTGCTGAATAATATCATTTATAACTGTAAACCTCACTTTTCTCTACTGACAACTCACAATAAGAAAACTGTACCAAATATATTATTATTTCAGTGCTAATGAGCAGAATATAGAAAATAATGCATACCATTGTAAATCGCAGTGTTCGTAATATTATATGTGGTTCACAGGGGATTTTTATTTCACGGGCAAATTTTCTAAATGTCCCGAAATGCCTGATCGCGAATGATAATAGCAGTCATTTAAAATATAAATTGGACCAAACTATTCTCTTCAAAAGCTGTGGAAGTAACTTTCCACAGTTTCAATACAGGTATGCGGCACGCGTCAACTTATTATGAGTAAATGCAATTAACTTAACACGTCGTTAAATCTCTTTAGAAAATTAATGGCCCGTAAATTTTCTTAATATCGAAGAAGTTTAATTCAAATTATAAAAGGCTTTGAAGCCAATGACGTGATGGCGATAACAATATGCGTGTATATGACCGAAGTGACCCTCTTACACATTGACATAACATTTAATGCACGGGTAATTGTAAATTTGTTTCTTTGGAGGTTTAACGTCCCATCAACACAATCTATGTTATTTGGGGTTTTTACTTCCAATTTTGTGCGAGTTTTACCCGACATTGAGAATAAATGACATCTCAAGCCCTTCTGTTCAAACAAGCAAATAGGGTTCATGTGCATGGACGGTCGAACTCGCACCACTATGCCTTGGCCGGCTTAGATCTTTAAGCGGTTTACCACTACCCATGTGCAGTCGGTTTCAACTCTGCGCGAATGCTTTATGCACCCCTATCTATTTCTCCAAGCCCTGATGGGCGGGCGGGGCAGAGTAATTGTAAAAGCTGAAGAGGTGTATATAGAGATCCAGAAAAGCCATCTGATCAGGGTCTACACGGTTTCAAAAATGATATGTATGTATATAGTGGCGCCATGCAACTTCGAGGGTGACGCAAGTTCGATGACGTCATTCGTATATAAATATATCGATTACTACTGATGCTATTATCTCGTGAATCATCAACAACAAGCCACAAATACAAGCCAACATTCTTGCGATGCCGATCAGGAATCGATACAATTAACCCACAGCTCCCATCAGAGACACCAAAGGGAAAGAAACACAAACATGAAAGAACAGACCCTAATGGAAACATCAACACCGGAAAGCCAAAACCACAGTTACTTTCCCACAAAATGGCCAATAGGCTATCCAAAATAAAATATTATAAGCGACACAAACACCCAAAGACAAAACCATAACAAAAATAAACCGCGACAGAAGAACCGCCTTAGAAAGGTCAGCGGAAACGAATTCCACTGGGATTGTGTGTGTGTGTGTGTGTGTGTGTGTGTGTGTGTGTGTGTGTGTGTGTGTGTGTGTGTGTGTGTGTGTGTGTGTGTGTGTGTAGGGGGGGGCTTAAATCGATTTTACGTGGCCACAATCCTCGCCCTTACTTCCGCCGTGATTAAGACAAATAATTTGTTCAAATAAATAGAAGTGGAGGCAATGATCAGGAATCGATATAATTAACCCACAGCTCCCATCAGAGACACCAAAGGGAAAGAAACACAAACATGAAACAACAGACCCTAATGGAAACATCAACACCGGAAAGCCAAAACGACAGTTACTTTCCCACAAAATGGCCAATAGGCCATCCAAAATAAAATAATATAAGCGACACAAACACCCAAAGACAAAACCATAACAAAAAAAAAAACCGCGACAGAAACCTGCTATTACACAGACTTGAGAGGCATGCCTGACAGTCATGGCAAATAGAACCTGTTAATCATGTCATTCCAACCAATCAGAGCAACGGTGACTGAGGTTAATAACTTCCACATGAAACTCTAAAGCTATACATTTCATTGACAATTAGCACTACATATAATGGCGTGAAAAAATAAATTACAGAAAAGATGCCAAAGCAAGGAAAAGATACCTTTTTTCGTAAGCAGAGGTGCAGCGAATGTGTGAACTATATCAAGGAGAAACAATTCTCTGGAACCAAAACTCACCTGAGTATCATATGAAAAGTAGAAGTAAAACAAAGATCAGGAATTGATACAATTAACTTACTCCACCCATAAAAGACACCAAAGGGAAAGAAATACAAACATTAAGCGACCAGACCATAATGGAAACCTAAACAAAGGAAGGCCATAAGGACAGTTACTTTCCCACAAAATGGCCATATGGCCATCCAAAATTAAAAGACACAAGTGATACACACAGTAAGTAACAAACAACAACATAAATAAATCGCCACAGAAGAGCCGCCTTGGAACGGTCAGTGGAAGATTTTCACTGGGGGGGGGGGGGGCTTAAATCGATTTTACGTGGCCACAATCCTCGCCCTTACTTCTGTCGCGATTAAGACAAATAATTTGTTCAGTCCACATGAAGGCCTCCTAACTCATCAGCGCAACATCTCCGTGAACACAAAAATCAAAGAACCACAGAGGTGAGACAACGGTGAGGACTCGACAGCAAGAAACCACTGAAATGCTGGAGCAAAAGAAAACCAACAGTTAGACTCCGATGAGCCCGACCAAATACAGAGCATCAGGCACCAACCAGCATTATCTCTCTAATTCTCAATAAGCCTATACGTTGGAGCCGTCATAGAATCTGAGGCCTGACCCACCGGCGTGCAATTAAAGAGGGAAGCAAAGCCGCCAACCGTGATTGGGTTAACTACCATGCATGCAGTCTGTCGTATAATATCCATGTTGTACCCAATCTTTTTTCGAAGAATGATTTTACGAAATTGGGTGCTGAAGTCATTGCGGTTATATATTTTTCTGAATTTATATATTAAGTCACCATAAAATTCGGGTTCCGATAGACCTTGTTGCAGAAGAGATTTAAGCCCAATATTGAATTTTGAAATTAAATCAGAATGGCGTCTATAAAATTTTGAAAAGGCTTTGCGTAGTTTATGGTACCGATAACCCTGATTAAGGAGTTTAGCCGTTAATAATTTATTACGAGTGTTGAAGTCAGTTACATGACTACACACTCTAGCAAATCGAATTAATTGCGAAATATAAACGCCATAGGATGGCGCACGAGGAACATCACCATCCAAAAAAGGAAAATTTACAATCTCAAAATCAAAGTCATCGCGTTTATCATAAATTTTGCACGAAACAAATCCATCTACAATAGATAGATGTAAATCCAAAAACGGGGCCTCGGTATCAGAAGAATTTGCTTTATTTAACTGAAGTTCTAGGGGGTAAATCTGACTGATCAAACCATCAAAATAGGTATTATCAATATTTAATAAATCATCTAAATATCTAGAAGAAGAGCTAAAAGCTTCAATAATTTCAGATTGGTTATCAATGGAAAGCGACAAAATGAAGTCTCTTTCATAACAATACAAGAACAGATCAGCCACAAGAGGTGCGCAATTAGTACCCATCGGAATACCCACAATTTGTCTAAATAACTTAGTACCGAATCCAATATAAATATTGTCAAGTAGAAAGGTGAGGGCATCACACACTTTCTGACATGACCAAAGTGTATAATTCTTATGCTCTTTAGAAGTGAAAAATGCATTTCTGACATTACATGCAAGATAGAGAGAATCTTCTCTGTGAAAAGCCCATTCAATTAAATCATTAAGCTTTTCTTTTATAAGATTATGAGGAAGTGTAGTGTAAAGAGTGGAAAAATCGTAAGTAGACAGACTAGAAACACGAAAATGTCTAGATTTCAATTTATTTAAAACCTCATTCGAATTTTTTATAGACCAAAACAGATTTCTTCCTGATCTTTCAAAGACTTTATCACAATATTTAATTACATGCGTTTTAATAGCAGTAAGACAGGAAGTTAATAATTTAGAAAGTTCAGTGGTAGTGCAAGAGCTAGAATTTGCAATAAACCGTGCTTTGTAAGGTTTTTTATGAAGTTTTGGTAACCAGTATAGCGTAGGAAGCTTGTCTTGGCCTTCGTTAACACACACAGCAAACTTGGTGGCTGAAAGACAAACATGTTTATGTACTATAGCTCTCTCTTCAGCTAAAGGCTGAAGTTCATAGGCCTTAGTACCACCAAGCTCCTGCTTAAGCGTGTTAACATAGTGGAGCCGTCACACAACGACGACGTTGTTAGCGGCCTTGTCTGCAGGGGCCAAAACAAACTTCTTATGAAATTCTTGAATACCTAGTTTAAGATGACGTAAAGACGTCTTGGGCTTAGGAGGTAATAAGTTAGTATTTTGAGAATAGAAAGAAATGCGTTTATTCACTAGTTTTAAAATGCTAAGACAGAAGGAATGATGCACTCAGCAACTACATCATTATTATTATTTTCTGCTCCAAAGCATAGTTTTTTGGCACTTATTAGAGCCGATTCTAACGAGCACCCACAACCTATGTTTGATTTTGTTTGTTTGTTTGTTTGATTTGAGGTTTAACGTCCCCGTCAACACTGTAAAGATCATTTTGGAGATGTTGCTTCCAATTTTGTGGGACTTTTACCCGACACTTAGATGAAACGACATCGCCCAATGAAACCAGTAGGGTTTATTAGCATGGACGGTCCGACTCGCACCGCTTTGCCTGGGCAGGCTTAGGTCCTCTAAGCTGTTTAGCAGTACTTGTGTGCGGGCCGGATTCAGCTCTGCGTGGAAGCATCATGCAGCCCATATATTTCTTCAAGCCCCTATGGGCGGGGGCCAACCTATGTTTGAAGTATAAATAAGATAACCATTTAGGAGATCTGAAAGAATGCACTTTGCCATAGAGATGTGTTATCGTTATGAATATGACATTATATATATAGAAATAATGTTTAAATAATCCATAAATTGCCTGACAGGACTCAGGAATCATCTGTGACAATGCTGAAACTGGAATTTTGTACAGATATTCCAACGAATGGCATGTATCCCCTGTAGCCAGGTAACACAGTGTTATTGAAAGTCTCTCAGAAGGGGAGATAGACTGTTAGATCTATCATTTTTAATTTCAATAAACTTGTTTCTGATCCTGATATTGACACTAACACTCCTGATACATGTGATTGTAAAAATTCAGTGTATTGCTATCTTGCTGCTGTCATATTATTACTGGCAATTTAAAAATTATTCCTGATTCTAGGATACGTAATATAATTTCTAAAGGACCGAAATATCGATTTACTTCTAAAATTGATTTCAATAAATGTAGAGATGATATCGCTGCTGTCTTGAATGAATTTGGTAATCGATGGTGTAAACGAGAGTATGTTGAGCATAAAGCGCTTAAAGAATGGAAACTTAGCATTCTGAAATTAGTGAACAAACGCATTTCTTTTTATTCGCAAAATATGAACTTATTACCTACTAAACCTAAGACGTCTTTACGTCACCTTAAAGTGAATGACCACCTTTAAAATATAATTACTTCATTTGTAAGAAAAAGGTACTGTAATGATTAATCTCTGACTTTTATTACCAATTGAAATATGCTAAGGTAATTAAATCAACATTTAATGGTTTCAGTGAAGCCTTCTGGCAGCGGTCATATTTTCCCCAAGGTAATCCAAATGTATCCCAGCGTCCAACATGTTTGCTCAATTCCTGACCTCAAGGAGACCATTGAAGCTCTATGTCTCTCTATGTAGCTACTAAAGGAGAAGTAATTAGGCTCTCTAATCAGGTTGTATTCTCAAAAATCCTTAAATAGGCTGTCAATTCAGAATCTTACATACTGGCTTCATTATGTTTTTGGATGAAAATAAAGACTTTGAAGTAGAAGTAAAACAAAGATCAGGAATTGATACAATTAACTTACTCCATCCATAAAAGACACCAAAGGGAAAGAAATACAAACATTAAGCGAGCAGACCATAATGGAAACCCAAACAAAGGAAGGCCATATGGACAGTTACTTTCCCACAAAATGGCCATATGGCCATCCAAAAATAAAAAGACACAAGTGATACACACAGTAAGTAACAAACAACAACCTAAATAAATCGCCACAGAAGAGCCGCCTTGGAACGGTCAGTGGAAGATTTCCACTGGGGGGCTTAAATCGATTTTACGTGGCCACAATCCTCGCCCTTACTTCCGTCGCGATTTAGACAAATAATTTGTTCAGTCCGCATGAAGGCCTCCTAACTCATCAGTGCAACATCTCCGTGAACACAGAAATCAAAGAACCACAGAGGTGAGACAACGGTGAGGACTCGACAGCAAGAAACCACTGAAATGCTGGAGCAAAAGAAAACCAACAGTTAGACTCCGATGAGCCCGACCAGAGACAGAGCATCAGGCACCAACCAACATTATCTCTTTAATTTTCAATAAGCCTTTACGTTGGAGCCGTCATAGAATCTGAGGCCTGACCCACCGGCGTGCAATTAAAGAGGGAAGCAAAGTTGCCAACCGTGATTGGGTTAACTACCATGCATGCAGTCTGTCGTATAATATCAATGTTGTACCCAATCTTTTTATATCGAAGAATGATTTTACGAAATTGGGTGCTGAAGTCATTGCGGTTATATATTTTTCTGAATTTATATACTAAGTCACCATAAAATTCGGGTTCCGATAGACCTTGTTGCAGAAGAGATTTAAGTCCAATATTGAATTTTGAAATTAAATCAGAATGGCGTCTATAAAATTTTGAAAAGGCTTTGCGTAGTTTATGGTACCGATAACCCTGATTAAGGAGTTTAGCCGTTAATAATTTATTACGAGTGTTGAAGTCAGTTACATGACTACACACTCTAGCAAATCGAATTAATTGCGAAATATAAACGCCATAGGATGGCGCACGAGGAACATCACCATCCAAAAAAGGAAAATTTACAATCTCAAAATCAAAGTCATCGCGTTTATCATAAATTTTGCACGAAACAAATCCATCTACAATAGATAGATGTAAATCCAAAAACGGGGCCTCGGTATCAGAAGAATTTGCTTTATTTAACTGAAGTTCTAGGGGGTAAATCTGACTGATCAAACCATCAAAATAGGTATTATCAATATTTAATAAATCATCTAAATATCTAGAAGTAGAGCTAAAAGCTTCAATAATTTCAGATTGGTTTTCAATGGAAAGCGACAAAATGAAGTCTCTTTCATAACAATACAAGAACAGATCAGCCACAAGAGGTGCGCAATTAGTACCCATCGGAATACCCACAATTTGTCTAAATAACTTACTACCGAATCTAATATAAATATTGTCAAGTAGAAAGGTGAGGGCATCACACACTTTCTGACATGACCAAAGTGTATAATTCTTATGCTCTTTAGAAGTGAAAAATGCATTTCTGACATTACATGCAAGATAGAGAGAATCTTCTCTGTGAAAAGCCCATTCAATTAAATCATTAAGCTTTTCTTTTATAAGATTATGAGGAAGTGTAGTGTAAAGAGTGGAAAAATCGTAGGTAGACAGACTAGAAGCACGAAACTGTCTAGATTTCAATTTATTTAAAACCTCATTCGAATTTTTTATAGACCAAAACAGATTTCTTCCTGATCTTTCAAAGACTTTATCACAATATTTAATTACATGCGTTTTAATAGCAGTAAGACAGGAAGTTAATAATTTAGAAAGTTCAGTGGTAGTGCAAGAACTAGAATTTGCAATAAACCGTGCTTTGTAAGGTTTTTTATGAAGTTTTGGTAACCAGTATAGCGTAGGAAGCTTGTCTTGGCCTTCGTTAAGACAGTTTTCCTGAGTTTGGAGACATTGGTTTCATTGGGTGGCATTCATCTCAATGTCGGGTAAAAATCCCACAAAATTGGAAGCAGCATCTCCAAAATGCTCTAAATAGTGGTGATGGGAATGTTAAACATCAATTCAAACAAACAAAATCTGTTCTTTCCTACAAAACAATTGTTTTCTGTAATCCTTGTCTGATCTACAGTTAATCACGTTGTACACCTGTGCACTGTTTGCATAAAATCCAGGACTTCAACCAAAAATGAAAACATAAATTATGGATACTCAAAGGAATCACCTCATTGAGTACCCACAATCCATGCTTTAATCTGGGTTAACCCATTTAGTACCCGAAACCCCAAAAGGGGTACCCTGGCAAACAGTGCATGCCCAGATCAGACGCCGAAGCACAAAGCGTCTGATCAGGGCTTACACTGTTTGCAAAATGTTCAGCCATTTTTTCTAATAATTTTGAGGAAAACAACCTGACAGTCCTTAATTTTGAAATGGACGCCTGGTATATATAAGGAGGAAGATTCCATTTTGTACAAAAAAAAGGTTAAGAAAAATAGCACAAAAGACCATATGAAGTGCCATGAAATATTACCTAAATTTGTCAAGGCGTGTTAAGGAAATGATTGGTTAAAGGATTCTGATAGGCATTAATTAATAAAGAAAAGAAACGAAACAAGTAATCAACACACTTTCAAGTCCACTTGAAAACCGCTATCTTCAAAATGTTTAGCACAAATGTTATGCTTTGCATAAACAAATGTCTTGATGTTGAGATTCTCTGTTCCAAGATTATGAATCCATATTTTTTACATAACTCTCTATTTTTCTAAGGGTCAGGGATAGAAAAACAGTTAATTCCTTGTCCAGTATTTGCCCTTACAAGAAGGCATTTTTATTATTTTAAAGTTCACTTTCTCCTCTAAAATCCTCAGCTGCTAAAGATAGCTGTCGGAACATGGACTGAACAGTCTCCTTGAGATCACTGCAGGAGATATAATCTGTAAAAATGTCTGACACCCTATAAACAACTTTAATGAGCCATTACAGTTAATTAGAGCAACAGTTTAGGAGGAGAATATGATTTTATCATTCCTCAATGGTGTTATTGTAAAATGGATCTGAGAAAAAAAATGGTGGCCATTCACTTTAAACTAGGTATTCAAGAATGTCATAGGAAATTTGTTTTGGCTCCAGCTGATAAGGCCGCTAACAATGTGGTCGTTGTTTGACGGCTTCTAATTCAAGGTAATGTTAGTTGGTGCCTGATGCTCTGTCTCTGGTTGGGCCCATCGGAGTCTAACTGTTGGTTTTCTTTTGCTCCAGCATTTCAGTGGTTTCTTGCTGTCGAGTCCTCACCGTTGTCTCACCTCTGGTTCAATGATTATTTGTGTTCAAGGAGATGTTGCACTGATGAGTTAGGAGGTTACTGAACAAATTATTTGTCTAAATCGCGACGGAAGTAAGGGCGAGGATTGTGGCCACGTATAATCGATTTAAGCCCCCCCCCCCCCCCCCAGTGGAATTCTTTCCACTGACCGTTCCAAGGCGGTTCTTCTGTGGCGGTTTATTTATGTTGTTGTTTGTTACTTACTGTGTGTATCACTTGTGTCTTTTTATTTTGGATGGCCATATGCCATTTTGTGGGAAAGTAACTGTCCTTATGGCCTTCCTTTTTTTAGGCTTCCATTATGGTCTGGTCGCTTCATGTTTGTGTGTCTTTCCCTTTGGTGTCTTTGATGGGTGGAGTAAGTTAATTGCATCGATTCCTGATCTTTGTTTTACTTCTACTTCACTATGTTAACACTCTTCAGTAAGAGCTTGGTGGAACTAAGGCCTGTGAACTTCAGCCTTTAGCTGTAGAGAGGGCTTTAGTTGATGACCACATTTGTCATTCAGTCACCAAGTTTGCTGTCTGTGTTACAGAAGGTCAAGACAAGCTTCCTACGTTATATTGGTTACCTAAACTTCATAAAAGACCATACATGCACGGTTTATTACAAATTCAAGCTCTTGTACCACCACTGAACTCTCCAAATTATTAACTTCATGTTTTATTGCCATCAAAAAACATGTGATAAAATATTGCGACAAAGTCTTCGAAAGATCGGGTAGAAATCTGTTTTGGTCTATAAAAAATTCTAATGAAGTTTTAAATAAATTGAAACCAAGGCGTTTTCGTGCTTTAAAATAGAAGTAGAGTCAATGATCAGGAATCGATACAATTAACCCACAGCTCCCATCAGCGACACCAAAGGGAATGAAACACAAACATGAAGCAACAGACCCCAAGGGAAACACCAACAGCGGAAAGCCAAAAGGACAGTTACTTTCCCACAAAATGGCCAAAAGGCTATCCAAAATAAAATAATTTAAGCGACACAAACACCCAAAGACAAACCATAACAAAAATAAACCGCGACAGAAGAACCGCCTTGGAACGGTCAGTGGAAACGAATTCCACTGGGGGGCTTAAATCGATTTTAAGTGGCCAAAATCCTCGCCCTTACTTCCGTCGCGATAAAGACAAGTAATTTGTCCAGTCCGCTTGGAGGCCTCCTAACTCATCAGTGCAACATCTCCGTGAACACAAAAATCATACAATCACAGAGATGAAACAACAGTGAGGTTACTGTGTAGGCTTTCAATCCTGCAACCTGGAGTATATGTAATGTACACCTACGAGTAATGGTCAAATGTGACCGATCGCAGTATAAATAGAAAGAAAGAAAGAAAGAAAGAAAGAAAGAAAGAAAGAAAGAAAGGCAAGCCAGCATAATTTGGGAATTTTTTTTTTCGGGTATGCTAAAATTTGCTGATAATTTTGGGGTGTCTGATCATAAACTGTATATTTTTGGGGGTATATTGTCAATCTTCGTATTATTATGTGTGTGTGGTGGGGGGGGGGGGTGGGGAGGGAGCGCAGCGGGGTCGAGCACTAGATCCTGGCTCCCAACCAATGTAGCAGGCAAAATTCAGAGTACCCCCACACACACACACACACACACACACACCCACCACCACCACCACCACCACCCCTTGGATTTATCTATCTCCTGATGTATGGTGGGAAAATAAAATCATGCAAGATTGCCATGATGTGTAAACTTAAAAATCTTTCAAGAGAAAATCCTGCATGATTTTGTCCAACAAAACCGATTGCAGTATAAGTAGAAAGTAAGAAAGAAGTAGTATAAGTAGATTTGTTGTCCAACAAAATAATGTAAGATTAATCTTATTGTGTAAACGGGCCTTAACTCTGTCAGTTTTGACTCTGCACTTTTTATTCCTTCTGTCACTTAAGTGCGGGAACGGTTTATTCGAAGATGTCACATATGTTTTACAATTCGTGGGGCGTTTTAGATAAATCCATTTAAGTACCGCTTAAGTGCTTGAACATAGCAAAAATAGGTGTTGTGTAACTGCTCTCACAGCAATTTATTTTGCAGTATATTTTTCACACGTTTCAGCGAATTAATGTGAAATTGTAGCACATAGTGAAGATATCTAGATGTTTCATAGTGAAGATTTCTGCAAATTGTAGCTACAGTCTGCTATAAACGCACAGTTTGAGAGTGAGTAGCCCTTGGTCAAATCGGCCTTTAGTCTATCTATCTATCTATCTATCTATCTACTAATACTGCGTCGGTCACATTTGACCATTACCGCAGGTGTACATTATATACACTCAAGGTTTGCAGGATGAAAGCCTACACAGTAATCATGTAATTACGGTAGGGATCTTTAACCTGCACAGGGGATGGTTCTCCCTGCACAGGGGGCCTCCAGTTAACGTCCCGATCCGAAGGACGGTGCACATTACAACATTCATCCCTGCAAATGATGCCAATGGAGCGTGTTCGGACACCGAAATTTTATGGGGAAATAAATCGTGGCCACAAACAGACAGACTTGATCATCATAGACTTCTCGAAGGCCTTTGACAAAATTGAAGGTACCTAGCTCACAGAGGGCTGTTAAATAAACTTGACTACTATGGGATAAGCAGATCCACACATAGGTGGATAAGCTCATGGCTCTCTGTGGGCTCACAAGAAGTTGTACTTGATGGCCAAGCATCTGATCAAGTCCCTGTTTTATCTGGAGCCCCCCCCCCCCCCCAAGGTTCAGTCCTTGGACCGGCTTGGACCGGTCTTCTTAGTTTTCATAAATGATCTGACTGATAATATCAGGTCATCAGTCAGTTTGTTTGCTGATAATGTGTCCTGTATATATTCTCCGTCTGAATGTCTTATTTTACAAGATGACCTGGATCAACTTGCACAGTGGGAGGCCGATTAGCAGATGAAGTTCAATGTGGCGGGGGAATTTTTTGCCTCAGGGGCATAATTTGAACAATCTTGGTAGAGGTCCAATAGATGAAGCTAAACCCAAAATTTCAAAGACCTGGGCCTTGCGCTTTCAGAGGAGATTTTCTTTTTTAGATTTTTCCTATATAAGTCAATGTAAAACCCAGGGGCCCCAGAGCTATAACTTGAACAATCTTGATAGTGGTCTACAAGAAGAAGCTTCATACCAAATATCAAATACCTGAGCCTTCTGGTTTCAGACAAGAAGATTTTTAAAGCTTTTCCGTACGTAAGTCTATGTAAAACGAAAGGGCTCCGGGGCGGGGGCATTTTTGGTCCCAGGACTAGAATTTGAACAATCGTGGCCGAGGTCCTAAATGAAGCTACATGTATGCACCAAATATTGAAGGCCTGGTTTCAGAGGTGAATATTGTTTAAGTTTCTATTTAAAAAAATCTGTTGTTGGCTCCCGAAAAAAAAAATAGGGCTGACCCCCTTATGTGACAAATGGACTTGTCCAACGTATGGCAGTGGAAAAGTCTACTAGCATACAATGTGTTAATGTCCCCATCAACACTGTATTAAGCTTTCGTTCCTATGACTTATTATTGTATGTATATATGTATTGCCTGTCATAGAAATTTTGAAATAAATATGTATATTAAATTTTTACCAAGTAAATACAGGATTTTCTATGAAAAAGAAAAACGATATTTCTCACAGAGAAATAATTGAAAATGTGAACAATCTTGGTGAAATCATCAAGACGAAGCTTCATGTCAATTATCAAAGACCTTGGCCTTCTCCTTTCAGACAAGAAGATTTCAAATGTTTTCATTGCCTTGACTTCTATTTCCTACGGCTATAATTTGAACACTTTTGATAGAGGTCCACTTGATTTTGATAGACCACCAAATATCAAAGACCTGGGCCTTGCGGTTTCAGAATGGAAGATTTTCTTAAAGTTCCCGATATATAAGTCAATGTAAAAACAGAAAGGCACGGGGCGGAGGCATTTTTGGCCCAAGGGCTATGATTTGAACAATCTCAGATTTGGAGAAGAAGATTTTTAAACATTTTCCCTGTTATACAGGGATTTCTATTCCCTGAAAATTTTTCCCTATAATGTTAATGAGAAGAAGATTTTTAAAGATTTTCCCTATAGAAGTCTATGTAAAACCAAAGGGCCCAAGGGCGAGGACATTTTTGGCCCTAGGGCTATAATTAGAACAATATTGGGAGGGGTTCAGTAGATGAAGCTTCATACCAAATATCAAAGACCCGGGCCTTATGGTTTCAGAGATGTAGATTTTTAAATATTTTCTCTATATATGCCTATAAAACCAAAGGGCCCCGGGATGGGGGCATTTTTGGCCCTAGGGCTATAATTTGAATACTGTTGATAGAGGTTCACTAGCTGAAGCTTCTCGCTAAATACCAAAGACCTGGGTCTTGCGGTTTCAGAGAAGAAAATTTTTAAAGATTTTCCCTATATAAGCCTATGCAAAACCAAAGGCCCCTGGGGTGGAGGCATTTTTGGTTCCAGGGGTATAATTTGAACAATCTTGGTAGCCCTCCATTAGATGAAGCTTCATACCAAATATCAAAGACCTGGGCCATGCGGTTTCCGAGAAGATTTTTAAAGATTTTCCCTATATAAGCCTTTGTTAAACCAGGGCAGGGGCATTTATTGCACTAGGCCTATAATTTGAAAAATCTTGATAGAGGTTCACTAAATGAAGCTTCACACCAAATATCAAAGAACTGGGCCTTGCGGTTTCAGAGAAGAAGATTTTTAAAAATTTTCCCTATAAATCTATGTAAAACCAAAGGGCTCTGGGGATATAATTTGAACAGTCTTGGTAGAGGTCCAGTAGATGAAGCTTCATACCAAATAGCAAAGACGGGGGCCTTGTGGTTTCAGAGAAGAAGATTTTATAAATATTTTCCCTTTATAAGCGTATGAAAAAACCAAAGGGCCCCGGGGCGGGGGCATTTTTGGCCCTGGTGCTATGAATTGAACAATCTTGATAGAGGTCCACTAGTTGAAGCTTCACAGCAAATATCTTGCATTTTCAGAGAAGAAGATATTTAAAGATTTTCCCAATATAAGCCAATGTAAAACGAAAGGCCCCTGGGGCGGAGGCTATAATTTGAACAATCTTGGTAGAGGTCAACTAGATGAAGCTTCATACCAAATATCGAAGGCCTGGGATTTGTGGTTTCAGAGAAGATTTTTCAAGTTTTCAGTGAAACAGAAAATCTATATTTGGCTGTTGTGACCTAGATGTGCAACGGAGCGGAACCATTTGAACAACTTTGAAAGGGGTCCAGATAAGAATCATTCCTGTAAAGTTTGGTCAAAATTTGATCAGTGGTTTAGGAGATGTGGTTTGAAGAATTGTTTACGGACGCACACATGGACTACAGACGAAAAGTGATCACAGTGACAAAAGCTCACCTTGTCAATATATGACAGTAGAGCTAAAAAGGAAAGTTGTGGGTGCTTGTTGGAACAATCACAACATGACATTTCACGGTTATCCATTAAATCTTTTTCAAATAGTCAAAAATATTGTCACCATTTTCCCATCTTTTCTCTTTATCTGAATCGCAAATCCTTTTTTTTCTTTCTTTTCTCCTATTTATACTGCTACTCGCTCACATCTGAGCATTACGAGCAGGATTTCATGGGTGGTAACCAGTACTTATTTTTTATTTTTTAAGCAATGTGGATGAAGGGCACAACACTTTCGTCAGAGTAAGGCTTGAACCCGCAACCTCTCGATCACAAATCCGATGCGCTACCACTGCACCAAAGTGCTGCACTACTTTCTGTTATCATGAATATTCGAGTTCAGATCCCATGGACAGTAAATTTGTCTGTTAACCAAGTCATCTACATCTGCCAGTCATGTGCTGGGATCTGCAGGGTCGTACGAACATCCGTCTCAATCTGGTTGTTCATGAACAGATCCAAATCAAATTAGCTGCCTTAAGGGTACACAAGAAGCATGTCAAAGAAACACTTGTTTAACTGACAATGTTTACAAATGACATGCGACTAGTGTCTTTCATGGATGTGTCCTGATCTATTGCCGTTGGTCCCAAGTCAGGCTCTAACTGCTCTCTTCTTCATCCAGATAATGAGACTGCTGTATGTAAGAACATTGTGGTGTCCGAACTGCTACACTTTCTTTCTTTCTACTGATACTGTGATCGGTCACATTTCGCCATTGCTCGCAGGTGTAGATTACATACAATAAAGGTTTTGCATGATGAAAGCCTACACAGTAAGCATGTAATTACGGTGGGGTTCTTTAACCTGCACAGGGGATGGTTCTCCCTGCACAGGGGGTCTCCAGTTAAAGTCCCGATCCGAAGGATGTTGCACTTTGTGACATTCATCCCTGCAAATGATGCCAATGGAGCGTGTTCGGACACCGAAATTTGATCGCCGCTGCGGGGGATCGAACCCGGGACCTCTGGCATCAATTGCAGGGATGAATGCCACAAAGTGCACAGTCCTTCTGATCGGGACGTCAACTGGAGGCCCCTTGTGCAGGGAGAACCATCCCCTGCACAAATAAAAGAGATCTTCCAATATTATCTATCTTGTTGTTGTTGTATATCTATAAGGCATTTTATCGCTGCCTATATTCTCCTGGTACTTAAGTAAGTCACTTGTGCATTTCCCTATGAGAAAAACACATGATGCTCCTATTACAATGCCCTTCAAAATCTTTTAGACCCTAGTGCTTCTTTTAATTATCTATCTCTGTTTACTGCCAACCCTGATTCTGAATCAGAATCAGAATTATTACTGGTGACACGTCAAATGACATTCATACACCAGGAGGGTGAACCCCTCCTTCGAGGTTAATGTACACCTGCACATAAGCCTCGTGTGAGGGTGTTGCAGTAAAAGAAGAAAAGGAATTCCAAGGCCCCCATCAGGCATTAATTCATGCTTGATTGTATCACACACTGCTTCTTCTTCTTCTTCCCATAAAGTACAGGGCCCACTCTGGAGCATCGTCGTACTTGAGCTATGTACAAGATCGTGGTGAGGCGCTAACAAGTGACGGTAAAACAGTGCTGGTTAAAAACGGTTAAAAACAGTCTGTACATAGCTTAGTGAAGACTGGCCAGACCCCTCTTGAAGTCCTCAAGGGTCTCTGACATGACCACGCTCTCAGGTAGCTGGTTCCAGAGTCTGATGCCCGAGGGGAAGAAGGAGTACAGGAAGACGTCTGTTCTGCAGAATGGTACCATGTACCTCAGGGGATGGCCTCTTGTGCATGAAGATGTCGGGTGGAAGAACCTGGAGGCTGGGATATCCACAAGGCCGTGGGTGATGCGGTACACCATCACAAGTTTAGCATCTTGTCGTCGAGTCGGAACTACCATGGAAATACTGGAAATAAACGAAAACTAACCTGTTTCTGTCAAATAACGCTGCCGGAAGGTAAACAAAAGATTGGTACTCGATGTTTTTATTTTGCGCCAACTGTCAGACAGTTTGTCTATGAAAATGCAATAAGCGTCTCTGCAACATGGATGAATAATAGAGAAGCAGTCATCGTGACGTTTTTGAAGAATCCGAATTTACAAGTTTTTATTTATTTATTTATTTTTATTTGGTCGGATACGTCAAAAAGTAATACATATAGCGGATTGAAATACGAAAAGGAGAAAAAAGTATCGTAAAAGACGAATGTTGTACTAGACTGGGGACCGACTGTGTGAAAGGCAGACATTTTATTTGATGGAAGAACGCGTGAACCATACACAGGAAGTTGTCTCGCATAGTCTCACCGAGAATTCACGTTATTTGACCATCAAAAAATATTTATCAGGGAAGCGAATAACGTTGTTATGACAACGCGTGCACCTCTTAGTCGGATACGTCAAAAAATAGAAAGTCAGAAAATTTATTTCCCCTGTGCATTTTGTGTCCTTAAGAATCTGAACCTGAAGATAAATCCAGGACAGGTATGTGCATCTGAGACAAAACCAGAAATAGTGAATACATTAAAAAAAGATAACGATATCGATAGTACTTCAGAAAGTGTCTTAACTCCAGAAAAGAAAATCAGCTCAAAGCAGCTTATAAATCCAGAACATATATTGGTAGTAGATAACATTACTGACCCAAAGTCATTTTCTTCATCAAAGAAAATTGAAGAAAAGATAGCAGAGAAACAGATTAGAGGTGTTGATTTTGCATACAGCTTACCTCAAGGAGGTGTCGTTTTGCAGTTTCAAAACCAAGAAGCAAGAGCTAGGGTAGAAGAAAACTGGCCCCAGGAAGTATTTGATAAAAAGGAGGCAGTCCACAGGCCCACAGGAAGGCTTGAAAAGAAAGTAGGATACATACGTAATATAGATCCACGTCTATCAGAGAGAACTATATCAGAATTACTCCAATCAGAGGGACTTGGAAACGTTAGAGTTAGAAGAAATTTTCATAGGCATTCTGGGAAACCTATGCCAATAGCCAGAGTCATATTTGAATCACCTGAATTTCTTCAACAGGCAGTTAGTACTACCCTTGCAGTTTTTTTCAATAAGAAGAGAGCATACGTGGAAAGAGAAAGGCCAAAAAAGGTCATAAGGTGTTACAACTGTATGAAGTTTGGACACATAAGTGGTACCTGCAGATCAGAAACCATATGTGAGAGGTGTGGAGGTAATCACAAGGGAGATAACTGTACAGAAACCATAAAGTGCAGTAATTGTGGAGGTGGTCATTTTGCATCAGCTTCGGTTTGTCCTGTGTATAAAGAAGTGTACAGATCATTAACCACTGGCCAAATCTTGTATTAAGACATAATGAAGTTTCTTTCACTCAACTGTCAATCATTTAAAACTGCAAAAAAAGACATTTTTAATTTAGTGGACAATTATAATTTGGATTTTTTGTGTTTATCAGAGACTTGGGAACAAGAGTCTGACAAAATATCATTTCAAAATTGGCAAGTTTTTTCAAAACCAAGAAAACAGGATCATCATGGAGGTGTAGCAATATTAAGTAGACATTCTGAAAAATTTATGGTTTCCAGGACTATCGATTTGGAAAGAAATGATGTGGAAGCAATCTGTGTCACAATTCAAATGGAAAAAAGTGAAAAATTACTTTTAATTGTAGCATATATTCCCCCATCAAAATCAGAACAGATGAAAGGGTTCATAGAGTTGATTAAATACTGCAACCAAAGTTTCAAAAATATTATCATAACCGGTGACTTCAATGCCAAAAGTATCCTATGGGGTAATAACTTGGATAATAGTGCTGGGGAATTGTTGGAAAGATGTATGTTTTCAGAAAATTTCATTTGTATCAATGATGGATTGAAAACCAGAAGACATTCTGATAGTGTTATAGACTTATTTTTGATTAAGCCACACTTAAACAGAATTGTAAAAAAATGCCAAACGCTTGTACAAGAGACAGTCAGATCGGATCATATAGGTATCTTGATGGAGACGGTGGATGGAGAAGAAGAACAAATGGAAGTTGTGGAAAAGTATCGGTTGAATAAAACAGACTGGAAGAAATGGGATGAATTGACTGAGGAAAAATTTACAGAATGGATGGAGGAACTTGCATTACACCCGCAAGAGGATATAGATTATGTGTATGATTCATTTCTCGAAGTATTTCAGACCTGTATGGATGAATGTGTACCAAAGGCTTTTGCCAATATAGATGGTAGAAGAAAGTCTCCACCATGGTCGAATGAAAAGGTCAAAGAAAAAAAGACAGAGCTTAATAAAGCCAAAAAAATGTTCAAAAAGAACAAAACCCCTAGAAACTTTGCATATTTAAAGGATTGTGAAGAATTATACATCACTGAATGTGAAAATGCAAAAGATGAATGGGTAAACAATACTTGCGAAACGATAAACAAAACCTCAGACATCAAAGAGAAATGGCAGTCTTTCAAAAGACTAACCTCCTATCAAGAAAAGGGGGGAGTGAGTGTACTACCATTATTGAATAAGGATGGAAATGCAGTATTTGACCAGGAAGGAAAAAGTGAGATCCTTAGAGAAACATTCTTTGGAGGAGGTCATATTGAGCAAGAGCAGTTTGATGAGGATTTCAGGAAGGAAATTGAAAGTAGACTATCAGACATCAGAGAATCTGTTAAAAGTACAGAAGGTGATGGGTTCTTGAATTGTCCGATTTCCTTTGACGAGGTTGAGGCTACTATTCAAAGAATGAAAAAAGACAAAGCACCTGGTCCTGACCACTTATATTCCAATATGCTGATAGAGTCAAATGAGGTACTAAAAAAAGCAATAACCTTTGTATTTCAAACATCTTGGAAGTTAGGAAAATTACCAAAGTTATGGAAAAGTGCTCATGTCAAGTTCCTCATGAAACCAGGTAAAGACAACTATCACATGGCGGGATCATACAGACCAATTAGCCTAACAAGCACAATGGGAAAATGTATGGAGAGGATTGTACATGCAAGGATATACTCCTTTGCAGAGCACCATGAACTTTTTGATAAAGAGCAGGATGGATTCCGCATACGTAGAGGAACTACCCAGTCACTAATCAAACTTACACAGGATGTCCTGAGTGGTTTTAATGAAGGTAAAGCTACCCTGGCTAGCTTCATAGATATGGAGAAGGCTTTCGACACTGTATGGAGAGAGGGGCTCCTTGTGAAGCTACATGACAAAGGAATAGATGGGGTCTTTTGGACATGGATTGCAGATTTTCTCCAGGATAGGAATGCAGCATGCATACTGAAGAGAACGGCTGGTACCACATTTCCAACTAAACTAGGACTACCGCAGGGAAGTGTCCTCTCTCCAGTTCTCTTCAACTTGTATGTCAGTGACATATATAAAAACATTGTCAGTGAAAAAATCAAATTTGCAGACGACGGTACAATTTGGTTGACTGGAGATAGCGTTGATGACCTCAGTAGAGAGATGGCCAAAGATCTGGCAACTATTGCCAGTTGGACATACAAATGGAGGATGAAATTGAATGCTGATAAAACTGAGTGCTGCCTATTCACAAAAAACACAGAGCATACCGTACCGGCAGTGGAAATGAAGGGAAAAGTTCTCAAAAGCACAGAAAAGGTGAAAGTTCTTGGTGTTGTTCTGGACAGCAAGTTAACATTCCAACATCATATTGACTTAGTGGAAAAAAAAGCAGCTAAGGCCCTTGCACAACTAATGATTGTTGGACGAACAGAGAAAATAAGCCCAGCAAATATGATAAAGCTCTACAACAGCATAGTTGTCCCTCAGATGGAATATGCTGCTCCTGTGTGGCAAGTAGCAAATTGTGGGCAACTGGAAAAAATCCAAAGAAAGGGATTAGCATTATGTCTTGGCTGTCCCAATACAGCCAGTTGTGAGGCATTAGAAGTTCAGGCAGGAGTGCTTCCCTTGGACCTTCGGCGGGAAGAAATTGCTATCAGAGAGTGCGCAAAAATCATGGCAAAACCTTCAACTGAGTACATCAAACGGTCACTCAATAAATGTCAATCTACAATTGAAAATAATGAACGAGAAAAGTTTTCAACTCCACTTGGCAAAATGCTGGAACAGATAACTGACATGACATCCTTAACAGATGTCAGTATACAGATGATTGAGCCAGAAGCCAATTACTTGGAAAGTCTCCAGCCAACAATGAGAAGACCAGAATATTGGTCCAATTTAGGCTCGTCCAAGTCTAGAACCAAGGCACAGGAACAAGAGTCCAGAGAAGTAGTGGAAGGTCTTTTACATGGTATTTCCAGTAACACAGTGGTGGCTTTTACAGACGGATCATGTAGAGGAAATCCTGGTCCATGTGGAGCAGGTTCCTGCATAATCTTACCAAACAGTGACAAAGTGGAACTTAAGCAGCCTGTCTCTAAACTTGCCTCAATTCTTATGGGTGAGCTAGTAGCCATAAAGATTACCCTGGACTTCATTCTCGAGGAGAAAACAAGACGCCAAATTGATTCAGTTATGATCTTCAGCGATAGTCAGACCTCTGTAGGAATCTTGCAACTTGGCTGGGAGAACAAGACACATAAAAAGACCAGCTCTGACATCCTACAAATTATGAAAGATCTACAACAGAGTGGCACAGAGGTAAAGATACAGTGGACACCAGGTCATGCGGAGATAGCTGGTAATGAAACAGCTGACAAATTAGCCAAGGAGGCAGCTAAAGAGGCAGAGGACATGCCTGAAGACAATGGAGAGACAAGCCAGGCAGAAATACAGCAAGGAGCCAGGGAAGCGGTAACTACAAAGTGGCAACGTAGATGGAAAATATCAGAAAAAGGGAGAACACTGTATGAACTGAAACCACTAGTTAAGCCAAAGAAAATCAGCTTCAAGGCACAAAAACATCAGAGAGCTTTACTACAGTTGCAGAATGGATACAGTCAACTAAAGGAATACAGACACAAGACAGGTGTAGCAGACGATCCATTCTGCGAGTGTGGTGATATTGAAGATGTTCAACATTATTTACTTCACTGCCCAAAATATGAAGGACCAAGGGAGAAAATGAAACAAGAACTGCTCCTGAAATACGGCCTAAGGTACTTGACAGTTGAGCAATTCCTGGAAGAGAAAGAGGATGAAGATGAATCCAAATACATACAAGAAGAAATCCTAAGCATACTTGACAACTACATTGACTCAACAAAGAGATTTTAAAAGATAATGCTAAAAAAAAAACAAAAAAATAAAAAAAAAAATAAGTAAATAAAACTAACTTCTGAACTTCACAAATGCGTCTAACAATGTACCCAGAGATTATATAATTAGATGACGCTTACGAAGACAAAGACAATACCTGAGAGTTACCGCGGCCGAATGTCTATGAACCAAACCAAACCAAACCTTAGTCTATAGACGGACATGTTCATGTCCGTATAACTTATGTTTGACACACATAGTCGCTCTTTGTCCTTACTGACAAGTTCTTTACTTTTTTCACTCTGGTCATGGGTCGTTTCGTTCCCCTGGTTGTTTTGGCCCCGAAATTTTCGGCCTGGGTCGTTTCGACCCAATTTCGGAGGTGGGTCGTTTCGGCCAAATTGGTGGGACGTTTCAGCCATATTTTTTTTTCTATCACTATATTTACTTTCTACTTATACTGCAATCGGTAAGTGCACTTGCCTCTGATGCTAGAGGTCCCGGGTTGGATCCCCGGCAGCGGCAATAAAACTTTGGTGTCCGAACACGCTCCATTGGCATCATTTGCAGGGATGAATGTCATAAAGTGCACCGTCCTTCGGATCGGGACGTTAACTAGAGGCCCCCTGTGCAGGGAGAACCATCCCCTGTCCAGGTTAAAGATCCCTACCGTAATTACATGATTACTGTGTAGGCTTTCATCCTGCAAAACCTGGAGTGTATGTAATATACACCTGCGGTAATGGTCAAATGTGACCGACGCAGTACAACGGGCCTCCGTGGCCTAGTGGTTAAGAGTGCTGACTCTTGATCATTAGGTCTCTCACCGCTGTGGTTCGAGCCTCGCTCAGGTCACATGTGAGACGCCAAGTTCTGCAACGGAAGGTCAGGTGGTTTTTCGCCAGGTACTCCGGTTTTCACCCACCTCTGATTAACGATCGGCTCGAAATGAGTGAAATAATATTGAAAGGGCCGTAACCCCCCCCCCCCCCAAAAAAAGTGACCGACGCAGTATCAGAAGATAGATTTACATGTATATACATATATTGTCTATCGAAGATCAGCCTGTGCTTTTGCTATCTTCGCTCATTAAACTTTTAAGTTGAGCAGTGTTTAATGATTAAAAGGGACTGTTTAGGTCGACCAATTTGACTAATAACATCCGAATCGGAATAAGAATTGTTGCTTGTGACATATCAAATGACATTCATTCACAAGGACATGATGTGGGCAGTCATTCCATACTTCTCACCAAAGAGGTACACTTAGCTACACTATCCGCAGCACCTCCTGCTGAGGAAATGACCGAATCGGGAAGAGCTTTCCAATCTCAACCCAGCAGACCAATGACGTAATTGTGACGTTACATAGACGTCTGTACAATGTCATGACGTTTATGTAGCGTCAAATCTATGTCAGTGCAATGCCATGACTTGATTTGATGTTGTCCCAGCGACGTGCCTGCTGGGTAATTGTCTGAGGAAAGCAGGATTCTTTGTAAATGTCCGCTTTAGCAGTAGGCGTCTGAAATGTCAATCAGTGATGATTTCTACAGCGCCTAGCTGGAGGGTCGGAATGCTGGCAGGGTCGTTTACTCGTAACGGTTTAGACCTTTGTAAGATAAAAGAAGCCTACTGCCTCTTGTCCTTTTCTCGAGAGACCCCATCTTAATGTTTCCAGTCATACTCCAAGTCTCAAATAGTAATTGCTAGTTATTAATTTAGCAGCTCAATTCTGAACTTTTCCAATTTCTTCTTGAAGGGCCACTCTCAGGGGGTCTCAGTACAACTACCATATTTCAAGTACTTTATATGCTGTTTGTTGTACTACATTCTGAGGAGACTGATAAAGATTTCGCATCACGAAAACAAGCCTATATAATTTTGACCACCTCAAACCCCACTTTTATATAGTAAAACTGGGGTTTACTGAGGTAAGCAATATTTTTTCTTATTTCTGCTCGAGAAACATAGGTTGTGGGTTTTGTGAGTGTGTGAAGAGGGCTTGGGATTCGCGGCTTGGAATATCGATTTTGCCCAACACTCGCTAATATTTTACTATACTGACTGCTACGGAATAAATCGAAATCCAAACTCCAAACCGACTTCATATCATACACTTATAATAATCAATATTTAATGCAGAAAAAAAAATCTAATAAAATTGGGCCGAAACAACCCAGTGCAGAATCGACCCACTGAAATAGGCCGAAACAACCCAGGTCCAAAACGACCTGGCCAACATGACTCTGGGGCCGAGACGTTCCGGATTCTTCACTCTTTAGCCATCCGTATAAATTTTTTATTCTCACGCACGCATACCCTGGTGTATGAATCATATAATGTCATTTGATGTATAACCAGTAACAATTCTAAATTATATCTAATAGTCAGTAATGAGTAATCCTTGCAAGGTGGTGTTGCAGTATCGAAAGAAAGAAAGAGAATGTGATGCAATATCGATAGATAGATATGCTTCTACATACAATTTTATATGTGTGTTTTTCGGTTTTTCTGTGTCAGGTCATATTCCATACATTTCCAAGCAACAGCATGGTTGGATTACCACTCAACAGGCCCATTCACGGGGATGGGTGGGGGGTTGCAGATGCACTGCCCTTTTTGGAAAATTATCTCAAATTCGTGTAGTTTTCACCAGAAATTTACACCCCTAACTTCGGGCCCCAAATCAAGATTTTCTTAATATTCCCACCCCACCACCACCCCTCTGCAAAATATCTGCACCCATAACCCATGTCTTGGAGCAGAAATAAGGAAAATAACAACAACATAGCAAAGAAGTAACAAAGCAGTTACATATACAAAATTGACCGCCCATATTCACTCCCAACTTTTTATTGCAGATCTCAGAAGATGGCAGAGGGTACAGAAATAAAAACAGAGATGGCTGAACTTGACCAGAGTACTAAATTCCGTGTGGATATGAATCTAATTCCCGCGACGCAGCTTAAAGATGAAAATGATGACCTGCGCGGATTAGGGCTGGATGTTTTCAATCAAGATGATCTTGAGCAGGGTATGTTAGTCGATTTATTGGTAAGATGTTTTGAAGTTTCAGAAACCTCAGTTTCCGCCCCAGTGACTCTGGATCATAGATTGCTGGTCTCTCACTTGAATTACCAAGAACTTTGTGGTAGAGCAGAGTGAACTTAACTAAGCAAGAGAATTTAGAAAAGGATTCCAAAGCACTAAATTAGTGGTTTTCCATTATTCCAAAGCATTGCACAAAGTGCTTTTAATGTATTTATTACTGAAAGGAATCTTCCACTTGAAATATAGGAGGAGTCCATTTTGGAATTTAATGGAACCTGGTTAACTTGATTTTAGAAATTTACTGAGAAAATGGTTGAACTTCCTGCAAGCAGTGAAGGTCCAGACCAGACTGAACATAGCATCTGATCTGGGAGTGCTCTGTTTGCCAGTGACCTGTTTTGGTGTTTACCACATAATGAAATAATCCTTTTAAAGTATTGGGACAGTCAGACCTTAGCAAACAGTGCAGACCTAGATCAGACTGCTCCTGAGGAGCAGTCTGATCAGTGTCTGCACTGTTTGCCATTCCATTTGCACCTTTCAGACTCCATGCAGGATTGTGTACCAAATTTGTTAAAATTTTAGGGGAATTACAGCAAGTCCTTAAGGTGTTTGAATTTTTAGTAATTTTCCTGTACAGCAGATTAATGTAACAAGGCCTAAGGTTCAAATGCATTTTTACAAAACTTTGATGACAAATGGAGTCATTACATTAGTAGCATGAGCATTTACATGCTTTCAACTTCTAATAAGAAGTCTCTCTGGTGTAGTGGTTGTGCCACTCACCTTGTAAACCAGAGGTCGCAGGATCGATCCCGGGCTTCTCCAGACTTTCAGATGAGTCTTTAAACTGAGGTGCCGTCTCCGTATGACCTTGGCTGTTGGTGAGACTTAAAACATAAACACACACTCAACTTCTAATTTTGCTACAAAATCTCAGTTAAACTTACCAAATGGGCAGATAATCTCGGACAAAAATATAGTTTTAACTGTATTTGAATATTTTCATTTAGACTTAGTTGCTCAGTTGGATGAATATGGGACTACTAAAGGTCATGAGGTTGTGGGTTTGATACCTGCTGGGACAGTAACATTCTTTCGTGAAGATTGACCATGAAAACTTTTTCTACCTCCTTCTCTCCCTTCTGCTGATTCAAGAGAGCAGTTGTCAGTTTCTGGCAAAAGAATGTGCTTGGTACATGTACTGGTTAACCACTTGTATAATCATGTCAAGGAAAAGTGTGTTTGAGTTAGGTAAATTTACCAGCTCGATATGGCCTAAATAGCTGTTGACTGGGCTGTAAGGCAAAAAAAAAACATTGAATCTACAAAGTTTCTCATGAATTTTGGCAAAATGAATTGTGTCTGAGCTGTAACTCTTTTAGTGTTGGCCCATTCTGTCTAAAGTGCATATATATATGGTATTCAACTGTATTATTGTTTCAGGTGTCATACAGCAACACGACAATTGTCGTCTGCTTTGTTGACTGCTGGTTACTTTAAAAGTCTGATTTGGGTCCACACTGTTTGCCTGTATGCAAAACCATATTTTTATGCCCCCACCATTCGAAGAATGGTGGAAAGGGCATATAGCGTTGCAGAAATGTTAACCATCATGAGACGACGTGTCACGTGCCAAACCCAGGTCCGTACCTCCAAGGTCAAGGTCATAAAGGCAAAAAAAGGGTCCGAAACTTAAACGCAGTCAATAACTTTCTTAATTCTGGATGGATATTGAAATTACTTTGTAGAAATGTTAACCATCATGAAACGATGTGTCACATGCAAACCCAGATCCGTACCTCCAAGGTCAAGGTCATACTTAGAGGTCAAATGTCAAAAAAATGGTTCGAAACTTAAACGCAGTCAATAACTTTCTTATCTCTGGATGGATTTTGAAATTACTTGGCAGAAATGTTGGCCATCATGAGACAATCAGCCTCACACAAAACCAAGGATCTTACCTTCAAGGTCAAGGTCATAGAGGTCAAATGTGAAAAAAGGGTCCAAAACTTAAACACGGTCAATAACTTTCTATGGATGAATACGAACATAGGCATATTTTCAGGCGGGGACATCCGTGTCCTGTGGACGCTTTTCTAGTTAATAAAAGTTTGCAAAAAAATTTAGCAGCCGACATAAGTGGACGACATTTTCAGATGTCATTTTCCTTGGTGTCTTAAGGGTTAACCCTTATAAGTTATAGTGGTTTCAGTAACATATTCGGCAACTGGGTTTCAAAGAAAAGTAAGAGGGTGATTTTCTATGTTATCTGTATTAACCCCATACAAATTTATCAAAAGTAGCAGGGGGATACTGTCTAAGTAGAAGGGGAAAATCCCCGCCTCTTAATGAAACCGCTATGTGGCGGCCGGCGGGATCTTAGTGACTGGAACACATTTTCATTGTCCCTAACGTTTTTGGGCCATTGGTATTCTATTGTATTATTGTTTCAGGTGTCATACAGCAAGTGGACCAAGCTATTGAAAAAGAGGAGGAAGAAAGGAGAAAAAATCTTCTAAGAAAAGAAATGAAAAATATCAATGATGATATCAAGTAAGTATCCAAAAGCAGGGTAGTTCTAAAAATCTCATAAAGATTACCCAGTATGTACATCTGCTGCTAATGCTAGTTAATGTTGTAAGCATCCATCTTAACCAAGTGATACTCATTTTCAGAATAATTCTTCATGTACTAGTCATTATTTGATAGAATGAAAGCTTTATTTCAAATCTCTTTTTTTCTGTGCTCCCATATTTATCAGTATTGAAAGTCTTGAGTGATCTTAACCAGATTGCATACAAACAAGGTCATAGCAACAGATAAGGTAAGTATTTTATGATAACTGAAGAATAGTTTTCCTTATTTCTCTGTATAAACCTATGTTGTGGGTACTCATTAGAACTGCCTCAGCATGGCGGTTCTATTGAATACCCACAACATAGGTTTTTATGGAGAATTGATAAGAACTATGCTTCAATTATCACCAAATACTTACCTTATCTGATGCTATGCAAGGCTCAATGATGAAAAGCCTGGAGTTAATTTTTATGAAAAATACCACAATAATAGGTGTGTACAAGTTAGTATGGGCTTCAGATTTGCACTTCCCCTGTAGACAAACAATTTTACAGCTTAACCCATTGTATGCTAGTGGACTCCTTCACTGCTATATGTTGGACAAGTCCATTTGTCATATAAGGGGTGTCAGACCTAATTTTTCGTTTCTATTCTATTTTTGACAGAAATTTCTGTTAGCAAATAGTGCAGGCGCTGATCAGACATATCCGGGCTCAGTAGGACAAGAGTTAAAAAAATGGCAGAAGATAAAGCAGGTGTATTGTTTGCTCTTAAGTTTTATAAAATTACGAATAAATCTCTACTTGTAGAAATGTGAAACATGAGCTAGCCAGTCTGGCGACACAGTTAGCACAGCTCGGCCAGGGCAAAAGTCTGATCTCAGGAGGTGCTAACAGAAGACTAGATTCTGCAAAAAGACAGAAAGAAAACAAGGTAAGCACCGGTCATAGTACCAGCGTACGACTAAAGGCCTTATTCCATAGTTCCTGCTATTGGAGGAGCATTTTGCTAAAGTCTTGGGATATGACTGTATTTCACCCATAACCTATAAAATGCCAATCACGACTGTTGTCGTCTGCTTTGCTGTCTGCTGGTTACCTTAAAAGTAATTTTTTGCAAACACTGTTTGCCTGTATGCAAAAAATATTTTTCAAAAAGTTTGCAAAAAAAATTCAGCAGACGACATAAGCAGACGATATTTTCAGATGTATTTTTTCTCAACATCTTAAGGGATAAAACATACATTGTGGGTACTCGTACAAGTAACCACAACATACATTTCCAACAAGAAACAAACAAAATTAGCCCTTAATTACCCTTGTTGCCTTTATCAGAACTAAAATTTACATCATAACGTGTATGCTATTTTCTATTGTCAGTCATCACATATCCGGCCAAGCAGCTTTAAAAACCTGATCTTTACCTCAGTAATCTTTTTCCCCCATCCATGGGGGCTTGGATAAATAGATTGGGCTGCATGATGCTCTCATGCAGAGTTGAAACCGACAGCACATGAGTAGTGGTAAACTACTTATAAGGTCTAAGCCTGCCCAGGTAAAGTGGTGCGAGTCAGACCGTCCATGCCTATAAAACCTATTGGTTTCATTGGGCTGCAAGGATTGAGATGTTATTTCATCTAATTGTCAGGTAAAAGTTCCACAAAATTGGAAGCAACATCTCCAAAATGCCCTAAATAGTGTTGATGGGGAGGTTAAAACTCAAAACCAACCTTAATAATCAGTTTGGAGGTGTCATCTGACTATGTCCTGAAATGAAAGTCCTATCAGAATCATTTACGTGAACTTGAAATTAAGGAAACAACAGAGACTGCAACCTCCTCCTCATACTTGGATTGTTTTCTCTATATTGACAACGGGAAGCTTACTACTAGGCTGTACGATAAACGAGATGACTTCAATTTTCCCATTGTTAACTTTCCCTTCCTGAGCAGTAATATCCTGTCTGCACCAGCATATGGAGTTTACGTTTCACAGTTAATCCATTATGCTAGAGCCTGTTCAATAGCGGGCCTCCATGGCCTAGTGGTTAAGAGCGCTGACTCTTGATCATTAGGTCTCTCACCGCTGTGGTTCGAGCCTCGCTCGGGTCACATGTGAGACGCCAAGTTCTGCAACGGAAGGTCAGGTGGTTTTTCTCCGGGTACTCCGGTTTTCGCCCACCTCAGATTAACGATCGGCTCGATATGAATGAAATAATCTTGAAAGGGCCGTAAAACCAAAACCAAAAAAAAAAAAAAAAAAAAAGAGCCTGTTCAAAGTATCAGGACTTTATGGAATGTGGGAAGGTGCTCACTACCAGGTTGTTAGAAATAGCCATTTCTATCGTAGTTTTGTGTCCGCTCCATAACAAGAAACGTGACGGACAGACAGACGGACTGACGCCCACTCAACTCTGGTACGAAAACAATATACCCGATTTTTCTTCGAAAAAACGGTTATAACAAACATGTTTTTTGTTCACTTGTTTATTCTAAGTACAAACAAATGAAGTCTGATCATTTTGGTCGCAAATCTGGACTAATTGTTCACTGTAACCTCTAATTAGTAGAATAGCTTGCTATTAGCTATTATGCAATATGGTGTTACCGAAATGCTCTGACGGTATTGTTTGTACTTTAACACCAATCTCATAGAAGCCTCCGTGTTGTAGTGGTTATGCTACTCGCCTGGTAAACCAGAGATCGCAGGATCGATCCCAGGCTTCTCCAGATTTTTGGATGAGTCTTTAAACCGAGGTCCCATTTCTGTATGACCTTAGCTGTTGGTGGGATGTAAAACCCCGACACAGGTACCAGGGCAAAGAGTGCAGGCCCAGATCAGACGCCGCAGAATGCGGCGTCTGATCAGGGCCTACACTATTTGCGAAAAGTTAAGCCATTTTCCAAATTAATTTTGAAGAAAAAAACAACCTGACACCCCTAAATTTTGAAATGGTCTCCTGCTATATATAAGGAGGAAGATTCCATTTGGTACAAAAAGGGTTAATCTCATTACAGCTGAGTCAAATGAAAACCCTTGAAGCAAGAAAGAAGAGTATTCAAGCCAAGCTAGAAGGGAGGCTGCCACTTACTGACAAAGGTTTGTCAAAGATGCATTTTTAAAAAGAATGTCACTTGAGAGCAATAACACACATATTTACAGGAGATGATAATTATAAGCTGCTAGCTTACTCTCAAATCATGTAGCATACTGTTATAATTAAACATCACTACTGGAGATAGACAGAAAGCAACGAGGGTGACGGTTTAAAATTGTTCTAATTGTTTGCCGAATCCTTTGCTATGTACACTATTTACAAAACAGAAATCAGACTCTGAATGCACAGCATACCTTAAATGCACTTGACTTGGATGTCTGCACATACTCAAGATGTCTAACCTACCTAAAATGCACTTCTCTTACACAAGAAAAGACACCCCCAATGGAATAAAGACCTAACGCCCCATTGGCAATAATAACTCGAAACACTCAACAAACTCGGACGGATGTGGGAGGGTAAAACAAGATCAAGTCCTTTGGTCCAAAACTATTGTCCATATAGCCCTTCCACACATCCGATGTTGCTTGAATGGTGAACAAAGAAAGAAAGAAATACAAGCACGCTTTTTCCCTGCCAATCACAATTAATCTATTAACACATGGTTCCGGTCCATTGCACATCTAGGTCACAGGAGCCAAAAAAATATTTTTTTCACCGAAAACTTAAAAAATCTTCTTCTCTGAAACCACAAGGCCCAGGTCTTTGATATTTGGTAGGAAACTTTATCTAGTGGACCCCTACCAAGATTGTTCAAATCATAGTGCTGGGGCGAAAAATGCCCCCGCCCCGGGTTCCTTTCGTTTTACATAGGATTATATAGGGAAAATCTTTAAAAATCTTCTTCTCTGAAACCGCAGAGCCCAGGTCTTTGATATTTTGTATGAAGCTTCATCTAGTGGACCCCTACCAAGATTGTTCAAATTATTGTGCTGGGGCTAAAAATGCCCCCGCCCCGGGGCCCTTTGGTTTTACATGGGCTTATATTGGGAAAACCTTTAAAAACCTTCTTCTCTGAAACCGCAAGGCCCTGATCTTTGATATTTGGTATGAAGCTTCATCTAGTGGACCTCTACCAAGATTGTTCAAATTATAGTGCTGGGGTGAAAAATGCCCCCGCTCCAGGACCCTTTGTTTTAACATGGGCTTATATGGGGAATATCTTCAAAAATCTTCTTCTCTGAAACTGCAAGGCCCAGATCTTTGATATTTGGTATGAAGCTTCATATAGTGGACCCCTACCAAGATTGTTCAAATTATAGTGCTGGGGCCAAAAATGCCCCCGCCCCGGGGCCCTTTGGTTTTACATGGGCTTATATATATATGGAAAATCTTACAAAATCTTCTTCTCTGAAACCGCAAGGCCAAGATCTTTGATACAGTACAGTTGCCGCGAAGCCTCGATGGTTCGCGCACACGCATGATGCGTGGAAATGCGTGGAAAGGATTAACTTCCATGCATGAACCACGCAAAATCCGCGCAAAATCCGCGCTTGCATGTCTTGCTTCACGCGTGAACCGATAACCTTCCCGCATATCACGCGTGGACGATTAAAACTTCACGTGAAAATTCCACGGAAAATCCGCGCATGACACGGGAAAACAGCTACTTGTGCAGCAAATTAAGATCGATCTTTATTATTAAGCCGATGCAAGATTTTCACTAGTTGATAGAGTGCAACAAACACCATTATTTTGATGGCTGTTTTGTTTTTTTGTCCTCATCAGACTAATTATATCTGTTGAAAATGTGATTATCCAATTACGCTATATTGATGTACAATTTGATTAAATTGCAATTATAAATAATCACATATCTGTTTATGGTTAACAATGTTCTATAAAAGCCTGGCCAATTATTTACTGAGGACAGCCAATTAAGAAGATCTATTGTGCATCATAATAGATTCTTTGTAAAATATGAATTCGGGCATTGATTTCTAAATGAAATTGTTTTCTTTCATCTCAGCTTTTTTCTTCATTTTTTACACTTTCGTTCATATTCCTCCTCCTCTGTCTTTCACCTGCATCTCCACTGCTAGTCTGCTATCTCTTCCATCTCTTTTCTCCCTTTCTCAGGGAGATGACACAAAATCATCCACAAACAATCAATCCACAAACAATCAATAATCTCACTTTTATCTTTCAAAGTTTTGTATTCGTGTGTGGTTCTACATGTTTTTATTGAATAGATTTGAAACCGCTCTTATCACGTTATTTATTGCAACAGTTTAGGTCGGAGAATCCTATATGCGCACTGAACATACGCCATTTTATTCATTGAATTTAAATTGAGTAGTTTTCACGTGGCCGTCAAGGATTATTTAGCCATATCGGGACGTTTCCTGTTAATCTTACAGCAAAATTGTCGACGTAAAATTTCCAAAGAGGCAGTGCATGACCAGACGTGCAAAATGCCATTGGCATTGCTATGACCCATGATTACATCCACCTGAAATGGCCTGAGCTTCCATTTCCCTCTTTTGATTGCCCAGATGCTGTAGGTTTAACTGTGCGAATGCACAGGCGGGTTCAGATCAGACCGTGCGGATACACAGGCTTGAGGTCTTTACTGCTCGTGTAGGTCTTATTACCATGTGCTGGCTCAAACTACAGTTAGCGAGGCGATTCCATTTTTTGTAGTGTTTTCTCATCGTAGCGATAACTTATAGCATACCTGTAACGCAAACAGTTCAGATCCTAATCTGACAACATTAATACGCTGATCAGATGTGCGGCTGTGCAGGCTGATCTACACTGGTCAGGCTCCGATCTGAGTGTCTTTGCCGGTCGTGCCGAACTTATTGTATTTGGCTGGCGCTGGCTCAAACTTATGAGTTTGCTTCTGGTTTAACGGGGCGATTCCATTATTTGCTTCTGTGACATTTCATTGAAAACCACTTGGTCGAATGTATTTTTCGTTCGAATGGTACCTTATTATTTGGTCGAATTTTCGTCAATAATAAAAAAAAAAAAAAATGCGTCAAATTAACATTTTGCCGAAGTTTTTCGTCAAAACTGAAAGAAGCTGAAATGAAAGTAATTTACCCCCAAATCACCCTATTGCGCATAATTTTGTTTAAATCACAAGTCCATTGAGGTGTTACGGAACAACCTGGACACAAAGTCTATGTTGGCGTCACCCAGGGTTCTATGCTTGTTCCCCTTCTATGCAAATGTATTTGTTCTTATTAATTGACCACTAATTGTCTTCTCCTTAATGTATTTCAAATAAATATATACATTTAAGAACCCAATATATCAGAACTGCTGGAAAGCATAACGTTCAGGTCATTATATTATGACCGACCTATTGTTTTAAAAACGGGACTCCATGGCCTAGTGGTTAAGAGCGCCGACTCTTGATCATTAGGTCTCTCACCGCTGTGGTTCGAGCCCCGCTCGGGTCACATGTAAGACGCCAAGTTCTGTAACGGAAGGTCAGTTGGTTTTTCTCCGGGTACTCCGGTTTTCACCCACCTCTGATTACTGATCGGCTCGATATGAGTGAAATAATCTTGAAAGGGCCGTAAAACCAAAACCTAAAAAAAGGGTTTTGAAAATAATCGAGTGAGTCAATAACAACCGATCGGGATAAGCAGATCATGGTTTAATATAAAATCGACCAAGTGTCGCATTTCTAAACAAAAATTTCGACCAATTGTCCAATTTAAAGTTTTTTTCCAACCAAATGTTGTATTCGAACGAAATCTACATTTGACCAAATGACGTGCACCGCCCGCCATTATTTATAATAATGTCCATCACAATTATACATTTAACGTAACTTGTAGCATGACGCATGCGTGCACAGTACCCGTTTTTTTTTTTATACCGTGCAGCTACTGGTCAGATGCCTACAAAACGGAAAAGCTACTCAGACTGCGCAGACCAGACAGGCTGGCTGATCTACACTGGTTAGACAGCTGACCGTGCAAGTTTTGTTGCACCATCGGACATACCCACTTTCTTCTATATAATGACAAAACCCTTGAAAAATTATTTGACCTTTGATCGCAACCCATGGCCGGGGGTGGGGTGGGAGAGATCAAAATTTGGATACATCTGCAGTCCCTATGCAATATGTGTATCGAGTTTGGTCACCATAGGTCAAGGATTAATAAAGTAGTTGCATTCACAAGCAGTTTCTTGAAATTCGACCTTTGACCACCCTCATGACTCCAATGGGTCAGATAAAACTTTGAATACGCCGTCCGAAGCAATATGTATACCAAGTTTGGTCACCATAGGCCACGAAATAAAAAAAAAAAGAAGTTGCATTCTGATTGTAACAGACGGAAAGAAGGACGGACAGCCGTGAAGAAAATAATATACCCTTTTTATGCAAAACCAAAGCGGGTATAATAACTGAGATAAACTCAACCGCACATCCATATTTTAGCCAGTGGACACACCCAATGAATCCTATACACCCCTTTAACTTTAAAATAATGCGGGATCCCCACCCTCTCTTGCGGGGTAAAAGAAAAAAGAACTGACTATTTTTAGGCTATTTGTAATGCAAAACTCCGTCGCCATGTTCAGCATGGAGGAATCATGTTGCAGATATCTCTTATTGGTCGTACATTAGCTAGCGCAAGACAAAGTTAACCATAAAACCTATGCTACACACATAGACCCAGATGCACTGTCAAAGGTAAGTGTTTTCGCTCATCTCAGTTTGCTACATGGCTGAATACTGATCAGACTGCATGGATGCGCACTCTGAGCTGCGTCTTCACTTGCTCAGCGACCTGCATAGATTCAGATCAATATGCACAGCCGAGTTTTCGATAAATCTTTTGCATTATCCCTTTACATTGTAAGGCTCGAGTGATCATCAAAGACACTCGATCAGGCAATTGGATGTGTTTTCATCCGGCGCTGGCTTGTAACCTAAAAAAAACATCCATGGAAGGGGTGCAGCGACTTCCGTTGAATGATAGGCGTAACGCCATCAGACGTCTTACGCATGTGCGTAATGCACATGTTAAAAATATTTGTCCTTCGGGAGCAAATTCTTTCCTTTAAGAGTAGCATCCCATCTCGGAGAAAGATGTTGTTACATAGAGTTTCCTTGCTGTGTGTAATATTTTGGTTCTGGCTACGCCACTGGTATTGACGAGAGACGCTCTGACTGTGAACTTTTCAAGCGCAATCCCAGCGACACATTTGGGCCAGTTATAGTCTTGGATCAGCAATAGTGCTCACTCACTAGGCGGCAATTTTTATCGAGGCTGGTCCATTTCTTCCGTACCTCTTTATGCTGGCTGACTATTAGCCTTAAAGCACCACAAAAGTTTTGAATCGATTGTCGACCAAAAATTACGGAGCGCAGAAGCTTTACACTGCTAATGTCCAAATGACTCACTGATTTGTACGAAAGCCAGGTAACGGTTTATTATCGCCGCCCTGTTCTTATCCGATTAAGACCAGAGTGGTGTGTAAAGAGGATTACCTGTAGATTCGACCTGGACTTGAAATGGCAGTGAAGATCCAGATCAGACGCCATATAAAGGGCCTCTGTTCAAGGTCTACATTGTTTAAAGTACCGGCATTTAAAGGTTAAACGAAACAGTCTTAGCGTCCATCCAGGTTACACTCAGAGACAATCGACCTGCCAGTGCTGTCATTGCTTTGTCGTGATGCTGGTTTCCTTATTTCACCATTAAACATCACTCACCTTATATGTCTTGTTTGTTTGTATCGGCGGCCCCCGCCCGTCGGGGCTTAAAGAAATAGTTGGGCTGCATGATGTTTTTACGCAAACGAGTACTGGTAAACCGCTTAGAGATTCTAAGCCTGCCCAGCAAAGCGGTGCGAGTCTGATCGCCCATGCTTATAAACCCTATTGGTTTCATTGGGCGGCAGGGTTTGAGATGTCATTTCATCTCAATGTCGGATAGAAGTCCCACAAAATTGGAAGCAACGCCTCCAAAATTACCTTTACCGTGTTGACGGGGACGTTAAACCTCAAATCAAACAACTAACAGATTGTTTGTATTGGAGTTTAACGGCCCAGTGAACACTATTTTAGGTTATTTTTGAGCCGGTCAGTTTTTCCTTGGCATGCTTATACGTAAGTGGTTAACCAGTAAAGTGCACATTCTTTCGCCAGAATCTGAAAACTGCCCTTCTTGAATCAGCGGAAGGAAGAGAATGGCCGTAGAAAAGATTTCATGATCAATCTTCTATCTATCTATTTATCTACTGATACTGCGTCGGTCACACTTGACCATTACCGCAGGTGTATATAACATACACTCCAGGTTTTGCAGGATGAAAGCCTACACAGTAATCATGTAATTATGGTAGGGATCTTTAACCTGCACAGGGGATGGTTGTCCCTGCACAGGGGGCCTCCAGTTAACGTCCCTATTCCGAAGGACGGTGCACTTCACGAAAGAATGTTGCCGACCCGCAGGTATCGAACCCGCGTCCTGCTGATCACCAGTCAGATGCGCATTCGACTGAACATCCGAGGCCGGCCCACCTATCTATCTTAAGATGGCAGCTCTTGGTATCTAACGGCATGTTCTTATGTGACAGATAGCTTTTTTCCATGCGCTGTCTCTGATTCCCTTTGTCATGTTAGCACGTGCTGTTTTAAAACACTACGTCATAAGTGAGCACGCGCCGTTGTTGCGTGCGAAAAGGCACTTACAGGAATCACAAACGCAAATGTGCTGTCGCTCGTTTGGTAACTGATCTGCGAAGTCTGATCAGAGCCTTTGCTGTTCCTGTGAGCATTCCGATCTCTCTGGGCTATTCAAAGAGCAACAAGTAAAGTCTGGTCCAAACTTGATATCACGTAATTTGATAAGACGTGTAACTATTGAAGACTCTGATCAGCTTGCGCATCCGCGCAGTCTGATCAGAGCCTTGAAGGCTTGTCGTGCGCCGGCTCATATACATGGAAAATGAATAAGAATGCAGTCTTAGTTTCGTCCCACCAACAGGTAAGGTCATACAGAGACGGGTCCTAGGTTTAAAGACTCAACCGAAAGTCTGGAGAAGCCGGGATTTTACCCCACGATCCCTGGTTTATGAGGCGAGAGTAACGAAACAAATACAGCACGGGGTCTTCTCCTCTTGAAAATGTGGCTATTATTACAGTTGAACTTCGATGGCTCGAACCCCTTCGGGACCATAGAAATTTGTTCGAAACAGCGGTAGTTCGAGCCACTGTTGCATACTTCCAGAAAACATAACGGGGTAATTTTGGACTTCTTTTCGGTGTTCTGTACCATAAATGTATGCTGTGTGTACTCATTAGAATCGCCTCATCGAGGCGATTCTAATGAGTACACACAACATACATTTGCAAGATAAAAGTCGAAAATCTCCTTAATTATCCCGCACTTTTTCTTATGCAGAGGAATTCCCTAGGGACTCAAAAACGGGTTCGACTCAACCATGGTAAACGAGCCATCGGTGTTCGAGCCATCGAAGTTCGACTGTAATTATTCCTCCGTAACTTACAACATGTAAAGGTATTTTTTTGAGGTTTAACGTCCCCGTCAAGATTGTATAGGTCATTTTGGAGACGCTGCTCCAGCTTTGTTGGACTTTTACCCGACATTGAGATGAACTGCACAGTCTGGTCAGAGCATTTGCTGTTCCTGTGAGCATTCAGATCTCTGGGCTATTCAAAGAGCAACAAGTGAAGACTGGTCAAAATGGACGAACACGTAATTCGATAAGACGAGTGACCATTGAAGACTCAGATCAGCCTGCGTATCCGCACAGCCTGATCAGAGCCCTTGCTGTTCGCATTAACCTTTTAGTGGGCTATTCGAAGAGCAACAAGCGAAGACTAGTCACGTTATCTAGATGCACAGGCTGATCTGATACTTCTGTTTTGTTTGTTTGATTTGAGGTTTAACTCCACGTCAACACTGATCATTTTGGAGACGTTGCTTCCAACTCTGTGGGACTTTTACCCGACATTGAGATGAAATGACACATCTCAAGCCCTGCCACCCAATGAAATCAATAGGGTTTATAAGCATGGACGGACCAACTCGCACCGCATTGCCTGGGCAGGCTTAGATCCTATAAGCGGTTTACCAGTAGTCGTGTGCGGGTCGGTTTAAGCTCTGCGTAGAAGCAACATGCAGCCCATCTATTTCTTCAAGTCCCGATGTTGATACTTTGCCAGGGCAAGCTTAGATCCTCTTAAGCGGTTTACAACTACTCGTGTGCGGGCGTGGAAGCATCATGTCGCCCATCAATTTCTTCAAGCCCCGATGGGCGGGGGCCGTTATACTGTGTTAGAAGTCTATCTTAAGCCTCCCCTTCTTGGTGGCTAACAGTGTTTTAATGTGACAAATAGCCTTTTCTCATGCGCTGCGAGCCCATGATTCCCACGATATACCGCAGTTCGTCACAAACACAAATGCTATCGCTCGTTTGGTAACTGATATACGTAGTCTGATCAGAGCATTTGCTGTTCCTGTGAGCATACCGACCTCTGGGCTATTTCAAGAACAACAAGTGAAGACTGGCCAAAATTGATGAACACGTAATTCGATAAGACATGTAACCATTGAAGACTCAGATCAGCCTGCGCATCCGCGCAGTCTGATCAGAGCCTTTGCTGTTCGTATGAATCTCCTATGTGGGCTTTTCGAAGAGCGATGACTGGTCATGCTATCTAGTTGCACAGGCTGGTCAGATACTTCTGTAGTAGAAAAAATCCTTGTCGTGCGCCAGCTCATATGGAAAATAAGAATGCGGTCTCAGTGTGTGTTTCAGTTTTTCGTCCCACCAACAGGTAAGGTCATACTTGCTTTTCGAAAACACGCTTACTCAAATATAGATTCCTTTTCACCAAAAAATGAAATTTCTACTCAAAACATAGGTTGTGGGCACCTGTTAGAACCGCTTCGGCGAGGCGGTTCTACCGAGTACCCACAACCTATGTTTTTGAGCAGAAATAAGAAAAACAATGCGTATCCCCGTAACCCCAGTTTTACTTTAATAAAAAAATATTACTAATAAATAGATTATTTTATGAATCTTTCAAGGGGAATGGATACACCATCTCGAAAACACGCCTATACAGTTTTAACCCCCGTAAACCCAATTTAATATATGTAAAACCGGGGTTTCAGGCATAAATTTTTATAATTTCTGTTAAAAATATATATTATGGGTACTACTCGACGAGGCGGTTCTAAGGAGTACCCACAATCTATGTTTCGAGCCGAAATAAGGAAAACATCAGAACTTTTTATCTGAAGATTTTCTTGGTAAAATTTTCTAATATATTTGAATAGGCGTGCTTTCGCAATGCCCTCCGTTGTGGAAAATCCTTCAAAGATGTTTCCCCTGTCACTAAAGGAAAGAATTTGCTCCTTAGGAGCAAATTCTTTCCTTTAAGAGTACTCTTTTTCTGTGGGACATAGTTTATAATAATCGAATGGAAAGTCCCGAATGTTGCCTCCCTTAGAAAAATGGCGGAAAATCGGACATGTGCATCCATTTCCCTTAAATGAAATAATGTCTCTTACAGGAAAGAATGTGTGCATTAGGAGCAAATTCTTTCCTTTAAGAGAGTCTCTTTTTCTGTGGGACATAGTTTATAATAATCGAATGGAAAATCCCGAATGTTGCCTCCCTTAGAAAAATGGCGGAAAATCGGACATGTGTATCCATTTCCCTTAAATGAAATAATGTCTCTTACAGGAAAGAATGTGTGCATTAGGAGCAAATTCTTTCCTTTAAGAGAGTCTCTTTTTCTGTGGGACATAGTTTATAATAATCGAATGGAAAATCCCGAATGTTGCCTCCCTTAGAAAAATGGCGGAAAATCGGACATGTGTATCCATTTCCCTTAAATGAAATAATGTCACGGACTCCGTAGTTTAACTATTTGTATGATCTTTGTTAGCAGTGATGTTTGATAAGTTAATAATAATAAAAAAAAAACAAAGTTTATTTGTTTGTTTTTTTATCGTCCCTGTTTTTCATCCCCTGCCGCGAAGCGGAGCGGGGATCAAAGGAATGGACTTCGTCTGTCCGTCTCTCTGTCCGTAACACTTTCTTGTCCACTCCATATCTTCTGAACCCTTTGGTAGATTTTCATTAAACTTTGGTCAATTATTCGTCTCAGTGAGCCGGTGTGCATAACCCATACATGAGCCATGCCGACCCAAGGTCAAGGTCACAGTTGAAGGTCACGAGTTTGAAACTTGGAATTTTCTGTCTGTTCCATATCTCCTTTACTTTAGATTTTCATTAAACTTCAAATATTCTTCTCAGTGAGCTGATGTGCAGAACCCATGTCCGTCCGTCCGTCCATAATACTTTCTCGCCCGCTCCATATCTCCTGAACCCTTTGATAGATTTTCATTAAACTTTGGTCAATTATTCGCCTCAGTGAGCTGGTGCGCAGAACCCATAAATAAACCATGCCGACTTAAGGTCAAGGTCACGGTTGAAGGTCACGAGTCTGAAACTTGGAATTTTGTGTCCGTTCCATATCTCCTTTACCCTTGGAAGGGTTTTCATTAAACTTTGGTCAAATAGTCATCTCAGCGAGCTGTTGTGCAGAACCCATGTCCCTCCGTCCGTCTGTAAGTCCCTCCATCTGTCTGTCCGTAACACTTTCTTGTCCGCTCCATATCTCCTGAACCCTTTGATAGATTTTCATTAAACTTTGGTCAATAATTTGTCTCAGTGAGCTGGTGTGCAGAACCCATAAATAAACCATGCCGACTTAAGGTCAAGGTCACGGTTGAAGGTCACGAGTTTGAACCTTTGAATTTTGTGTCCGTTCCATATCTCCTTTCGTGACCCCTGGATTGATTTTATTAAACTTTTGTGAAATATACCCCACAGTGAGATGATGTGCATAACCATAAATAAACCATGCCAACATAAGGTGAAGGTCACAGGTGAAGGTCACAAGGTTGAGCCTTGATACAAAATGCGGCAGGGGATTTAGTTGTCCTTCAGACTGCTTTCTTGTGTTTAATTAGTTCAATGCTATGCTTTTCAGTGATATAGATATAGAAATTTTAAGTGAATTCGAAATTGATATTATCACTGTCACAACCAGTGATTTTCACTGCTGGTATATGGACAGCATCGGAACCTCAGTCGGATGCGCATCTGACTGGTAATCAGGATGACGCGGGTTCGATACCTGCCGAGGTCGGCAACATTCTTTCGTGGAGATTGATCATGAAATCTTTTCTACGGTTATTCTCTTCCTTCTGCTGATTCAAGGTTCATGTTGTGAAATAAAAAACGATCTTAGACTGAAAAAATTAAATATGATCTACCCCAATGTCGGTCCAATGCTAAAGCGACATTTTGTATGCTTGAGGGACTCAGCGGCTACATTATGATTACACATAGGCTAAAGAAATTTTCATGCAGTTTAAATGAAAATTTTGCCGGACATTCAAATTTCGGATGCTTGGAAAAACTGCCTCTGAGAGGCGGTTGTGACGAGTACCCACACTCTATGTTCTTGCGGAAAAAGAGGGTAGCGAACCGGCCAATAAATCCAATTTTTCTTCATATAAAGTGGGGTTCAGACCTGATCACAAGTCTAAACCCCGCTTTATGAAAAGAAAAGTTGGGTTATTACCGAGTCTGTCAAGGTGCTGTTTGTTGTTGTTGTTGTTTTTTTTTTTTGCCTGGGCCGCACACAGGTGTTGCTGTGCTCAGGCTTATATGAGACGCGATGCCGGTAGATGGGTTCCCCGTGGAGGCTTGGATGGGCCTGCGCATTCGCGCAGCCTAGTTATGGGTCTACTGGTATTTGGGAATTCCGAAAGTTTTCGATGAGTACGGCATAGACACTAATTAGGGATGCAGATGCATGGACTCTTCTTGATCTTCTTGGTCTATGCTAGGTGCACGCATGAACCGTGTAAGTATTGCTGTACCTGGGATCGTGTTGGACGTGGAGCAAAATGTCGTAATCTATACAATATGCATGGTGGAGAAAGGGAAAGGTTACGGTGTTTTTTACAGCTGGATGATTACAAAAATCAAGTTTTTTTCCGAATAAGAATGATTTACTGGCGAAAGCTACACTGTACAGTACATGTTCATGTAGTTGATGTTACATACAAGTACGTGTGACTTATGTCTAAATTTTATAGTTCATCTGAGGATTTGGTCTGAATGCTCAGTTACGTCCATGTTTATGGCTATAAATTTCAATATTTTAATAGTAATTTTAACGGGATATGCTATATAAGAACATATGTCGTTTCTGTTTAATACACATGTACATGTACATGCCGCACGGTCTTAAATTTTACCCACTATTTTCACGCATCCACGCGTGAAGAAAAAATCGATCTTTCAGGACTAAAGATAAACTACGCGGGATGTTTCACGCATCGTGCGTGGACACCTTGTTTTAACCGCGGAAACTCCGCGCAACTCGAGATAAAATTCGCGCGTGAAGCCTACGACTTCCACGCAAAATTCGCGCGAAATTCACGCAAAATCCACGCAAAAATTACGTAACAGAAACGCGGAAAATAAAATTTATCCACGCATGATGCGAAAACCATCGAGGCTTCGCGGCAACTGTACTGTATTTGGTATGAAGCTTTATCTAATGGACCTCTACCAAGATTGTTCAAATTATAGTGCTTGGGCCAAAAATGCCCCCGTCCCGGGGCCCTTTGGTTTCACATGGGCTTATATAGGGAAAATCTTTAAAAATCTTCTTCTCTGAAACTGCAAGGCCCAGGTCTTTGCAATTTGGTATGAAGCTTCATCTAGTGGACCCCTACCAAGATTGTTCTAATTATAGTATTGGGACCAAAAATGCCCCGCCCCAGGGCCCTTTGGTTTTACATAGGCTTATATAGGGAAAATCTTTAGAAAATCTTCTCTGAAACCGCCAGGCCCATGTCTTTGATATTTGGTATGAAGCTTCATCTAATGGACCTCTATCAAGATTGTTCAAATTATAGCCTTTGGGCCAAAAATGTCCCTTGCTGGGACCCACTAGTTTTACATAGGCATTTATATATAGGAAAAAGCCTTTAAATATCTTCTTGTCCGAAACCAGAAGGCCCAGGTCTTTGATATCTGGTGTGAAGCTTCAACTAGTGAACCTCTGCTGAGGTTGGTCAAATTATAGCCCTGGCGCCAAAAATGCCCACGCGCCAGGGCCCGCTGGTTTTACATAGGCTTATATAGGGAAATCCTTTAAAAATCTTTTTTTCTGAAACCAGAAGGCCCAGGTCTTTGGTATTTGGTCTGAAGCCTTATCTAGTGGACCGCTACCAAGTTTATTCAAATTATAGCCCTTGGGCCAAGAATGCACTAGAGACACTGATACTCAGGTGAGCGATTCAGGGCCCTCTGGGCCCTCTTGTTTTAAAGAATATTTCTTGTGTACATTTGTTTGTTTTGAAACAGATTGCGCTGAGATACTAGGACTTGGGACATCAGGTGATACAGACAGAGACAGGATGATACGAACTGGGGAAATGACTCCATTTGGCACTGTTGTAAAGAAAGAGGAACAGCCTGCTGAAGACCAGCCAACATCTCAGAGTGAAAATCATTCAGTTGAAAATCATATGTCACAGTCTGCGAGCATGGCAGCTAGAACAGTTTCTGACAAATCTGGTGTGAAAGACAAGGTACAGGATCAAATACATTCTTCAGATCAAACCAATGGAAGTAATGTACATGGTTTTGATGACAATGACCTGTTTGATGCTGAAATGGAGGAGACGGGTAACCATAGTGACAAAGATGATGAGTGGTTGCCAAGTGACCAAGAGAAGGATACTTATAGTGACAATGATATGGCAGTTGGAGTGAAGGAAGAAAGAGGTAATTTTTATGGTACTGTATGTTTGGTTGCAGAACAAGCTACTATTATTATTCTTAACCCTTGTCCTGCTGAGCCCGGATATGCCTTATCTTTCAAACAATGAAGATCCAGATCGGATGGCTTCTGAAGAAGCCATCTGATCAGGATCTTCATTGTTTGTCATTCAGCTCATGAATTTGTTGCAATAATTTGCATCAAGTAATCTGATTGGTTGATAATCAGTAGTGGGTGTGGCATATATAAATATCAGCAGGTCAAGGGTTAACCATCAGCATACTTGCTGAATATTTCAATTTGCTACACTCCTCATTGATTTTCAGCCATTCATGTTGCATGATTTCATTTTTACCATGAATGCTGAAGCAGAATGGAAAACAGTATAGGTCCTGATCAGCTGGCTTACAAGAAGCCAGCTGATCAGGATCTATACTGTTTTCAAAAAAGAATGTATCTGGGTTTAGCATGGTGAGTGTTGAAACTGGGACTTCATTGAGAGGGTTGCTATCCTACAGTAGAGATGGTTGTGTCATAAATGATTGTGTTATGCAGATATAAGTTTCGGCTGTCAGTGCAGACCCTTGATCTACACTGCTTGCTCCATCACATTCTTATTATAAAATGTGTTTGAATGCTTAGAAACATCAAACTATACAACGTTTTCATGCAAATCACCTCTCAAGCACAGGTTCACTTACTTAACTACATACTTCAATGAAGGTTTAAAAATTATCTTTGTTTCTTACACATTTATCATAGCAGTATTGTAGTACACAAGCTCATTGATGCTTTTGTCACTTTCAGTGTCATTGCACTATATAAGGAAGAGCAATTTTGGGAGTATTCTAAAACATTATTAACAAGAACCTACAACATAATGTTTCGAACTACAGAAGACCCTCATTATAAGGAAAGTATTTGTTCCTTAACAGTTTGCCCTTATAAAGAATTTGCCATCTTAAAGAATCCAAAAACGGAGTATGATACATAAGAAAGGGCCTTCTCCCCTTAATGACTCCAAGAAACAAATGTTATAGACATTTATTTTAGGACTCTCAAGCTACAAATATTTTATTTATACTAAATATTGTTTACATGAGATATATGATAACAAGTATATGACATATTTCTGTTGACAACTAGACCATGTAGGTTTTGGGGATAATGGAAAAATCATCCCTTAAGGGGAATGGGAACACCTTCAGGGGAGACAACTCCTGCAAAAGTGTTTTTGTTTCCCATTTCAGTAGGGGTCAACTCTTAAAGGAAAGAATTTGCTCTGAGGAGCAAATTCTTTCCTTTAAGAGTAGACCTCTTTTGGGACTGAGCCTATAGAAAAGCGAACAGGACTGAGCCTATAGAAAAGCTAACAGGACTGAGCCTATAGAAAAGCGACCAGGACATCACAAAACTTGTCTCCCTTTGAAAAATGGCAGAACAATGTGTTAGGTGTTCCCATTCCCCTTAATTATGCTTGTTACTCCTATTGAAGTGGTGCTTTTGTCAATGACTTGGGAACTTGTTCTGCTTAACCATATTGTACAAGTAATCAGAGGTCTAGTAGAGTGAGTCAGTGAGTGAGTGAGTGTTTGAGTTTTATGTCCCACCAACAACTAAGCTCATACGGAGACGGGACCTCGGTTTAAAGACTCATCCGAAAGTCTGGAGAAGCCCAGGATCAATCCTGTGACCCCTGGTTTACAAGGCGAGTAGCGCAACCACTGCACCTCATAGGCTTCTATAGGTCTAGTAGAGAATGTTTCTTGTTTCATTTCACATCCAGATGTAAAACCAAGAAAGAAAGGGAAGAAATCCTTGCTGCCGACTCACAAACGTCCTGTCTACCGTAGCAACAGTGATGGGGAGGTGTCCGATGAGAACAGTGCACCGAGGATAGCAGCTGTAAAGAAGTACAGGGATGATGGAAATGAAGACTACTTCGATGCCAGAATGGAGTGAGTTATTAACCCTTTTTTGTGCCAAATGGAATCTTCCTCCTTATATATGGCAGGGGTCCATTTTAAAATATCTTTTTGCAAACCTTTTGAGAATATTTTTTCATACAGGCAAACAGTGTGGCCCCAGATCAGACTGCTCCTACAGGAGCAGTCTGATCTGGGTCCACACTGTTTGCAAAAAATTACTTTTAAGGTAATCAGCAGACTGCAAAGCAGACGACAGTTGTTATGATTGGAATTTTATGGGTTAACTGTCTGGCCTGGCCTGGCCTTAATAATGTTGACTGAGCAGTTAACTCTTGTCAAGTTGACCACAATGACCCCAACTTTTTCAAACAGTGCAGATCCAGATCATATGGCTATCTGATCTTGATTTACACTGTCATTCAGTTTGCATTATATCAAACAATGTAAATCCAGATAAGATGGCTACTGATCTGGATTTACACTGTCATTCAGTTTGCGCATTTGAATGAATACATTATCATTATATCAAGTTATTTGATTGGTTAATACTAAGAAATGGTTGTGGCAAACTTGATATGGGTTAAACACTAAATAAAAACAATAGACAGGCCTCCGTGGCCTAGTGGTTAAGAGCGCTGACTCTTGATCACTAGGTCTCTCACCGCTGTGGTTCGAGCCTCGCTCGGGTCACATGTGAGACGCCAAGTTCTGCAACGGAAGGTCAGGTGGTTTTTCTCTGGGTACACCGGTTTTCGCCCACCTCTGATTAACGATCGGCTCGATATGAGTGAAAAAACTTGAAAGGGCCGTAAAACCCAAACCAAAAAAAAATAAATAAATAAAAACAAATGTAAGTACATGTATCTTTTCTATAGTGATACATGCTCATGTATTACAGGAAATTCCACAATGCCGAAAGACGAAAACAGAAATTAAGAGCAGCAGGACAGCTGAGTGAATCTGATGATGATGAAGAATTTGACGGCGGATTGAAAGTGCCGTCTAGAATCTGGTCCAAGCTGTTCAAGTAGGTAGAATTACGATGAAACTTCAGTGACTCAATGACTGATGGCCTTATTCTTGCGTCCCTTGGAAGTTCTTCCAGTAGCTCAGGATGTCCATTTACCGGCTACCCCCTGTTTTTTCCAAACAAATTTCAAAGATAACACACTTGATGCCTCAAAAGTTTGTAAATGGACTCCTGCTGTGTATAAGGAAGAAGTATCCGTTCAGTACCAGTTGGGATAATGATGAATCTCAAAGAGTTATTTGCCGCCATGGTATTTAATGCTTTCTCGGATTTGGAAAATTGTTGCGCATAAGTATCTTAATACCAAGTGTTCCTTGAGAAGAAAGGAGACGTGTCCTTGTTCCCAGTTCAATAACATTTCTTCTAGGTACCAAACAACGTGGCAGGGGATTATGGGAACTCAATTGCCAGAAGGCAGGAGGAATCATGGGAGATCAGAAGTTTACTGAAGTTTAAATGTTTATATTTCCCAGGTATCAGAAGACACATGTCAGGTGCCTGTAGGAACTGGGAGATCAGAAGTTTACTTATTTTAAAGTTAAAACCCTTAAGATGCTGAGAAAAACTACATCTGAAAATGTCGTCTGCTGAATCTTTTGGCAAACTTTTTAAAAATATTTTTGCATACAGACAAACAGTGTGGACCCAGATCAGACTGCTCCTACAGGAGCAGTGTGATCTGGGTCCACACTATTTGCAAAAATGACTTTTAAAGTAACTGGCAGACGAAAAAGCAGACGACAATGGTTGTGATTGCCATTTTATGGGTTAAATGTTTATATTTCCCAGGTATCAGAAGACATGTGTCAAGTGGTTATGGGAACTACACTGCCAGGAAGCAGGTGGAATTGTAGGAGACGAGATGGGCCTAGGCAAGACCATACAGTGTATTGCTTTTCTTGCAGGACTGAAATACTCAAGGCTTAGGAACAAAAATTTCCCGTAAGTTTTTCATTAAACAGTGTTTCATAAAATTAATAAAAGTTCATTTCAAAGGGTGTGAAAATTAAATTATACCCCCGGCAAAGAAGTATGTCAGGGGGTATATAGTTTTTGTCTTTCTGTCTGTATGTTTGTTTGTTCATGCGTACTTCCGCACCAAAGAAAAGACATTTAGGGTGGGGGGTGGGGGGGGGGGGGGTGGGGGCAAAAAATTTGGACAGTTTGACACTTAAGTATATATTGGTGAGTCCAAATGGACTTTATTCCTTTATTTTGGTACTTAAGTGGCAAAAATTGTCTCTTAGGTGGCTTGCCGCTTAAGAGAATTTGCCGCTTAAGTAGTCAATATGCCGACGCCTAGCCACTTAAGTATCCATTCGTGAGAACGTCCGTCTGTTTGTCCATTTGCCAACCTTTATGTCAAAGTTTTACGTTAAAGCTTTCTTATAGCTCATATTTCTGTAAACACTTGTTAGATTCTCTTCATATTTGGTACAGGATTTCTCTGTAGCATTACCTTTCATATCATGGAATATCTAAGCTTCTATTGTTTGGCACTGTTTCAATGCTAAAAGATGTTGGAAATGGTTGCAAGAAGATTTAGCAGACAACATAAACAGACGACATTTTCAGATGCCTTTCAATCTATCCAGACAATATAAATAGACATTTTCAGATGTTTTTATTGGCGTCAGCCCTTAAGGTGCCTAGAAAAAATGCATCCGAAAATGTCATCTGTTTATATTGTCTGCTGAATCTTATTGGAAACTTTTCAACACAATTGTCTATACAGGCAAACAGTGTGGACCCTGATCAGACTGCTCCTAGAGGACTGATCTAGATCCACACTGTTTGCAAAACTTGACTTTCAAAGTAACCAGCAGTTGCCAAAGCAGATGACAATTGTTGTGATTGGCATCTTATGGCTTAAAGGTTCAGTAAATGTTTTTAATTCTTCTCTTGCTGAATATTCAGTTTAGCCACACCCATTTCTGACTTTGAACCAATCAGATTACTTGATGTAATTTATTCCTACAAATTCATAAACTGAATGTCAAACAGTGTAGATCCTGATCAGATGGCTTCTTCTACACTGTTTGCAAAGGAAAGGGTTGTCGTGAACAGCAGGATAAGAGTTAAAGCCTTTGAAAACAGTCTACCAGTTTATACATGTATATCTTTTTATCATATGACGTCACGTCTGAGAGTGTAATAACACCATGTATTATTTTCGATAATCTACTAGTGGATTAAATAAGCAAATTAGCTAGATACGTGCCGTAACGTTACATTAATGACGTCACATTTACTAACGGCGGAATACTGACATTTTTGTAAACAATCGTGAATAAAATGCGTTTTAAATGGCATATGATGAATAGAATCTTGCATTTGTGCTCATTATTGAATTTATTAAACTCGTTGAGGAAAAGGGATAAAATGCTCGGCAAAGCCTCGCATTTATCCCTTTTCCTAAACTCGTTTATTAAATTCAATAATACATGAGCACTCATGTAAGATCCTCTATGAACAAACTCCTTTTCTCAGTTCTTCACTCTTATTTTATAGGCATATGGGACTGGGAGCCTCTGTAGTAGTGTGTCCAACGACAGTGATGCACCAGTGGGTGAAAGAGTTCCACGCCTGGTGGCCCCCCTTTAGAGTTGCCATACTTCATTCCTCGGGCACCTTCTCTGGCAAAGAGGTAATACAGTGAAATTCCGCTATTTAGACCACCTACAATTAGAACTAATTCTGCTATAAAAAGCTTATTTTGAAGGGTACACGTAATTTTTCTTTGTGTTTTCTGCCTACAATGTCCTCTGGTCAGGGACCACCTTTGGGACTGTTCAAAAGTGGTCTTTAAGACCACTTTTGAACAGTTCCAAAGGTGGTCTTAATATAGGAATTTTACTGTAATTTTTTTTACAGAAGATCATAGACGCCATCATGGCATTGTGGATGAGGTATTTGCTTTACAAAGCAGGGATCATAGGATCAACTAAGGCTTCTCCAGGCCTTATGATGAGTCTTTAAACCGAAGGCCTAGGCCTCCGTGGCCTAGTGGATAAGAGTGCAGACTCATAATTGTTAGATCTTTTACCGCTGTGGTTCGAGCCTGGCTCGGGTCCCTTGTGAAATGCCAAGTTCTGCAATGGATGGTCAGGTGGTTTTTCCCTGGGTACTCCAGTTTTTGCCCACCTCTGGTTAACGATCGGCTCGATATAAGCGAAATAATCTTGAAAGGGCCATAAAACAAAAAACCCTTAAAAAATAAACGAGGGCCCATTTCTTTATTACCTTAGTTGTTGAAAGCCCCCACCCATCGGGGCGTGGAGAAATAGATTGGGCTGCACGATGCTTCCACGCAGAGCTGATACCGACCGCACATGAGTACTGGTAATCCACTTAGAACGTCTAAGCCTGCCCAGGAAAATTGCTGCGAGTCGGCCCGTCCATGCTTATAAACCCTATTGGTTTCATTGGGCGGCAGGGATTGAGATGTCATTTCATCTTGTTGTCGGGTAAAAATTGGAAGCAACATCTCAAAAATGACCTAAATAGTGTTGTCTGGGATGTTAAACCTCAAACCAAAGAAACCTTAGTTGTTGGTGGGATGTAAAACTCAAACACATGCACACAGAAGATCAGGTTCCAAAGAAGAAATGCTGACCCAGTGGCTCACTCAGATGTGACCAACTGGTGGTCAGGAGGTGAAGGATTTTATTTCTTGCATACCAGACAAGGAAATCCGTGATTTTACCCTGGAATAGAAATTTATGTTCTGACCCTGGTGTTCTTACCCAAAATTTAATATTCTAGCGTGTTTGATAAATACACTGGTTGAATACAACCCAGGATGCGCCGTCGTTAAGGTTGACGTCATGCACTTTACCTGACGTCACTAAACATTCCTGTAGTGTCATCACACTATGGTGGACGTCGGTAACCGAAGTGACTGCAGCATTACAAATTCTCTCCAAGAAATGGAAGGTATGCAAGAAAAAGAATCCTATATGAGTGTGAGGGGTGGATAGAAAAATCCGTCCCTCGGCAAGCCTCGTGATGCCCGACAGTGACCCTTGGGACGGATTTTTTCATCCACCCCCACACCCATATAAGATTCTTATATTCTGCCAGGTCTGCTACATTATTTCATGAAGATTGATCTTGAAATATTTTCTGCCATCATCCGCTGCCTTCTGCCGATTCAAGAAATGCAGTTTTCATTTACTGGCGAAAGATTGTGCCCTGTTTGGGTCCCAAAGATTTAACACTGTTTTCATGCTCAACTCATTTGAACATGAAATTTGTCCTGCTGATAAATTTTAAAATGCCAACAATTGTTGGCATTTTAAAATTTATGAGCAGGACAAATAACATTCTGTGCTAACCTGAGCAGGAAAATTACCTCTTTCATTGGTATTTTAATATTTATTAGCATTATAAATTTCATGCTCAGCTGAGTTGAGCATGAATAAAATTTTATATACTTGGGGGCCTGGTTAACAGCTTAGAAGAACTGTCCAAGAAAAATATGGGCAAGTTAACTAACCAACTCAGTGTGTCCTTAATATTATTCATGGGAACTGACCAACAAATCAAGGGAAGAAACTCTTCACTGTTGATTTGTTGCCCTTGTCACACAGAAATATACTCTTAATCCGAAGCTGAAATACAATATATAGGAGAATGATTTGGGGCTTCTGAAATAGTTCGACATAAGTGATAGGATCAAGATAAGGTTGAAACAACGAGAATCGACTGTAGATAGGTTATGCAGTAACGCTTGTCCTGCTTAATAAATTAATTTGCCATTCCTCTTTCTGACTTTCATCCAATCAAATATCTTGATAAAATGAACTCATTCAAAGACAAACAGTGTAGATGCCATCTGAGAGAGATCGAGGTATGCAAGGTCAAATCAACTGTAGATAGGTTGGGTGTATGCATAATTTTGGCAGCTTGGGCCGAGTCATTTCTTTTGTTACTCTGGTTTTCACCCTACTTACATTGACAAGTTCAGCCCCCACCCATCAGGGCTTGAAGAACTATATGGGCTGCAGGATGCTTCCATGCAGAGCTGAATCTGACCCACACACGAGTACTGGTAAACCTCATAGAGGATTTAAGCCTGCCCAGGCAAAGCGGTGCGAGTATGGGACCATGCTCATAAACCCTATTGGTTTCATTGGGTGGCAGGGCTTGAGATGTCATTTCATCTCAGTGTCGGGTAAAAGTCCCACAAAATTGGAAGCAACGTCTCCAAAATGACCTTTACAGTGTTAACAGGGACGTTAAACCTCAAATCAAACAAATAAATCAAACAAATACATTGACAAGTCTGCCACTTTTAATATATTCTAAGAAAGGCACTTTAAACTCAAATCACTTTATAACTGTTACAAGTACAATAAAACTCCTATATTAAGACCACCTTTGGGACTGTTCAAAAGTGGTCTTAAAGACCACCTTTGGGACTGTTCAAAAGTGGTCTTTAAGACCACTTTTGAACAGTCCCAAAGGTGGTCTCTTATTAGGAGACATTGAGTATAGAAAACCCAAAGAAAAAGTAACCGAAACCTTCTCAATAAACTTTTAAAACCAGATTTTGTCCTAATTTTAGGTGGCTTTAATAGCAAACTTTACTGTACAATCTGTTGGTCTTGAATGCATGTATAGCATATTTTGGCATTGAAAGGAGCTTTGATAGCAAGATCTTTTCCAAACAGTCTCTAATATTTTCTACATACAGAAAGAGTTGATACGACACATTGTGAAGAACAATGGTATACTGGTCACTTCATACAACACATTGGTTATACAGCAAGACAATATTCTACCTTACAACTGGCATTATGTCATTCTTGATGAAGGTCACAAGATCCGGAATCCTGATGTACAGGCAACACTTGTCAGCAAGCAGGTTGGTATCATTACTAGGTTTTGTTTCTTTGTTTTATTAGAGTTTAACAGCCCAGTCAACACTATTTAGGTCATTTTTGAGCCGGTCAGTTTACCTATCCACACTTTTCCTGGTCAGGCTTATACGTAAGCGGTTAACCAGTACAGTGCACATTCTTTCGCCAGAACCTGACAACTGCCATTCTTGAATCAGCGGAAGGGAGAGAATGACCGTTGAAAAGTACCAGGTTTTAGTAACTAAAAACAGATAAGAGAGTGATGCAAACTCTGATAAAGATTTTAACAATTCTGCAGTAATCCTTGTCCTGCTAAATAAATTAATTTGCCACACCTATTTCTGACTAACATCCAATCAAATTACTTGATAAAATTAATTCATTCAAATTTTCAAATCGAATGACAAACAGTGTAGATGCCATATGATCGAGATCTACACTGTTGGCAAAAGTGGGAGTTATTGTCTGGTCTGAGACTTCTCTTGCTGCATCAAGGAGCATTGGGTCCTTAGTTATCCTTAGAGCACACAATGAAGAGGTTTCCCTGGGCGCACATGTAAAATTGTAGGGAATGCTGTGCCCTGGCTGATACATGAAATATACATTGTATTCGCACAAACTTTCTTCATTCTTTAGTTTATCTTTTGGCCTCACATATATAAATTAGAAGACTAAAACCCTGCTTAGATTTTCAAAACCACATACCGTATTCGGGTGTGTATTACCCGCATTTTCGTACTACCCGCTACCCCTTTTTTTGCCAAAATCTGGGGGAAAACTGTTATACTGTTGTATTACCCGCATGGGACATTTGCTGAAATTTTGGTGGATGCGTAAGTGAGAAAAAGTAAGAATTTGGCCAGTTTTTGTAGCACACAACGGAACGCGTGATCGTCTTCAAAAGGCGGGAAAATGCACGTGCGTGCGAGTATCACCAGAAAGCATGTATTTTGATTAAAATGTTGAAAAAACTTTACCTGTTCACCAGTGTTATTTATTTATTTACCCACATATGCCCGCGGCCCTTTTTTGGGACATCAGCAAACAGTGCAGTCCCAGATCAGACGCCTCAGAAAGACGCTGCAGACGTTTCCTTTTTGGGACATTGGCAAACAGTGCAGTCCCAGATCAGACACCTTAGAAAGACGCAGCAGATGTCTGATTTGGATTTACACTGTTTATTGATTTATAACGGTTCAATTATGACACTATTGTTAATCCCTGACATATAATTGCCACCCTGCGGTGCGTGTCGATAAGGTGTGAAAATATGGTCAAGTTATGTCTCTAATTTGCGTTTATTCCCCAATCATAAAATTTAATCCGCAATCAGTGTGAAAATTATTTATTTGCTCCTAAGACGAGTTGCTACGACTATGCTGCTATCACGTGAAAGGTTATGTTTTGGCGCCAAATAGCAGACGCTTGGCGAGAAAAGTTGAACTCTTTGTGTTAACACATCTGTATTCTGTTGTTGGTTATTGACACGGAGCTTACGGAAAGCACTGTTTTGCTAGCGAGAATACTTTTACCGTTTCCAAACATTTTTTTATGAGACAGATACGCCCCATTAAGCTAAAACAATAGACATGTGTGGGGTTGCTGGGGTACGATGACGTCATTTACCGATGGCGTGCAGATAAAAACTAGCGGTGATTTGTGGGAGGCAGTTGGAAGCCGGAAAACTTTGATGTTCGCATTGAACTTGCTTGTTTATTTTGTTTAAAATCAGAGTTTTAGAAATAATACTCACAAAATCGGGCTTGCTAGTAATAGAGATTGTTATATTACTCATGTGTAAGTAAAATTGAGTGGACAATTAAACGTTATTTGTGTTGGGAATCGTAAAAGGATAGAGCATAACATGAGATGCATCGTATTTTCAGCTGTAAAAAGTAAAAATAAAATGGTCCAAAAATAATTCGGGCGGATTACCCGCACCCAGAACTTGGGCCTGTAATTTGAGGGAAAAAAACTGCGAGTAATACACGCCCGAATACGGTAATATTGTCAGGGCAGATATCAAAAATGCCATGGCACCCAGGTATGTGGCTCTTTCACATGACATGCCTTCTCAAACCCATGTACAATTTTACCAAGTATCATCAATATACCTCAAAGGGTACTGGAATTATTTTGATCCCAAGGTTGTGTGTACGGATGGATTGCCATAGAGATGGACAACAGGCTGATTGTTGTATCTCCCGAACCTATTTGGTCAGCGGATAAAGAGAGCAAAGAGTTAAAATTTGATTTTTTAACAAAAAGTTAAAATTTCATTAATTTTAACGAAGTTACAGTAGAATGCTATATGATTTTCTTTGCAGTTTCGAACACCACATCGTATCATCCTGTCTGGATCTCCTATCCAGAATAATCTGAAAGAGTTATGGTCCTTGATGGATTTTGTTTTTCCGGGGAAACTAGGAACCCTGCCAGACTTCATGCAACATTTTGCAGTGCCAATTCTTCAGGGTGGTTATGCTAATGCTAGTCCTACACAGGTACTGATTTATTCCAGCAGAATAACTGCTATAGCTGTAGTGTAGGTCATTTTTGGAAATTAACCCATTGTATACAAGTGGACTCTACCACTGCTATTTGTTACACTTCCATTACTATTTGTTAGGCAAGTCCATTTGTCTTATAAGGGTTGTCAGGCTAATTTTTCATTTTTATTTTTTTGACGGAAAATTCTTTTAGCAAACAGTGCAGGCCCTGATCAGACGCCGCATTCTGCGGCATCTGATCTGGGCCTGCACTGTTTCCAATGTACCCTTTAGGGGTTTCCCACATCCAAGGGGTTAAGAAATAAAAGGGGAAGGGTCTGATCACAGAGCCTTGGGAAACACTAGAAACAAACCGGCCCCGATAGCTCAGTTGGTAGAGTGTCCGCTCCGGGGAACGGGAGGTCTCGGGTTCGATCCCGGGCCGCGACATACCAAAGTCGTTAAAAATGGTACTAGCTGCTCCTCGTTTGGCACTCAGATTTACGGGGTAGAGCTAGGACTGGTCGATCCAGTGTCAGGATAATGTGACTGGGTGTGGTATCATGTAATGTGTCTGGGACATGATACTTCAGTGAGGCAGCACTATAAACGTGAGCATTGAGCTCCCTGTCGCAACCAGACACCGTCGTGATATGACTGAAAAATTGTTGAAAGCGACGTTAAACCCGAATTCACACACACACACACACACTCACACACTAGAAACAACTGGTGGCAGTGAATAGAATTGGACCAGTGATGAAACCATGAGGGACACCAGATAAAATAGGCATGTAGGGTCACATTTAGGTATGTGTAGACACAGTGAAGGTTTAGTGCAAAACAAATTGAGAATAGCATATACAGTTTTAGCAATGTGTCAACCATGATTGATAAATAATGCATATTAAAATGTGTTTCCTGGCAACTTGTATTTCGATAGGTATGCACCTGATAAATTCAAGCATATGAGCAGTTTAAATATTTTAACATTTTTCCACGTATATTGAGCTTGCATTATTGTTTGTTAACATATTACTTGTCCTTGAATCTGCAAAATGTTCTCACATTAAGGGCCAGAACATTAAGAGCTCTGGCCCTTATTACAGTCAAACTTAAATGGCTCAAACACCTGTGGGACCACCGATATTTTTTTGAGATAGGGTAGTTCGAGCCATTGAGGGTTACTGCCAGGAGGCATAAAGGGGTTAATTTTGGAACATCATTTTGGTGTTCTATAATAAAAATGTATGCTGTGTGTACTCATTAGAATCACCTTGATATGGGGATTCTAATGATACGGTGATTCTAATGAGTAAACACAGTATACATTTACAAGATAAAAGTTGAAAGTCTTCTTAATTATGCCGCACTATTTCTTTAAAGAGCCATGGTAAATGAGCCATCAGTGTTCTGTAGCATATGGAATTCTGTTGGCTAAATTTACAGGTTTTTCATTTACCATTATTTAGCATACATTTGATGTGTACATGCATATATATACAGGTTCAGACAGCCTACAAATGTGCCTGTGTATTAAGAGACACTATCAACCCCTACCTGTTGAGAAGGATGAAGGCTGATGTCAAAGTGAACCTCAACCTACCAGCTAAGAATGAACAGGTATGTCTCCAAAATGACCTATACAGTGTTGACATGGACGTTAAACCTCAAATCAAACAAACAAACAAAACTTTCTCAAGGCTCTTGGGCCAGTTGTTCAGTGGGTTGTTAGCTTAACCAATGAAATGCCGATCACGACAATTGTCCTCTGCTTTGCCATCTGCCGGTTACCTTAAAAGTAATTGTTTTGCAAACAGTGTGGACCCAGATCATACTGCTCCTGTATGCAAAAGTATTTCAAAAAGTTTGTAGTCAACATAAGCAAACGACAAATTTTCAGATGTAGTTTTTCTCGGCGTCTTAAGCTTTAGCATGTCTCTTGCAATTGTTTTAGCAAGCACAGTAATTGATACACTTGCTTTTTTTTGCTGAAAAAAGGTAAAGATATTTTTTCAGTAAAATATTGACAGTGTATTTCCCTGTGGCATGTTCAATGAAAATAGTTGAGATGTTACATCAGCTATCTGCTTTATTGTGTTTGAACAACCGAGCCTAAATGACTGTGGACAGATAAGCTCCAGGGGAGATCATTCTTCCTGGAAGTAATTTCTTTCTTGCTGATTCTGTATAGGATTATGTTTAAGGGTCTTTGCTCATTCAGGCCGCAAACTGTTCTTAAAGGAAAAAAAAATGTTTTTTAAGAATCAGAAAGAAAACACTTCCCAGGGAAGCAGTGCTTTCAAAAATATTCTTGTCTTCATTATCTATGGGGTTTCTCTTAGAAGTGAGAATTTGTTCCTGTGTTCCCAGAGTGGCTATGTCCTCAAGAAAGCAAACATACTTGTATACAGCAAACACCAAGACCATACCAAGACCATACCAAGACCATACCAAGACTGCACCTGAGCCATCGTCATTTGCCAGCTTGCCTGTCAGGTTATGTGACATTCAGTTAATAATATTGTGTGTAAATTTCAGGTGTTATTTTGTCGGCTAACAGATGAGCAGAGAGAGGTCTATCAAGAATACCTAGAGTCCAGAGAATGTCAGGCTATTCTCAACAGAACACATCTGGTAAGTCAAGCCATTCTCAACAGAAAACATCTGGTAAGTCAAGCCATTATCTGGTAAGTCAAGCCATTCTCAACAGAAAACATCTGGTAAGTCAAGCCATTATCTGGTCAGTCAAGCCATTCTCAACAGAAAACACCTGGTAAGTCAAGCCATTATCTGGTAAGTCAAGCCATTCTCAACAGAAAACATCTGGTAAGTCAAGCCATTCTCAACAGAAAACACCTGGTAAGTCAAGCCATTATCTGGTAAGTCAAGCCATTATCTGATAAGTCAAGCCATTCTCAACAGAAAACACCTGGTAAGTCAAGCCATTCTCAACAGAAAACATCTGGTAAGTCAAGCCATTATCTGGTAAGTCAAGCCATTCTCAACAGAAAACACCTGGTAAGTCAAGCCATTATCTGGTAAGTCAAGCCATTCTCAACAGAAAACACCTGGTAAGTCAAGCCATTATCTGGTAAGTCAAGCCATTCTCAACAGAACACATCTGGTCAATCAAATCCATCAGGCCAATCTGAACAGAACACATCTGGTGAGTCAAGCCATTCACAAAAGAACACATCTGGTTATACAAGTCCATCTGGGCCATCTCAACAGAACAAATCTAGTAAATCAGGCCAATCTCAACAGAACACGTCTGGTTAGTTAAGCCATTCTCAACAGACCACATCAAGCCCCCACCCATAGGGGCTTGAAGAAATATATGGGCTGTGTGATGCTTCCACACAGAGCTGAATCCGGCCCGCACACTAGTACTGGTAAACCACTTAGAGGATCTAAGCCTGTCCAGGAACCGCGGTGCGAGGCGGACCGTCCATGCTAATAAACCCTATTGGTTTCATTGGGCGACAGGGCTTGAGATGTCGGGTAAAAGTCCCACGAAATTGGAAGCAAAGTCTCAAAAATGACCTTTACAGTGTTGACGGGGACGTTAAACCTCAAATCAAACAAACAACAGACCACAGCTGGTTATACAAGTCCATCTGGGCCATCTCAACAGAACAAATCTAGTAAATCAGGCCAATCTCAACAGAACACGTCTGGTGAGTTAAGCCATTCTCAACAGAAATAACTGTTAAGTCAAGCCATTCTTAACAGACCACTTCTTGTAAGTGGGGCCTTAACAGAGCACACCTGATAGATCATAATCAACAGAACATAATTAGTAAATCAGGCCAATCTCATCAGAACATCTTTGACAAGTCCAGCCATTCTGAACAGAAATAACTGTAAAGTCAGGCCATTCTTAACAGAGCACAACTGGCTATGGTATTAAAGTCTGGCCATTCTCAACAGAAAACATCTGGTAAGTCTAGACATTCTCAACAGAACACATGTAGGAAGTGGAGCCATTCTCAACAGAAAACATCTGGTAAGTCTAGACATTCTCAACAGAACACATGTAGGAAGTGGAGCCATTCTCAACAGAACACATCCGATAGGTCAGGCCTTTTCTCAACAGAACACTGGTAGGTCAGGTCATCTGATCTGATAAGTCAGACCATTCTTATGAGTATAATTTAAGTCATAGTTGCCAGTTTCAAGTTACCAACATGTTTTTATGTTCCCGCATGGAATGATCTAGGGGGCATATAATTTTTGGGTTTTCCGTATGTGCATACGTATGTACTTCAATCTGTATGGGTGTGTGTACGTACAAATGTACATGATCCTGTAACCTCAGGCTAAGGCAATTGTACCAGGATCGAGTCTTGGCAGGGACTTCTGTGTTCTATTGACACATTTCAGGGTTTTTTTTTCTGAACTTCAGATATTTGCTGGCCTTATCACATTACGAAAGATCTGTAACCACCCAGACCTGTCCACTGGTGGTCCAAGGGTGTTCCGAGGCGAGAAGACAGACGGTGACCCCACTCTGGAGTATGGCTACTGGAAGAGGGCTGGAAAGATGATAGTGGTTGAAGCTCTGTTGAAACTGTGGAAGAAACAAGGTCACAGAGCCCTCATTTTCACACAGAGTACACAGGTACTTAATCCTTACCATGCTGAATATTTCAATGTACAGTCAACCCTCTTTATACCGACTTTCGTTATAACCGCAAAACTCATTATAACGACAATTTCATTGGAATGAATTCTTAGCTCTAGGCTTAGCCTCGATTCCGAGTATCGTGGGCTTCCCTCGGGTTGGAAATGCCTAAGTCGAATCCATAGTCATGAAAAAGATTCTTGTTATTTAATACTCGAAACAAATGTTATAGATATTTGTTAGAATCACCTTAGATATTTGTTAGAAGAAACAAATGGTATAGATATTTGTTAGAATCGCCTCATCGAGGCGATTCAAACAAATGTCTATAACATTTGTTTCTTGCGATGAGGCGATTCTAACAAATGTCTATAACATTTGTTTCTTGGAGTAAAGATTTGGAAAAGGTATTTTATAACCTATCACACTCCTAACCGGCAAATTCATTATAACGGCACGATAATAGGGAACAAATACTGTCGTTATAATGCGGGTCCTACACTCCTCTCCAATTGTCTGTCATTTATGTTGCATGATTTATGTTTAACCTATTATATACTGGTGGACTCTTCCATTGCTTCATGTTGGACAAGTCCATCTGTCATAAAGGGGTGTCAGGCCGATTTTTCAATTTTATTCTATTTTTGAAGGAAAATTCTGTTAGCAAACCCTGATCAGACAGTGTGTTCTGCGGCATCTGATCTGGGCCATCACTGTTTGCCAAGGTATCCCTTTAGGGGTTTCCTGCTCACAGTTTGTTAAACCATGGATTTAGAAGCAGAATGGAAAATGGTATAGATCCTGCTCAGCTGGCTTCTGAGAAGCCAGCTGATCTGGTTCTGTACTGTTTTCAAAAAGGATATAACTAGGTTCAGCATATAGAGAGTTAAAAATTGATGGAGTGGTTGGACCTTTTGCAAACTATAGAGGCTCTAATCAGGTGCAACACCTGGGCCTGCACTTTAGCAAGTGTATTGAATGGATTGGATTAAATGCTGAAATGAACTGTGATTTCAGCTGAGTACAGGTCTGTGTGCAGCTGTAATGCCTCTTCCTTTAAGATGGCCAGAAAGTTAGCGTTGACATTGATAAAAGAAATACAGTAGAAGTACTGGTTGTAGTGACCGAGAATTATGTCCTGAGAATTCACAGTTTGATTGGTAACAGATTTTTAAGTTGGTCTATTTTTTAATACCATTATTTTACAGAAATCATAAAGTATAAGAGCCGGCCTCGGTAGCTCAGTCGGAATGCGCGTCTGACTGGTGTTCAGGAGGGCGCGGGTTCAATACCTCCTGGGACCGGCTACATTCATTCGTGGAGATTGATCATGAAATCTTTTCTACAGTCATTCTCTCCTTCCGCTGATTTGAGAAGGGCAGTTGTCAGTTTCTGACGAAAGAATGTGCACTGTACTGGTTAAACGCTTATGTATAAGCCTGCCCAGGAAAGTGTGGATAGGTGAACTGACTGGCTCAAAATGACCTAAAATAGTGTTGACTGGGCCGTTAACCTCCAATACAAACAAACAAACATAAAGTAAAAAACTTCAATAGTGATTATTACAAACTACAAGAAAATTTATACTTTAGAGAAATAATATAAGAATCTTATATGGGTGTGAGGGGTGGATGGAAATAATATATGAATCTTATATGAGTGTGAGGGGTGGATGGAAATAATATAAGAATCTTATATGGGTGTGAGGGGTGGATGGAAATAATATAAGAATCTTATATGGGTGTGAGGGGTGGATGGAAATAATATAAGAATCTTATATGGGTGTGAGTGGTGGATGGAAATAATATAAGAATCTTATATGGGTGTGAGGGGTGGATGGAAAAATCCGTCCCGAGGGGCGGATTTTTCTATCCACCCCTCATACCCATATAGGATTCTTTTTCTTGCATACCTTCCATTTCTTAGCGCGGATTTTTTATGCTGCAGTCACTTAGGTTACCGACTTCCACCATATTGTGATGACACTACAGGAATGTTTTGTGACGTCACGTAACGTGCTGGCGCATATGAGGTCGTAATCAACCAGTGCATTTATCAAACACTTGATTATATTCGATTTTGGGTCGGAACACCAGGGTCAGAATATAAATTTCTATCCCAGGGTAAAATCACGGATTTCCTTGTCTGGTGTGCAAGAAGTTAAATTCTGAAATTACGGTCAAACTATTTCTCTGGTTTCAGATGTTAGATGTCATGGAAGCATTTGTTCAGGACAAGCGTTACAGCTACGTGAGAATGGACGGGGGAACAGCTATATCAGCCAGACAGCCACTTGTTCAGAAGTATAATGATGTATGTGGATTCTGTTGTATATGACATATCGCAATCTTGTGTATACCGTGAAAATCATAAAACTCGGACACCTTGAGGACTTGCTGTAATTCTCCTAAAATTTTAACAAATTTGTTTCTAGATCCAGCAAGGAGTCCAAAAGGTGTAGACAGGTTGGCAAACAGTGTAGACCCTGATCAGACTGCTCCTTCAGGAGCAGTCTGATCTGGGTCTGCACTTTTTGCTTAGGCCTTTCTGACCCAATTCTTAGGATCATTACCACAGTTATTATTTTGAATTAACTTGACTCTTGAAGCATAACTGACGGCATGCTAATATTTCTGATTTGATATTTCCTTTAAATTAGCCTTCAGGAGTAGTGTAATCTGGCCCTACATTTTGCCCAGGCGCTACTGTCTTTTAAGAAGAGTAATAATAGTAGTTTTCCATTTTTTTTACATCATATCCTTAGAATGTACAGGTATTTTTGAAATCATGATTGAAATGGGGGTAGAGGTGATCATTTCACCTTTGAACCTGCTGTTATGAGCCAGCTGGCCTCATTTCACCATTATCTACAGGAAACAGAATGTCCTATCTGGTTTGGTAAAACAATTATTTTGATGACATCATAAGTCATGGCGCAGGGGTCACACTAAGCTCAATCATGTGCATGGACTTCTATTTTGGGCGGAGGCTGGTAGGGTTGTTCTCTACCTAGTTTTTCCCCCTATTGTCTCTCTCTTTGGCATGTACTTTCTTCTCTTTTTCTTTTGTTAGCTCACCTGTCACAAAGTGACAAGGTGAGCTTTTGGGATCACTTTTTGTCCGTCGTCCGTCGTGCGTCCGTGCGTGCGTGCGTGCGTGCGTGCGTGCGTCCGTAAACTTTTCTTCAAACGACATCTCCTCCTAAACCACTGATCGTATTTTGACCAAACTTCACAGGAATGATCCTTAGGTGGTCCCCTTTCAAAGTTGTTCAAATGGTTCCGGTCCGTTGCACATATAGGTCACAGTAGCCAAAAATAGATTTTTTTCACCGCAAACTTAAAAAATCTTCTTCTCTGAAACCGCAAGGCCCAGGTCTTTGATATTTGGTATGAAGCTTCATCCAGTGGACCTCTACCAAGATTGTTCAAATTATAGTGCTGGGGCCAAAAATGCCCCCGCACGGGGGCCCTTTGGTTTTAGATGGGCTTATATAGGGAAAATCTTTAAAAATCTTCTTCTCTGAAACCGCAAGGCCCAGGTCTCTGATATTTGGTATGAAGCTTCATCTAGTGGACCCCTACCAAGATTGTTCAAATTATAGTGCTGGAGCTAAAAATGCCCCCGCACGGGGCCCTTTGGTTTTACATGGGCTTATATAGGGAAAATCTTGAAAAATCTTCCTTCTCTGAAACCGCAAGGCCCAGGTCTTTGATATTTGGTATGAAGCTTTATCTAGTGGACCCCTACCAAGATTGTTCAAATTATAGTGCTGGAGCTAAAAATGCCCCCGCACGGGCGCCCTTTGGTTTTACATGGGCTTATATAGGGAAAATCTTTAAAAGTCTTCTTCTCTGAAACCGCAAGGCCCAGGTCTTTGATATTTGGTATGAAGCTTCATCTAGTGGACCCCTACCAAGATTGTTCAAATTATAGTGCTGGAGCTAAAAATGCCCCCGCACGGGGGCCCTTTGGTTTTACATGGGCTTATATAGGGAAAATCTTGAAAATTCTTCTTCTCTGAAACCGCAAGGCCCAGGTCTTTGATATTTGGTATGAAGCTTCATCTAGTGGACCCCTACCAAGATTGTTCAAATTATAGTGCTGGGGCCAAAAATGCCCCCACACGGGGGCCCTTTGGTTTAACATGGGTTTATATAGGGAAAATCTTTAAAAATCTTCTTCTCTGAAACTGCAAGGCCCAGGTCTTTGATATTTGGTATGAAGCTTTATCTAGTGGACCCCTACCAAGAATGTTCAAATTATAGAGCTGGATCTAAAAATGCCCCCGCACAGGGGCCCTTTGGTTTTACATGGGCTTATATAGGGAAAATCTTGAAAAATCTTCTTCTCTGAAACCCGCAAGGCCCAGGTCTTTGATATTTGGTATGAAGCTTCATCTAGTGGACCCCTACCAGGATTGTTCAAATTATAGTGCTGGGGCCAAAAATGCCTCAGCACCAGGGCCCTTTTGTTTTACATAGGCTTATATAGGGAAAATCTTTAAAAAAATCTTCTTCTCTGAAACCGCAAAGCCCAGGTCTTTGATATTTGGTATGAAGCTTCATCTAGTGGACCCCTACCAAGATTGTTCAAATTATAGTGCTGGAGCTAAAAATGCCCCCGACACGGGGGCCCTTTGGTTTTACATGGGCTTATATAGGGAAAATCTTGAAAAATCTTCTTCTCTGAAACCGCAAGGCCCAGGTCTTTGATATTTGGTATGAAGAATCATCTTGTGGACCTCTACCAAGAATGTTCAAATTATAGCCCTGGGGCCAAAATGCCCCCGCTCCGGGGCCCTTTGGTTTTACATAGAGGTATATAGGGAAAATCTTGAAAAATCTTCTTCTTTGAAACCACAAGGCATAGGTCTTCGATATTTGTTATGAAGCTTCAGCTAGTGGACCTCTATAAAGATTGTTCAAATTATAGCCCTGTGACCAAAAATGCCTCCGCCATGTGGCCCTGTGGTTTTACATAGAATTATATAGGGAAAATCTTTAAAAATCATCTTCTCTGAAACACAAGGCTTAGGTCTTTGATATTTGTTATGAAGCTTCAGCTAGTGGACCTCTACCAAGATTGTTCAAATTATAGCCCTGGGGCCAAAAATGCCCCTGCTCCGGGGCCCTTTGGTTTAACATAGACTTATATAGGGAAAATCTTGTTTTACATAGACTTCTATATGCAGGGTAAACCTTTAAAATCTTCTTCTCTGAAACCAGAAAGCCCAGGTCTTTCATATTCGATATGAAGCTTCATCTTGTGGACCTTTACCAAGATTGTTCAAATTATAGCCCTGGGGCCAAAATTGACCCTGCCCGGGGCCCACTGGTTATACATTGGATCAGGTGAGCGAACCAGGGCCCTCTGGGCCCTCTTGTTTTGGAGTGTCTTCATTTTGGCCACACTTGTTTGGTATAGACAGCATGCTTGTCAAAAGAATCCAGAGGCTATTTTTTCTACTTTTTGGTTAGGTTTCAAAGCTTCTGGTCTTCTTCTAGTACCTCATAGAGGGCTGATATGTATACAGTCCAACCTGTATTATGCAAGCACCTAAGGGATATCCAAAATGTGCTTGCTTAAGACAGGTGCTTGCTTAATACAGGTGAAATTTAACACATCTGCCTTTTTCAAAACCAAATGCTTGCTTGCTTAAGACAGGTTGCTTGCTTAATAGAGGTGGCCACTTGGTTGTAAATGAACAGTTGTGGGAATATCTTAGTCAGAAACACCCATGTCAAGTGTATGGTTGAATAATTGAAGGAATGAGGGTCATTTAAAAAGTTTTGAGCAGCAATTACCCAGAAATACACTATTGTAGTTTAAAGGACATAACTGATTCATTATCAAATGGCCACAAGTGTGTGATGAGCAGTCAGTAACCCTTTTTGTACCAAATGGAATCTTCCTCCTTATATATTGCAGGAGTCCATTTCAAAATTTAGGTGTGTCAGGTTGTCATTAAAATCGTTTGGAAAATGGGTGAACTTTTTGCTAACAATGTAGGCCCTGATCAGACGCTGCATTCTGCAGCATCTGATCTGGGCCTGCACTGTTTGCCAAGTACCCCTTTGGAATTTCTGCTACTAAATGGGTGAATTAGATGTTTTGCACAGAAATCAAGCAAATACTTCAGTATGACTAAGTAATGTGCACACGTAAAATGAATATACAGTAGAACTTCGATGGCTCGAACACCGATGGCTCGTTTACCATGGATGTGTCGAACCCATTCTTGAGCCCCTAGGGAAATCCTATACATTAGAAATAGTGGGGGATAATTAAGGAGAATTTAGTCTTTTATTTTGCAAATGTATGCTGTGTGTACTCATTAGAATCGCCTCATTGAGGCGATTCTAATGAGTACACTTAGCATACATTTTCATTATAGAACACCGAAAAGATGTCTAAAAGTCTCTCGTTATGCCTCCTGACACTAACCTCAGTGGCTCGAACTACCCCTGTCTCGAACAGATTTTCATGGTCCAAAAGGTGTTCAAGCCGTTGAAGTTCGACTGTATATCGAGTGAGAACAAAATTTACCTTTGGACAGTTGCATTCAGCAATGACTGATCAGCCTGTTCCCCATGGTTACTCTACTTTTAATATGCTTGTGCTGAGGCCATTGATTGCTTCTGTGTCAAAGGAAAAACGATGGAAGCAAAAATTTGCGATATTGTATCCTTCAAGGGCAAAGGGCCTATGAAAGGATAGCACTTATCCATACCAGAGTAGACGTGAAGGCAATGATCAGGAATTGATACAATTAACCCACAAACATGAAAAAACTAGACCCTAATAGAAACATCAATAGCGGAAAGCCAAAAGGACAGTTTCTTTCCCACATAATGGCCATTTGGCTATCCAAAGCAAAAACAAACCATAACAAAAATAAACCGCGACATTCCAATGGGAGGCTTCACGGCCGCAATCCATGCCCTTACTTCCATCGCGATTTAGATAAATAATTTGTTCAGTCTGCATGAAGGCCTCTTAACTCATCAGTGCAACATCTCTGAGAACACAAAAATCAAACAACCACAGAGATGAGACAACTGTGAGGACTCGACAGCAAGAAACCACTGAAATGCTGGCGCAAAAGAAAACCAAGTTAGACTTCGATGGGCCTGACCAGAGACAGAGCATCAGGCACCAACCAACATTACATAAAATTAAATTCTCTCTAGGAAGTACGAGTGCAGCTTTGGACATTTTCTGGAAATCAGTGTTTGGCAACATAAGACAATTCAAGCAAAAATCAACAAGAGATGAAAAGTATGATTCCATCTGTTGAAATGATCATCCTCGTGATAAAAGGGTGCTTCAAATATCATAAAATTCTGCAAAACTGGCAACCCGTTGTCTTCAGGTCTTCTGCCACATTTCAAAGCGATCAGATATTTACTGTCTAGATGGGAATGAGTATAGTCAGTGCAAAAGCATTTGCAAGACTGGCTAAAAGCTGAAAGGAAATAGCGGATGATTTCTGTTGTTTGCAATAATAGTGGTCAGACATGTATTTTTCGATGTTAAACCCTTAAGATGCCGAGAAAAACTACATCTGAAATTGTTGTCTGCTTTTGTCGTCGGCTGAATCTGTTTGCAAACGTTTTTAAAAATATTTTTACATACAGCTAACAGTGTGGACCCAGATCAGACTGCTCCTAGAGGAGCAGCCTGATTTGGGTCCACACTGTTTGCAAAAATGACTTTTAAATTAACCGGCAGACGACAAAACAGGCGACATTTGTCGTGATTGGCATCTTATGGGTTAACATTTGGATCTTGCATATGTTAACCCTTCTCTTGCTGAATATTCAGTTAAGCCACACCCATATCTGACTTTGAGCCAATCAGATTTCTTCATTTAATTTATTCCTACAAATTCATAAACTGAATGCCAAACAGTGTAGATCCTGATCAGATGGCTTCTTCAGAAGCCATCTGATCTGGATCTACACTGTTTCCAAAGATATGGGCTGTCGTGAACAGCAAGATAAGGGTTAATGCGTGAAAATCCATGTTCAATCCCTTTAATATTTCTTGATATGGATTATGTAGTGCTGACCATCTTAGTAGAATGAGATTGTTTGTGAATTCTAATTTTTCACTTTTGTTTTTACAGAACAGCGAGATCTACCTGTTTCTACTGACAACTCGTGTTGGTGGTCTGGGTGTCAATCTTGTGGGTGCTGACAGAATTATCATCTATGATCCCGACTGGAACCCCAGCACAGACACCCAGGCCAGAGAGAGGGCGTGGAGGATTGGTCAGAAGCGTAGTGTGACTATCTATAGGTTGCTGACTACAGGCACCATAGAGGAGAAAATATACCACAGGTTTGTTAAGTCTCAAGTTTATGACCTATTCAGAATCCCAGCCTGCCTTAGTAGCTGATGAGGATGCGAGTTTGGTGATCCAGAGGTCACATGTTTGATACCTGCTCAACCAGCAACATTTTTTTGTGATTCCAATTCTCCATCATTATGAGCATTTCGAGCAATTTGATTGGTTGAAATAAAAGTTTTTTAAATTCCATGTGCAAGAATATCAGATCTATTTAACACATCGACAGGTAGTAATATAAGGTGACATCACATAGCACGTTTAGAACCCGCATGTTACTTCATTGTTTATGAAGCAACGTCAACAGCGTTTGATTAAAAGATGGAGAACAATTGGAATAGTAAATGTTAGAAGACAAATAAACTGAATTTAAAGACTTGATGTTTTTTTTTCACTTGCGTTTCTTTCAAAGATGGCAGCTTGTAACAGAATAATCATTCTGCCATGGCTGTTGGTAAGTTCATCTTTACGCTTTTGAAAGAATTCCTAAAATTCACCATTTTGTTGTTGGTATTTTTAAACATTTCGATAACAAATTTGGAATTATAAGGAATGAATTATCATTTTTCTGGATTATATTGATGTGTAAACAACGGCGAATCACTCACAAACTTAGCATGTCATGCTAAGTTTGTGAGTGATTTGCCTTGATTCGCCGGAGCTAACACAGCGATAAAATCCACAAAAATAAAATTCATTCCTATAGTGGAGATTGGTCATAAAATCTTTTCTACAGTCATTCTCTTTCTTCTGTTGATTCAAGTAGGGCAGTTGTTGGTATCTTGTGTAAGAATGTGCACTGTACTGGTTAACTGCTTATGTTCAGGAAGTGTGATCGGCTCCATATAACTTAAATAGTGTTAAATTCCAAACAAATAAACAAACAAATCAGAATCCTGAACAAATTGAGCAGAGAATGTAAGCAGTCCAAAAGCTACACACCTCTCTTTTACCTACAAAAATTGTATGTTTCTCAGCATGTGTATAAAAGTTTCTTGCACACCAAACAAGGAAATCTGTGATTTTACCCTGGGATAGAAATTTATGTTCTGACCCTGGTGTTCCGACCCAATATCGAATATTCCCGCGTGTTTGATAAATGTACTGGTTGAATACGACCTCGTATGCGCCGTCGTTAAGGTTGACGTCATGCACGTTACATGACGTCACTAACATTCCTTTAGTGTCATCACAAAATGGCGGACGTTGGTAATCTAAGTGACTGCAGCATCAAAATCCGCGCTAAGAAATGGAAGGTATGCAAGAAAAAGAATCCTATATGGGTGCGTGGGGTGGATAGAAAAATCCGTCCCTCGGTAGGTAGGAAAATAAGTCAGTGCAGTGATATTGCATGATAGAAATTTGGACATCAGAGCCTATAGTATCCATTTAATTGCCCAGAAATATGCTGATATACAAATAACATCTTATTTTACGCTTTTATGAAATCTTTTCAACAGTCATTCTCTCCCTGTCACTGATTCAAGAAGGGCAGCTGGCAGTTTCTGGCAAAAGAATGTTCACCACACTGGTTAACCACTTAATATATGTCTGATAAACAAACTGACCAGCGATATGACCTAATTATTAGGGCCCCGCACTGAAAGTGTGGGTGCCCTATAGTAATCACTCTGTCCATCCGTCTGTCTGTCCGTCTGTCCGTCCACAAATTTTTTTATCCTCCATAACTTTCTTATTCCACTGAAAGTGTGGGTGCCCTATAGTAATCACTCTGTCTGTCCGTCTGTCTGTCTGTCCGTCTGTCCGTCCACAATTTTTTTTATCCTCCATAACTTTCTTATTCCTGGATGGATTTAAATATTACTTGGCAGAAATGTTAACCATAATGTGATGGAGTGTTGCGCGCAAGACTCAGGTCCGTACCTCAAAGGTCAAGGTCATACTTAGAGGTTAAAGGTCAAAAAAGGGTCTTTCCTGTGTCCAATTAATAACTTTGTTATTATTCCTGGATGGATTTAAATATTACTTGGCAGAAATGTTAACCATAATGTGACGAAGTGTCACACGCAAGACCCACAGCCGTACCTCAAAGGTCAAGGTCATACTTAGAGATAAAAGGTCAAAAAAGCATCTTTTTTATTGTGTCCAATCTATAACTTTCTTATACCTGGATGGATTTAAATATTACTTAGCAGAAATATTAACCATAATGTGACAGTGTGCCGTATAGTAATGCCCTGTCTGTCCGTCCGTCTGTCCATCTGCCCGTCTATCCATCAACATTTTTCATGTTTACAAACTGAAGCTGAAGTTATTGACAGTTGCCATATAGTAATACCCTTTTGTTTTTAATTCATAACTTACAAACAGTCAAATGCATCAACTTCAAACTTAAGATATATGGTCACAATATCATTACACAATTACATGGCAACTGACGTAACTCTAGCTACAATACTCTAAGAGTAATAGCCCTTTGAAAAAAAATCCAACTCCTCTGATGGCACTGCCGGGGCCCTAGTCAGTTTCACTGACAGTTCTAGTTGGTATTAACTTGGCTGTTAAACTCCAAACAAAGAAAACAAACTATGCAAACAGTGTAAATCTTGATGATACAGCCAAGCACGGTAGAAGCCTCCGTGGTGCAGTGGTTACGCTACTCGCCTTGTAAACCAGGGATCGCAGGATCGATCCAGGGCTTCTCCAGACTTTTGGATGAGTCTTTAAACCGAGGACCCGTCTCCGTATGACCTTAGCTGTTGGTGGGACGTAAAACTAAAACTCACTCACTCACAGCCAAGCACGAGCCATCTAACAAGGATCTTCACTCATCACGAAAGTGTGCCTATATAATTTTGACCCCCTTGAACCCCACCTTTATATATTAAAACTGGGGTTCTGTTCTGACGAGTACCCACAATCTATATTTTGAGCAGAAGTAAGAAAAATATCACAATTTTTCATCTTTAAATGTTTGTTATTTTGGCGGTTAAGTTTACAATGTATTTGTATAGGTGTGTTTTTGTAATGTTTTTGTCATTCTGTTTATTATTTTCACTGAAACCCCTTTACAAAATGGTAAACTGTCTAATACAAAGATATTAGTGCCCTCTACAGAAAATTAGGGATGTAAGGGTTAATGTTTTCTCAAATTTTCATAGTGTCACCTGAGGCATTCTTTCTTATAACTACATCATCTGGAGCATATTTTTGTCACTCTGGAAACATACTGAATTATTTTACAGGCAAATTTTCAAGCAGTTCCTCACCAATCGTGTTCTCAAAGACCCAAAACAGAGACGTCTGTTCAAAACGAATGATTTGTACGAGTTGTTCAGTCTGGGACTCAGCGACGACAAAAGAGAAACAGAAACAGCAGCCATCTTTGCTGGGACTGGTTCTAATGTTTCTGTGGACATGAAGAGGATAAACAGATTTGACAGGTAAGGAACTGTGAAACCTTTTTCTTGCACACCAGATAAGGAAATCCATAGTTTTAGCTTGGGATAGAAATTTAGTTCTAACCCTGGTGTTCTTACCCAAAATAGAATATTCCAGGGTGTTTGATAAATGCACTGGTTGAATACAGCCTCTTATGCACCGTCGTTAAGGTTGACGTCACAGCACGTTAAGTGACGTCACTTATCATTCCTGTAGTGTCATCACAAGAAAGCGGATGTCAATCACTGAAGTGACTGCAGCATTAAAAATCAGCGCTAAGAAATGGAAGGTATGCAAGAAAAAGAGTCCTATATGGGTGTGGGGGGTGGATAGAAAATTCTGTCCCTCAGGATCACTGTCCGGCATCACTCGGCAAGCCTCGTGATGCTATTTTTTGTGGTCAGTGATAGTAATATGGACATCAGCAACATAGTTCAGATTGATAAAAAATTTGACCTATTTAGAGGATTTAGAGGCTGTATCTTTAAGTAGTTAGAGAGATAAAATGATTTCTTGACTGAAATATCTTCCCAGACTGTGCACCCATTTCTCTTTCGGGTTTCTTGTCAGAAATTTTATGTCCACTGTTGTAGAGCCTTATTATACAGCTCATCTTCCAGCCAGCTGTCAGAGTCTTCAAAGGTGTGTTGGCAGGATGATGGCTGGAAGCTGGCACACACTATTTACTTGACATGTTGTTTGCATATGGGGTAGTATCTTTCTCAATACCTGGGGCCAGTTGTTCAAAACTAACTATGTTGTTCATTTATCGTTAAAATTTTTATCATGTAATACGGCAAATGTGATATTTTGCTGAAAAATGTGAGCAGCTTTAGCAATTTTTTTCAGCAAAAATAACACAAGATCGAGTATTGTACTTGCTAGAAGAGTTCACAGTTTCACCACTAACGAGCTCATTAAGCTAACGATGCTTTGAACAGCTGGGACCTGAATTCTTCACATTTGGGAGTGTTATCCCGCAAGACACCAGTCACAACAATTGTTGTCTGCTGGTCACATTAAAGTCTGCTGCAAACAGTGTGGACCACGATCAGACAACATAAACAGATGGCATTTTCAGATGCAGTTTTTCCTGGCATCTTAACCCTTGTCCTGCTGAGCCCAGATATGTCTTATCTTTCAAACAACCACCTCTGCCATCGGGGTTTAAAGAAATAGATGAGCTGCATGAATCTTCCACGCAGAGCTGAAACCGGCCCGCACACAAGTACTGGTAAACAGCTTAGAGGATCTAAGCCTGTCCAGGCAAAGTGGTGCGAGTCGGCCCGTCCATGCTTATAAACCCTATTGGTTTCATTGGGCGGCAGGGCTTGAGATGTCATTTCATCTTAATGTCTGGTAAAAATCCCACAAAATTGGAAGCAACGTCTCCAAAATGACCTTTACAGTGTTGACGGGGACATTAAACATCAAATTAAACAAACAAAAACCTTTCAAACAATGTAGATCCAGATCAGATGACTTCTGAAGCCATCTGATCAGGATCTTCATTGTTTGTCATTCACTTTATGAATTTGTTGCAATGATTTGCATCAAGAAATATGATTGGTTGATAATCAGTGGTGGATGTGGCATATTTAAATATTCAGCAGATCAAGGGTTAAGGGTTAAGTGATGTAGGAGTATGATACTTATTGCTGCTTTTTGCAGAATGAAGGCAGAAAAGAAGAAGCCAGAAACTGAAGAAGAGGAAGAAGAGGAGGAAAGAAAAGATGCGGAACTCAATTTTGATGATGAAGAAATCAAAAGGATGCGTGAACTGGCTAGGAAGTTGAGTCAGAAAATTGGTCAGGGACTACTTTCCTCTAAAAATAAAGACCAGAAATCAAGTGGTGATTCAGGATCAGACACTATGAAAAATAAAGGAAAGTCAGGCGGTGATGTAGAATCTCAGAATAAAACTGATTCAGGGAAAAATAAAACCTCAGGACACAAAACTGACTCAGGAAATAGTGACTCTGCACCTGAAAAGAACAGAAATGAAGCTCATACCAAAAAGTATGACAAATTAGGGTACAAAATTAAAAAGAAAACAAAAACAGACGAGCCCAAGACTGATACATCAGTAGACCTTGACGCAAAGGCTAGCAGTGTCAGTGAAAAGAGAGAAAAGACTGTGACATATGTTAAAAGTAATGCAAAACCAAACAGTGGGTCAGAAAAGCGACATAGGGAGAATGATGATAATGACAGGGACAGACACAAGAAAAAGAAACATAAAAGGAAATATGCAAGTGAGTTTTTTTTAATGATCTCCCAGTTAGTCAAACTTTCAATAACTCAAATACCTCTGGGACCATGAAAATTTGTTCGAGATTGGGGTAGTTCAAACTATTCTTAATTCATAGCACCAAGTCATGATGAATAATGGGGCTCACTTAAGGATGTCTTTATGATCTATAAAATAAAGGTATATTATGTGTACTCACCAGAATTTCCACATTGTGGTGATTCTAAATAGTACACACAACATACCATTTAACCAATTTGGTACTGGAAACCCCAAAAGTGGTAAGTGGCAAACAGTGCAGGCCCAGATCAGATGTGGATTGCAGCATCTGATCAGGGCCTTCACTGTGTGCAAAAGATTCAGCCAATTTCCAAATAAATTTTGAAGAAAACACAACCTGACATCCTTACATTTTGAAATGGACTCCTGTTATACAAAGGAGGAAGATTCCATTGATACAAAAAGTGTTAAAGATACGATCAGAAATTATTTTTATAAATATATATGGAAATCTGGAGCTTGTAATCAGAAATATTATAGTCACTTTAAACCTATACGGTTAGCCGTTATTATTAGTCAGTTTCAGTCAGAAATATCCTAGTCACTTTAAACTCATATGGATAGCAGTTAGCCATAGTTAGTTGTATTAAAAAATATATCATTTTAAACCCATATGGATAGCAGTAAGCAATAGTCAGTTGTAACCAGAAATATGATATCCCCCATATGGATAGCATTTTGAAATAGTAATTTGTAATCAGAAATATTATAGTCAATTTAAACCCATTTGATCATATGATTAGAACATTTGATAACAGTTAGCAATAGTCAGTGGTAATCAGAAATATTACAGTCACTTAAAATCCATATGGTCAGAATGATTTGATAACAGTTAGTAATAGTCACTTGTGATCAGAAATGTTAGTCACTTTAGACTTGTATGGTCAGAAAGGACTGATAACAGTTAGCAATACATAGTCACATGTAATCAGAAATATTAGTCACTTTTGACCTGTATGGTCAGAAAGGACTGATAACAGTTAGCAATAGTCATTTGTAACCAGAAAGTTTGCAGTCACTGTGAACCAATATTGATAGCAGTTAGCAATAGTCAGTTGCAATCAGAAATATTATAGTTACTTTAAACCCATATGGCCAGAATGATTTGATAACAGTCAGCAATAGTCAATGGTAAACAGAAATATTACAGTCACTTTAAATCCATATGCTCAGAATGATTTGATTACAGTAAACAATAGTCTTCTGTAATCAGAAATATTAGTCACTTAAAACCCATATGGTCAGAATGATTTGATAATAGTTAGCAATATATAGTCACTTGTAATCAGAAATATTGGTCTCCTTAGACCCATATGATCAGAAAGGTTTGATAACAGTTAGCAATAGTCACTTGTAATCGGAAATATAAGTCACCTTAAACCCATATGGTCAGAATGATTTGATAACAGTAATAGCAGTAGTCAGTGGTAATCAGAAATATAAAAGTCACTGTAAACACTATGGTCAGAATGCATGTTAATCCTTAAAGCAGCACTGAAAATGCTGGAGCAAATGACAACCTTGTTTATTTTTTTTCCTTTTCAGAGAAAATAATTATTGACTTCCTTGTTAATAATCTGCACTGAAGACAATGCACTTGTAATTTCAGAACTTATTGTTTCTAAGAAATATGAAAAAAGTATACTTTGAAAATGTTGCCTGCAAGTCAGGAATGGAGCTCTAAGACTTAACCCTTAAGACGCCGAGAAAAACTACATCTGAAAATGTCATCTGCTTATGTCGTCTGCTGAATCTTCTTGTGAACTTTTTTTAAATATTTTTTTCATATAGGCAAACAGTGTGGACCAAGATCAGACTGCTCCTACAGGAGCAGTCTGATCTGGGTCCACACTGTTTGCAAAAACTAATCTTAAATTATTTTGCAGACGACAAAGCAGACAACAGTTGTCGTGAATGGCATGTTATAGGTTAATAATTTTCATAATATTCCGGTGAGTCACGTAGTTCTTTATTTTCAGAGTTTGAGGGGGAACGTATCCCTCATCTTGATAAGCTCAGGGATTACAAGCTAGCCAGGCAAGAGGAGGCAAGGGAGAAGAAAGAACAGCAACAGCATGATGACTATGTTCTACATAGACTTTTCAAGAAAACTGGTACGTAAAGGGAGCTTATGGGTATAATGAACACCTGGATATTGTGGATATAATCTTAGGCAGGGGCTTTGCTGGCCTAACAAACGAAGCGGGTTTGATACCTACCGGGGTCGTCAACTTTCTTTCGTGGAGATTGATCATAAAATCTTTTCTGCGGTCATTCTCTCCCGCTGATTCAAGAAGGGCAGTTGTCTTGTGTTTGTTTGTTTGATATGAGGTTTAACGTCCCCATCAACACTATAAAGGTCATTTTTGAGACGTTGCTTCCAGTTTTGTGGGAGTTTTACCCTACATTGAGATGAAATGACATCTCAAGCCCTGACGCCCAATGAAACCAATAGAGTTTATAAGCATGGACGGACCGACTCGCACCGCATTGCCTGGGCAGGCTTAGATCCTCTAAGCGGTTAACCAGTACTCGTGTACAGTCGATTTCAGCTCTGCGTGCTCCCCATGCAGCCCATCTATTTCTTCAAGCCCCGATGGGCAGGGCCAAAAGTGCAGTTGTCAGTTTCTGGCGAAAGAATGTGCACTGTACTGGTTAACTGCTTACGTATAAGCCTGCCCAGGAAAAGTGTGGATAAATAAACTGACCAGCTCAAAAATGACCTCAAATAGTGTTGGCTGGGCCATTACACTCCAATACAAACAAACAAAATCAAGATTGTTCAAATTAAAGTCTTAGGGCCAAAATAGGCCAGCCCCAGAGCCCACTTTTACACAGACTTCTGTGGGGAATTAAAACTTTTAAAATCTTTTTGTCTGAAGCCAGAAGGCCCAGGTCTTTGATATTTAGTATGAAACTTCATCTAGTGGACCTGTACCAAATTTGTTCAAATTATAGTCTTGGGGCCAAAAACAGCCCCACCACAGGGCCCACGTTTTACATAAATTTATATAGGGGAAACCTTTAAAAATTGTCTTTTCTGAAATCACAAGGCCCAGATCTTTGATATAAATTTGGATATGAAGCTTCATCTATTGGACCAAGATTGTTCAAATTATAGAATTGGGGCCAAAAATGGCTCCACCCCAGGGCCCACATGTTTTACATAGACTTATACAGTGAAAACCTTTAAAATCTTCTTGTCTGAAACTAAAAAACTGAAATCACAAGGCCCAGGTCTTTGATATTAATTTTGATATGAAGCTTCATCCAGTGAACCTCTATCAAGATTGTTCAAATTATTGCCTTGGGGCCAAAAATGACCCTGCCCAGGGGTTCAACTGATAAACATCTTTGGATTCATGAAGATATTTATATCAATCAGGATAACAAACATGTCTTGCCTTTCTTCACAGTTTCTTCCTTTCTAAACATTGCTTTAGACTTTCTGGTCCACAGGTGAGCGATACAGGGCCATCTTTGCTTAGTACTGGTTCCTACCCAGGAAAAGAGGGCCACATGGAAGATTAGTACTAGTCCTAAATATGATTCCCTCTATAAATAAGGCAGATTATTATAATATGGTCGATTATTATTTTTTTGTAATTTTTGAGTCTGATCTGTTGTCATACAAAGTCATTGCTGTTTAGACATCATTCGAATCAATGTTTGCAACATTTGAAGGCATTCAAATAAGGTTAAGGATACATTACCCAGAAAGTTAGACAGTATTTTCTTGCACACCAGACAAGGAAATCCGTGATTTTACCCTGGGATAGAAAATTTATGTTCTGACCCTGGTGTTCCGACCCCAAATCGAATATAATCGTGTGTTTGATAAATGCACTGGTTGATTACAACCTCATGCGCAGCGGCGTCATGCGTGATATCACTAAACATTCCTGTTGTGTCATCACAAAATGGCGGACGTCGGTAACCGAAGTGACAGCAGCATTAAAAATTCGCAATAGAAATGGAAGGTATGCAAGAAAAAAAATCCAATATGGGTGTGAGGGGTGGATAGAAAAATCTGTCCCTCGGGATCACTGTCCGGCATCACTCGGCAAGCCTCATGATGCCAGACAGTGTCCCTCGGGATGGATTTTTCCATCCACCCCTCACACCCATATAAGATTCTTATATATCTGATACCTGCTTGGTTGCTTCTTGAAGTTTAATTATCCCCTCGCACGAAATAGTTGTGAGTGGGGATATAGTATTTGTCCCGTACATAAGTATGTACTTATACGTACGTACGTATTTTTGTCATCGACCGATTTCAATATAACTTCACACAAATATTCCTTATGACAATATCTTGATCGATTTCGACTCTCAAGGTCCTGGCCTCAAGGTCAAGGTCACTGTGGCTATTTTTAGAAAAACTTTGTCATCGCTCTAGCACCTACATTTCTTCACCAATTTCAATATAACTTCACACAAATGTTCCTTATGACAATATCTCAAGCCAGTTCGATTTTCAAGGTCATGTCCTCAAGGTCAAGGTCACTGGCTATTTTTAGAAAAAATCATTACTTTAGCACCTACATTTATTGACTGATTTCAATATGTTCCTTATGACCATATCTCAGGAGAGTTTGACTTTAACTTTCAAGGTCGTGGCCTCAAGGTCAAGATCCATGTGGCTATTTTCAGAAAAACTTTGTCATAGCTCTAACACCTACATTTATTGACAGATTTTAATATAACTTCACACATGTGTTGCTTATGATAATATCTCGAGAGAATTCAACTGTCATGGTCAAGGCCATAAGGTCAAGGTCACTTTGGCTATTTTTCGAAAAACTTTGCCATCGCTCTAGCACCTACATTTATTGACAGATTTTAATATACTCAAATCCACTGAAAACGCACCACTAGTACTGTACCTCAAATTTTAATTGATTCACAATATTTCCAGCATTTGATCACGTTTAATGAATTATCACTAACTTATCCCCAGACTCACTACAGAGTTACAGCATTTCATTGGATGCAGAGATACGGAGACCCGAATAAGTCCACACACCCGAAAAATCAAAATCACATACCCTGATACCAAGTATGTCCACCATTTACTTTTAGTGTTAATGGCATTGACGCCTCATGCTTCGAATTAAACGCTGTATCTGGTCTTGTGTGATGTGGTCCCATTCTTCCTGTAGCACCATGGCAAGCTGCTGACGGTTGATTGGCGGATGAGGCAGGCTGTACACGTTTTCTCAACTGGTCTCAGAGGTGCTCAATTGGGTTTATATCTGGCTAAAATGCAGGCCAAGGAAGAATGTGCACACCATTTTGATTGAAAAAGTCCATGGTTAGCCTCGCAGAATGAGCATGTGCGTTGTCCTGTTGGAAAAGCATAACGCCACCATTATTGCATAAAAATGCTACTACCTCAGGCTCTAAGATTTCAGTGATGTACACAGGTGCCTTCAAATTGCCATCAACAATGATGAGTTGGGTTTTGTGGTGCCATAAGATCCCTCCCCACACCATTATGCTACCACCACCCCAATATCACACCTGTTTAACACAACAGTCTTGAAATGGCTCCCCATGTCGATGTCATACTTTACTCCCCCTATCAAACATTTCAACACAAAACAGGACTCGTCCATGAACAGTACACCATGCCAACGCTGTTGTGTCCATCGTAGAAGCTGATGACACCAATTAAAGTGTCTGATTTGACGTTCCGCCATCAAAATGTTCCCCCATATGTCTTATGGCTGGAAATACCACATTCCTGGAGATGCCGCCGTACAGTTGAGGCACTTACGCATAGGTTATGGGTTTCCACTGTCAACTGGGCAGTTTCCACAGACATTATGAATCGGTCACGTAAATGACTCAAAACAATGTACCGGTTCTGCTGACCTGTAGTAACACGTTCACGTCCAGGACATTGTCTATCGTCCACAGGCCCCGTAGCATTGTGCCTTTCAACCAATCGAGCAATGGTAGTGTGTGAACAACCCATACGCTCTGCAATTTGGCGGTATGAAAGCCCACCTTCAACCATACCGAGGGCATGATGAAGATCGACGTTACTTAGACGTCCCATTGGCTTGTTTATGAAATGTTTCACTGGCTTTTAACGTAAAGAATCCAGACCTTATAGTAACAGTGAAGAAAGTGCCCAAAATGTGATTACAAAAATTTTGCATTTTTTGCATTTTGCACGTGCACATGCACATCATGAAAATCACGCAGTATTCGCGTCAAACAAACCCATGCTTCGTTGACAACTTTACAATACAGTATTTATCAGTTGAAAAAAGTCAGTCATTTTTACCTTAAACTAAAGAAATCAAAATTCTAAAAGTGGTGCATTTTCATTGAATGTTAGTATATAACTTCACACAAATGTTGCTCGTGATAATTTCTAGAGTGAGTTCGACTTTCAAGGTCATGGCCACAAGGTCACGGTCGCTGGCTATTTTTAGAAAAACTTTGTCATCGCTCTTGCGCCCACTATCATTGATAGATTTTAATATATCTTCACACAAATGTTGCTTAAGATAATATCTCGAGCAGCTTTGGCTTTCAAGGTCATGTCCTCAAGGTAAAGGTCAATGTGGCTATTTTTATGCCCCCACCGTCGGCATGATCCTGGGGGCATATAGTGGGGTTTTCTCGTACATGGGTATGTATGTACCTTGGTCTGCAGGGGTGTGTCTATGTACGTACTTGATCCTGTAACCTCAAGTTACTGCTTTTGTACCCGGTAGAATCTGACTATTTAAGAGCTCATATTTTCCAAAAAATTCAATGAATTTGCTTCATAGTTGGTACGATGATAGATGTAGGTCCAAAGTTTCATTCAGCATTACTCCCACCCATGCCCATGACCTCAAGACCAAGGTCATAGACTTGGAAAGACTCAGGTTGAGGCATTTGTACCAGGCAGAACCTGAACTTTTATGCTGGATTAAGTGCATATTTGGTTGTCAGCTAATGATAGATATGAATGCAAAGTTTCATGCAGCAATAACCCCACCCATGACCTCAAGCTCAAGGTCACAGACTTAGAAAGTTTTTTTAAGAGCTCATATTTTCCAAACTGTATGGATTTGGTTCATATTTACATGTGCTATGATGATAGATACAGGTCATGTTTCATTTAGCAATATCTCCCCCCATGCCTATGACCTCAAATCAAGGTCACAGATTTAGAATTTTTAACGTTAAATTTTTAAGAGCTCATATTTTCTAAATCATACAATGAATTTGGTTCATATTTGGTATGATAATAGATGCGGGTCCAAGGTGACATTCAGCAATACCCCCACCCCTGCTCATGACCTAAAGGTCAAGGTCACAGACTTAGACTTTTTTAATGCTCTTATTTTCCAAACCATATGTTGGATTGGGTTCATATTTGATATGATGATAGATATTTGTCCAAAGGTCTAATCGGCAATACCCCTACCTATTCCCATGACCTCAAGGACACTTTACCAGGTGAGCTGTGCTGTCAGATGACAGCTATTGTTGCAACAAGCTTTTTTGGGGGGTGAGGAGGGCCCCTGGTCGAGGGCATCTGTATCGAATCGTATTCATACACATGTCTAGTTTAAAATATTTTCATGGTAAATAACGCTTGATATTGCATTTGAATCATGTGTAATGTGAAGACTTGTTTTCGCTGAAAAAAAAAAGAAAATCTGCACTTTGAAATACTATCTGCAAGTAGTGATCAGCATTCAAAGGGTTAACCCATTTAGTACCAGAAACCGCAAAACGGGTACCCTGGCAAACAGTGCAGGCCCAGATCAGACGCCACAGAATGCGGCGTCTGATCAGGGCCTCCACTGTTTGCTAAAAGTTCAGTCATTTTCCGAATAAGTTTTGATGAAAACACAACCTGACACCCCTAAATTTTGAAATGAACTCCTGCTATATATAAGGAGGAAGATTCCATTTGGTACAAAAAGGGTTATTGGAAAATCTCCCTGCAGGTATCCAGGGTGCCCTGAAACACGACAAGATTATGGAACCTGGACACCATGATTATGTAATTGTTGAACAAGAGGCTGAGAAGGTTGCTAAGGAAGCTGCTTCTGCTATGAAGAGATCAAGGTCACTTTGTCTCCCGGCAACATCTGGAGTGCCGTCTTGGACTGGCCAACATGGTGGAACTAAAAGGTAAAAATGTTATTTTGGAGATAACTGTATTCAAAATTGTCATTTGGAGAGGTTTTGTTTGAATTGAGGTTTAACATCCCTCTCAACACTATTTAGGTCATTTTGGAGATGTTGCTACTAATTTTGTGGGTCTTTTACCCCACATTGAGATGAAATGACATCTCAAGCCCTGCTGCCCAAAGAAACCAATAGGGTTTATATGCAGTGGACTTGCACCACTTTGACTGGATAGGCTTAGTCCATCTATGCAGTTTACCAGTACTCATGTGCGGTCAGTTGCAGCTCTGCATGGAAGCACCATGCAGGCCAATCTATTTCTCCAAGCCCTGATGGGCAGGGGCCACTTTGGGGAGGTAAGTTGGTGATTTTACAGTCGGAAATTGCTTTTTACGGCAACATTTCAGCAGGGCCGTAAAACAGATTTTGCGACCGTAAAACCAAAGATTTACCTCCCCAACTGACAATGTTAAATACATTTAGCCCCATTCAGATTCTAATGCACTTATTCACTTGTTTTGTTGAAACATTGCTCTCTACGTAAAACCACATATCAGCCAATGAAAAGTAATGTTACATGATAATGTCGTTATCCAATCAGACGTTATCCAATCAGACATTGGGTTACCGGTACATAAACAACTGCATTATAATGTTTGGTTTGCATGTGCTGCTTTCCCTCTATTTTCTGTCAACATTGATTTTATACCAACCTGAGTGGTCAGCTGAGTGGGCAGTAACACCACGTAAACAAGTGCATGAAATGAAGACCCACCTATACCCCACTTTATATAGAGAAAACTGGGGTTTACGGGGCTGTACATTATTGTTCTTATTTTCGCTCCAAGTCATAGGTTGTGGGTACTCGTTGGAACCGCCTCATGGAGGCGGTGCTAACGAGCACCCACAACCTATGTTTGAAGTATTTTTAATAAAAATATCACAGATTTTAATCGGAAAAGTAGCCATTTTGGAGATGTGAAAAAATGCACTATGTCGCACGGGTGTGTTATCATAATGGAACTCTTTGTCAGTAGGCTGTTCTTTATTGGGTTGACAGTTTATCAGTTAAAACAAAGTTAATACACCACAACCTCATTACAATGCGGTTCGTTAAAACACAGTTTTGGATATAACATGGTTTTAAGATGGATACCAAAAATGTATAGATTATACAAAAAAATGACCATAAATGATCATTTTTCCATATAATCTAAACCAAAAATGTATAGATTATACAGAAAAATGACCATAAATGGTAATTTTTCTATATAATCTATACTTGTTGGTTTGGATATAAAACTAACAAAAAATGTATAGATTATACAGAAAAATGACCATAAATGGTCATTTTTCTATATAATCTATACTTTTTGGTTTGGATATAAAACTGTTGTTTACTAACACGGTTTCTGCTTTGAAAGGTTATACTTGTGAGTTATCTCGGCCAGTAGAAGGCTTTGAAATGAAATGACCCCATTAATAGTGTAATAAAGTGGTTGTGGTGGAATATGATGGTGGCTTCATTGCTATTGTCCATATGATTATTACTCTCTAATAAAGCAAATAAAATCTGGATCTACACTACAGTCGAAATTCAATGGCTCGAACACCTTTGGGACCTCGAAAAACTGTTCGAGACAGGGGTAGTTCGAGCCACTGAGTTTACTGTCAGGAGGCATAACGAGATACAGTTGACTCTCGTTATCTCGACCCCGCTTATCTCGACCCTATCGCTAATGTCGAACCGATTTCTAAGTCCCGTACGTTTCCCCTATATATTTATTGTATTTCAACTTCACATGTGTCGAACTACTTTTAAGTCGACACTTCGGCTATCTCACCCATCATTTTCAGCCCCTGAATGTATTTTTCACTGTTTTTACTACTGCGTATCTCGAACCGGGATTCATGACGTAACGAAAAAAAAACATGCGTCCGGTCCTTCAATTTTGTAATAGGCCTTTAGAAAACAATTCATCAATACTCACAATGTTGTTAATTATCCAATTTGTCGAGGTGCGTTTGCAATTAAAATTAGCACACACAATACCTTTTCGGCTACTAAGAAAATCATGTGCTAGTAATAAAGACTGACACACGGTGCTCAACCTTTAATCTTACACCGTCTCGTGTCAATGATTTGCAAGATTTCCGTGATAAAGGCGGCGTTGTCTTTCTTGCAGAAATGTCAAAGAAAGTGACAAAAGTTGTGATGATCTCGGCGTGTTAAAAATGCAGTTGTTCGGAACAATACATGTGTATCGTTGTTGACCCGTCTGTTTCTTAACCGATGCAAATCCATATACAAACAGTGTAGATCCAAAAGGGATGTCTCATAACGAGCTTTCGCGGCAGGACCTAAACTGTTTGCCATAGTGACGGTTAATCAGTTAGAGGGGAGATGAATCAAACTACTGTATGCCTTATATAGCATGTACAGCTCTCCGAAGTAATATAAGCGTTGCATTCACAAGCGGGAACCAGTCTGTTTAGTATCTAACTTTATTTTGTGTATTTGGAAACCCAGATTTGCAGGCATTTAAAAGACAACAAAATACGTGATAAATCTATCAGTTTTTATTTATTTATTAATTTGTTCATAAACGCTATACTCTGACAAGCTCCAGTACTTTCAAAAACAAGTTTTAAAAACTCAGTAAACCATTCATGTAAGAATTACCAAGAATACCAAGCATATCACGGCAAACAATGTGTTCGGACAAACATGTGACGTCACACTTTGGTTATCTCGTACTACGGATAACTCGAACTTTTTTATCCGGTCCCGTGAGGTTCGAGATAACGAGAGTCGACTGTACTTGTTACATCTTTTCGGTGTTCTATAATGAATATGCATGATGTGTGTACTCATTAGAATCGCCTCATCGATGTGATTCTAATGAGTACACACAGCATACATTTGCAAGATAAAAGACTAAAATCGCCTTAATTATCCCCCACTATTTCTTATGTGGAGGATTTCGCTAGGGGCTCAAGAATGGGTTCGAATCATCCATGGTAAACGAGCCATCGGTGTTCGAGCCATCGAAGTTCTACTGTATTTGCAAATGTAGGGATTGCCATGATCAGTAGGACAAGGGTTAATATTGAATTTTATTAAACTCTATATACCTAGGGTCCCAAAAATGGGACACTTACTAATAGAAAGGCCTGCACTGTTTGATTAAAGTGCAATAATTTAAGGGTTAAATGAATCAGTTGCTGGGTTGCTGTTCAAGGAAAAAAATTGACTGCTAGCCTGCTAGGAGCAAATTCTTTCCGTTAAAAATAGTCCCCAAACTGAAAGAATGGAAATATGTATAAATCTCTTTACAGCACTGCTCATTTTAACATGCTTTTGATCCCAAATATGTATAGATTATATAAAAATGATCATAAATGGTCATTTTAGCTCATCTGAGCACGAAATGCTCATGGTGAGCTATTGTGATCGGTCAATGTCCGTCATGCGTTGTGTGTCGTGCGGCGTCAACAATTTGCTTTAAATGCTAACTCCTCCTAAACCCTTGGGCCAATTTAATAAAACTTCACAGGAATGTTGCTTATGTGACCCTATTCCAAAAGAGCTAAAGTCTTTCCTCTCCAATGAACAAGATGGCCACCAGGGCTAAAAATAGAAAAATCTTTAAACAACAACTCCTCCTATACCTTTGGGCAAATTTTATTCAAACTTCACAGGAATGTTGCCTAAGTGGCTCCCTACCAAAATAGCTAAAATCGTTTTGCTTCGATAAATAAGATGACCGCCAGAGCTAAAAATAGAAAAAAAATCTTTAAACGACAACTCCTCCTGTACCCTTGGGCCAAATTAATTCAAACTTCATAGGAATGTTGCTTAAGTGACCCTCTACTAACAAGCTAAAACAGTTCTGCTCCCATGAGCAAAATAGCCGCCAGAGCTAAAAATAGAAAAATGTCGTAAACTTGCTTCAAACATGAACTCCTCCTAAACCCTTGGGGCAATTTGATTAAAACTTCACAGGAATGTTGCCTAGATGACTCCCTACCAAAATAGCTAAAATAGTTCTGCTTTGACAAACAAGATGGCCACCAGAGCTAAAAATAGAAAAAAATCTTCAAACGACAACTCCTCCTGTACCCTTGGGCCAATTTCATTCAAACTTCATTGGAATGTTGCTTAGATGGCCCTCTACCAAAATAGCTAAAACGATTCCGCTCCGATGAACAATATGGCCACCAGAGCTAAAAAAAGTAAATCTTTGTAAATTTGCTTCAAACACGAACTCCTCCTAAACCCTTGGGTCATTTTGATGCAAACTTCACAGGAATGTTGCCTAGGTGACACCATACCAAATAGCTAAGATCATTCCGCTCTGACGAACAAGATGGCCACCAGAGCTAAAAATAGAATGTACTAGAGACAGTGTTATTCAGGTGAGCGAATCGGGGCCCTCTGGGCCCTATTATTCTATATATTTTATATATTTTTGTTAGACTTAAATATGGTTTCTGCTTTGCACCACAACAATAATCTAATAAAGAGATTCTGGGGCCACATGTTCAAAACTAACGATGTCGTTAGTTAATGTATCGTTAAAATTTTGATCATTTGATATGGCAAAATTTAATATGCTAATATTTTTGCTGAAAAAAAATGTGAGCAGCTTTTGCATTTGCAAAAGCTGCTCACATTTTTTCAGCAAAAATACCAAAATTTTGAATATTAAACTTGCTAGAACAGTTAACAATATGACCACTAAAGAGCTTGTTAAGCTAACGATGTGTTGAAAAGCAGGCCCCTGGTGTATCAGAAAAGTTTGTTCTTTTTCTGGCTTCTTGATCTCTCAAAATCTTTCACTGCGAGTTTATTTTTTTACAGGCCGCGGTTTGGTCAGAAGAAGAATACTATGATATCAGGTCCAGAACAGAAGGAGAAATCCGAAACGAACAATAAGGCAGCAGACAACAAAAGTGGCCTGGGTGACCGCCATTTTGATGGTTCCCAGGCAGGCAATGTACAAACTCTAGGATCCAGTGCCTCATCTGCTGTGTCTTCAACTGATCTCTTGAACAAAATGAGAGTTCGTAATGAAGTGTTTTCGAAAAATAATGGTGAAGACGATGACGATGATAATGGTGTTTTTGTCTCAGATGAAAATTCTCTTGAACTTTTAAAAAGGATGAGGGAGTTCATCATGTTTGAGTGTCGGAAGTTTGGACAGGCCACAACAAAAGAGCTGTTGAAAGAATTTGGCCCAAAGTTACCTCCTTCTAATTCAGCAAAGTTTAAAGCAATGTTGAACAGTATATGTGACTTTGACAAGGATGCTAGTGTCTGGAAACTGAAAAGTGATTTTAAATAAAAACAAAAAATGGTGATATAAGTTGATGGGCATTGTAAGAAAAACTGGTTCAAACATACTGGGTCACAGTTGTACAAATCATGAGTTGAGAAACCTAACCTGAATAGATACATCCGCCGTTTTTTTTGTTTTTTTTTCTGAGGTATAGTTCGAACAAATTGGCCTGAGACTGACCTTTATGCAAAGAATAAATTAGTCTGTGTTATCGCCTAATATGTCTGCTTTCGTAAACTTCTCGTGAATTTTCGGAATCCTGTGAATTACGACCCATTTACCGACCTCTATGTATTGAATAACAATATTGCCAATTTCGGGAGACTGTGAAGATAAATACATGCATTCATTCGGGTGTGAAATTATGTTAACCCTTTCCCACTCAGATAAGTGTTTTATTTGTGTCTGCAACCCCCCCCCCCATTTTAAGCCCCAGAAGCACCTAAAATCTGCATTTCTACCCCTGGGTAGTTATGTTTGCTTTATGATTTGTTGGGCAAAAAAGTGACCTGTTTTTTCGCGCGCCTCCCCACTAAAAATATTCTGGGGGTGGGGGGGGGGGTAACCCCCACACATCCCGAAAAAATTTGGGTGTATGGCCCAACCGGCCGCTAAAATTTATATCTGAGTGTGTCTGGGGTCAAAAATGCCTGAAAATTGATGCCGATAAAACATGCTGCAAACAGTGAAAATGGCCAGTGCAAAACACCTTAACTGTTGCCGTGACAGCAGTGTGAAGATTAAAATGTGGTCAAAAATTCATGTGAAAACACACTTTTCGCCAACTTTGAGATGCCCCCTCTTGACCATGACAACAACGATCAAGTCATGAAAGGTTGCCTTTGAAAGGCTACTGCCCAATTAACATTCATACTGAGTTTGGTGTAAAACAGACCATCCATTATGAAACAATGGCAAGTTGAAGTTGCTGTCAGGTGCAACACTGTAAAAATCAGCGAAATTCACAAAATCCCTGAGTGGTAAAGGGTTAATAGAGTTCACCCGTCTCAGGTCAATTTGTTCGAACTATAGACAGCTTTTGATGTGTCTGCCTTAGCTCATGTATTGCTGAATGAGTTAACCCATTGTATGCGAGTGGACTCTTCCATTGCTATATGTTGGACTAGTCCATTTGTCATATATGGGGTGTCAGGCCTCTTTTTTCGTTTTTATTCTTTTGATGAAAAATTGTGTTAACAAATAGTGCAGGCCCTTCTGACAGTACTTGAAGTAATTTGTTCTGTCAACTTCAAAAACTGAATGTCAAACAGTGTAGATCCAGATCAGATGGCTTCCCCCAGAAGCCATCTGATCTTGATCTGCACTGGTTGCAGAGGTTTGCAAAGGTAGATTGTATCCATGTTCAGCAGAACAAGTTAATGCATAATTCTATAGAACTTTAGGATAACACTCATTTATTGTCCGATGAGAGACTGCAATAGAATAAGTCTCTTTGTCGATCTCATTCTTTGTGTTATTTTTGTAGTCAGTATTAAAAAAAAGATCATTGATATGCATATAAAGATCCTGTACATTGTTTGTTTGTTTGTATTGGAGTTTAACGGCCCAGTCAACACTATTTTAGGTCATTTTTGAGCCTGTCAATTTACCTATCCACACTTATCCTGGGCCGGCTTTTACGTAAACGGTTAACCAGTACAGTGCACATTCTTTTTGCCAGAAACTGACAACTGTCCTTCTTTAATCAGCGGAAGGGAGAGAATGACCAAAGAAAAGATTTCGTAATCAATCTCCACGAAAGAACGTTTGCCGACCCTGGCAGGTGTCTGACCCACATCCTCCTGATCACCAGTCAGACGCGTATCCTACTGCGCTACTGATGCACGCAAGATCCTGTACGTAAATGCACACAGAATGTGAGTTGTACACATTATGTACCGTATTGATCCTAAGTATTGGGACAGATAGGCCTAAGCAAACAGTGCAGATCTTGGAGGAGCAGTCTGATCAGGGTCTACACTGTTTGCCATTTCATTTGCACCTTTTGGGCTCAATGCTGGATCATGAAACAAATTTATAAAATTTTAGGAGAACTCGGCATGGAGCAAAGTGTCCAAGGTGTCCAAACTTTTAGGATTTTTATGGTAGTGGTTTATTTTTAGCTCGGCTGTTTTCGAAGAAAACGACGAGGTATTGTCATAGCTCTGGCATCGTCTGCGTCGTCGTCTGCGTAGTGCAAAAACTTCGACATTTTGTAATATCTCTGCCATTAATGAACATATTTACTTGAAACTCGGACTAGTTGTTCATTATGAAAAGGGGAACTCATATCAATAGATGAGGTAACCCTGAAAATATTTTTGGCACAGTTATGCCCCTTTTTCGACTTAGAATTTTTGCAAAAACTTGGACATTTTGTAATATCTCTGTCATTACTGCACATATTTACTTAAAACTCGGGCTAGTTGTTCATTATAAAAAGGGGAACTCATACCAATAGGTGAGGTAACCCTCAAAATATTTTTGGCACAGTTATGCCCCTTTTTCGACATAGAATTTTTGCAAAAACTTGGACATTTTGTAATATCTCTGTCATTACTGAACATATTTACTTGAAACTCGGACTAGTTGTTCTTTATGAAAAGGGGAACTCATACCAATAGGTTAGGTAACCCTCAAAATATTTTTGGCACAGTTATGCCCCTTTTTCGTCTTAGAAATTTTGTTTAGCTGAAAGAAACTGCAGACCAGCATTCGCACCCCCATGCGGTGCTCTTGTTAAGATTTTACACCAGTTTATATTTGTTAGTTCTTCTGACGGATAAATTGTGCTGTTTTTTTTTTTAATGTTTTGAATGCATTGCAGACATGTAAATTTATTACTTTATGTTTCATTCTAAAAAGAAGTGTTCAAACATCTAAACTTAATTACAGTTGAGTGAAGTGTTTTTGATATGACATATTAAAAAACTTCCATAAACAATTTCTTATGCTGTGAAGCTACCTCAACAAATTAGCGGGGTTTTTTTTCAGTGAAAATCAGAAAATGGGGCATATTCTTAAGAACTCCGCATGGAGCAAAGCTCCACGTTAGCTTATGCCGTAGCCTTTTGTATGCTGTCTATCGTCCATCATTAGCTTTTCACATTTTAGCTCACCAGAGCTGAAGGCTCTATAGGCAGTGGTCCGTCGTCGGCGTTGTCTGTATCAACATTTTCAAACGACATCTCCTCTGAAACTACTGGGCCAATTGAAACCAAATTGCATGTGGAGCCTCAATGGGAATGGAGAAAGAAAGTTTGTTGGTAGGGAATGGGTCACCTGACCAATATGGCCACCATGCCCATATATAGTAAACACCTTTAAAAATATTCTTCTCAGAAACCGAATGGCCGATGACCTTGAAACTTGGTATGCATCATTGGGCACACAGGCCCTATCAAATTTATTCAAATTATGACCTTTGGTTGACCTTGATCTGTTCTACGTCAAGGTCAAATTTGGTCACTTAGACATTTGTATGGAAAAAAGGCATAACAGTGGATTCTGGTGCATGGTAGACTGTGGCATCAGGAATGATATTCACAATGAGCTGAATGGAAGATTTTCGATTCCAAATATGTCAGTTTCTGGCAAAAAAACTAAGTACTGAACTAAATATGAGCCTGTCTCAGGTCACATGTGAGACACCAAGTTCTGCACGGAAGGTTAGGTGGTTTTTCTCCAGGTTCTCAGTTTTTTGGCCCACCTCTGATTCCCGATCGACTGGCTATATGTGAAATAATCTTGAAAGGGCCGTAAAACCAAAAAAAAAAAGTACAAGCCTGCCAAGGAAAAGTGTGGTTAAGTTAACTGACCCGCTTGATATGCCCTTTAGGGTATTTACTGGGCTGTTGAATTCAAAACCAATCAACAAACTTAAAAATCTTCAAGAAAGGCCAACAATTTATTTCCTTGGCTTTATGCTGAATAGTGGCATAGTTTAAATCCATTGCAAAACAAAAGAAAGGGGATTTAAAACTAGAAATAAACAGAAAAAAAAATACGTTCTATAAAAGGGTTATCCTTTGGAAGCAAGGAATACACCACAGAACTGAAAAATATGGAGTGTACATGTTTTCTGGGCCAGACTAGCTAGTTTCGGCCAATGCCTATCAGTGACCCTCAGATATTTTCAAAATTCCACAATGGAATCAATGATCCCAAAGGACAAGAAAATATAATCTTCACTATGATGTAGTGAAAATGAAAATGGTTTTCTCGTTTTTATTTCTTCATCTTGTTAACAAGTCCATGTGATAAATATCTTGATAGACGCCACTTTGTAAACAGAAAAGTGGGGTTAACTAGAGTAAATATTTTTTTCCTTGTTTTTGCTTTTAGGCATACTAAGAACTTTGATGGCTTGTTCACCATGGATGAGTGGAACCTGTGCTTGAGTCCCTTTGGATTTACCAGAGATAAGATATAGTGAAGGATAATTAATGGAGATTTTCTTCTTTTATGCTGGAAATGTATGCTGTGTGGTCTCATTAGAATCGCCTCGATTACCACTGCTGTCTCGAATCATTCTTTAGTCACTAGGAATAATTTTCCATAACTGCAGAGATTAATATACTGGGGATATATATTTTTATCTTGAAAATGTATTAAATGTATATTTGTGTGTACTCATTAGAATCACCTCAATGAGGCGATTCTAATGAGTACACACAACATAGCTTTATTTTGAAGAAAATCTTAAACATACCCGTAATTGCAAATCCCCCTCCCCACCCGAACTGTCTTTATAATAACCCTCATTGGCTCAAACTACCCCCATCTAGAACAAATCTTGGTGGCCCAAGAGGTGTTAGAGTTATCGAAGTGTGACTGTATATAGAAAAGCCTCATTAAAGTGAATAAGAAGTTTGCAGAAAAAATACTACAATATGTCATGTTTGACCCATTGCTGGTGGGAAACCCCTAAAGGGGTACCTTAGCAAACAGTACAGGCCGAGATCAGACGCCGCTCTGCGGCGTCTGATCTGAGCCTTCACTATTTGCTAACAGAATTTACAGTCAAAAATAGAATAAAAAACGAAACAAAATAGGCCTACAACCCCTTATATGACAAATGGACTTGTCCAACATATAGCAATGGAAGAGTCCACTAGTATACAATGGGTTAGGGCCATGAAAGATGTCAGTATGTCACACAGATGTCTTAACCTCATGAAATCCCTAGCTAGCATCCCCAAAAGGAACAGTTATGCTGTTGTGCTTGGCATTTATTCATCAACATTCAGCACGAAAACACGTCCATTTAAAAGCTGCAAGCACTGGATGATGCCCCGCCACTACAATTACATCAAGCAAGAGCCATATCACAGTCAAAAAGAAATTCAAAGCAAGACTGAATTACTCTTTCCCTTAATAAAGTTGTCAGGAATACATGACTGAGAATACTATTTTCAATGTTCAAAGAGCCATGGCGCCAAAAGAAAGTAAACCAGAATTACGATTCTCGTTTTCAGTTTTGCGGGGTCTGTGCCCTTTACAATAAAGTCAAGGTCTTCAAAATCTAATCATCCCTTAATAAAGTTGACAAGAATACATGACTGAGATGACTTTTTTCAATGTACAAAGAGCCATGGCTCCAAAAGATTACAATTCTCATTTTCAGTTTTTGGGGGCCTGTGTCCTTTAAAATAAAGTCAAGGTCTCCAAAATCAATTCAAATCTTTGACTGTTGCAATGATATTTTGTACCAAGTTAGACCACATTTCATTGATGTGTTCATGAGGTTGGGTGAAGACAAGCCATCTTTGGCCCAAAAAATGCCTTTTTTTTTTGGGGGGGGGGGGGGGGGGCATGTGCCCTTGAAAATAAGGCCAAGGTCATCAAAACCTAATAGCTGTTTTTGCCCCATCCTAGTGATGTAACATGCTGGTTTGGTCAGAATCAATCATTAGGTTCAGGAGATATAGTGCTTCAAACAGACTACATGATAGGGTTGGCTATGTTCAATGTTAAAGGGGCGATAACTGGTCGTCTCAGGGTGCTCTACATGTCTTTGAAGTTTCGTGAAAATATCTTAAATGGTATAAGGGTTATGGAGCGGGCACGAAATTGACAGCAACAGCTATATTCAATGTTTAAATGGCAATAACTCTAAAAGTAGGGAAATCAGAGTTACGGTTCATATAATCTGCATGTTGTATCATGGTGGTCTACATATCTGTGAAGTTTCATGGAAATATCTCAAATGGTATCGAAGCTCGGACCCATCAAAGTATTGATGGGTCTAAGATCGAAGTTATGGAGCGGACACGAAACTATGATAGTAGCTATGTTCAATGTTCAAAGGGCAACAACTCCAAAAATAGGAAAATCAGAGTTACGGTTCATATGTTCTGTACGTCATCTCATAGTGCTATACATGTTTCAATAACTCGAATGGTATCAGAGTTATGGAGCGGAAACGAAACTATGAGGCGTTGACGGACAGACGGACACTCAAAACGTCGGAGGTATAACATAATACCCTGCCATTTTTTGAATGGCGATGCATAATAATTGTGAACCCCATTAAACTCTGCTTTTATACAGTAAAACTTGGGTGTACAGGGGTATACATTATTTGTAGCTCACCTGTCATGCTGTGACATGGTGAGCTTTTGTGACCGCTCGATGTCTGTCAACAGTTTACTTAAAAGACATCTCCTAAACCTGTGAACAGATTTTGAAATAGTTTTACATATGATGACACTCTACCAAACTTGCATAAATGGTTCTGCTCTGCTGAACAAGATGGCCACCAGAGCTAAAATAGAAAAAAGAAAAACCTTAAAGCGGCACTAGCCCAATTTAAAAACAATTTCACAGGAATATACCTTGGCTGACCCTCTACCAAAATTGCCAAAACTGTTATTCCCGGATGGACAAGATGGCCGGCAGAGTTTAAAATAAAAAAAAAATCTCGGCTGTCAACAATATACTTAAAAGATACCTCCTCCTAAACAGGTGAAGGGATTTTGAAATAATTTTACAGGAATGTTCCTTGGGAGACCCTCTACCTAAATTGCCTAAATGGTTCTGCTCCGCTGAAAAAGATGGCCGCCAGAACAAAAACAAAAACAAAAAAAAAACAGACAACCTTAAAACGCCATCCTCTCCTAAGCTGCTGGCCCAATTTCAAATTAATTTCACAGGAATATTCCTTGGCTGGCCCTCTACCAAAATTGCCCAAACCATTCCATTCGGATGAACAAGATGGACACCAGAGTTAACATGATGGCCTTGGATAGCTCATCTGATCCTTATGGTAGGTAATATGAGGTGGATTGGAGGCTTTGAGCAATTTTGGCTGACAATGACCCAAGGAGCATTTCGGTGAAATTATCAAAATCAGTCTAGCTATTTAGGAATTTAAGTCATTTTAAGGATTGTATTGTTTTAGTGGCTATCATGTTCAGTTCACCGCTATAGGTTCGAGCCTGGCTGAGGTCACATCTGAGATGCCAACTTCTGCAACAGAAGGTCAGGTGGTGTTTTTCCGGGTACTCGGGTTTTTGCCCAACTCTGATCAGCGATCGGCTCGATGTGAGTGAAATAATCTTGAAAGGGCTGTAAAACCAAAACCAAAATAAAATCATGTTCTGTGAAAATTTGTCAGAGGGCCACTCATGGAACATTCCTTCAAATGTCTTTCACTTTGACAATACAGAGCTGACTTGTATATCGCTCTCTGGGCACCTTGTGGACATTGAAGGCCAGGTAGTGTACCAGACGGAGATAACCAGCTCAGTCTAACTTATAATGTGTGTGGTGACAAAGGAGGGGAAGAGGGTGGGAGATACATGTAGTTGGTATCAGAAGCTAGACTTCTGTGTTGGTGGTTCACTTTGAGAGGGATTGGGGGGGGGGGGGGTCAGGGTTGGGTGGTGGATGGTGGGGAGCTTGGTGGATCCCTTTCACAATACAGAGCTGACTTGTATTTCACTATCTGGGCACCTTGTGGATTTTTAGGGTCAGGTCCTAGTGCACCATACCGAGATGAACAGGCTCAGTCTAACTGATGGTGACAAGGGCTTGTGTGTGTGTTTGGGGGGGGGGATCCTTTTGACAATACAGAGGTGAATTGTATGTAACTATCTGGAATCCTTGTGGACATTGAGGGTCAGGTCCTAGTGCAACAGACGGAGATAAACGGGCTCAGTCTAACTAACATGGTGACAAGGGTGGGGGTGGGGTGGATCCCTTTGTAATAAGGTAACATTCTATTCATTAAATACTCCCACCTGACCAAGCTATTGTCAAGATGATAATTTTGAGCAAGTTTGATGATGATTGGACCATAACTGTGGCCTCTAGAGTGTTAACAAGGTTTTTCTATGATTTGACCTCCTTTTGACCCGACGTGACCTATATTCAAACCTGACCTAGATACTGATCATTCTGCACAAGTTTGATGATGATTGGACCAAAACTGTGGCCTCTTAGAGTGTTAACAAGGCTTTTCTGTGATTTGACCTATTGACCTACTTTTTGACCCGACATGACACATATTAAGTTTGACCTTGATATTGTCATGATGATCAGTCTGAACAAGTTTGATGATGATTGGATCAAAACTGTGGCCTCTATAGAGTGTTAACAAGGTTTTTCTATGATCTGACTTATTGACCTACTTTTTGACCCAACCTGACCCATATTTGAACTTGACCTAGATATTATCGAGATGATCATTTTGAGCAAGTTTGCTGATGATTGGACCAAACTTGCGGCCTCTAGATTGTTAACAGGGGTTTCTATGATTTGACCTGCTGACCTACTTTTTGACCCGACATGACACATATTCGAACTTGACCTAGATATTGTCAAGATGATCATTCTGAGCAAGTTTGATAATGATTGGACCCAAATTGCAGCCTCTAGTGTGTTAAGAAGGTTTTTTCTATGATTTGACCTATTGACCTACTTTTTGACTCAATATGACCCATTTTCGAACTTGATCTAGATATTGTCGAGATGGTCATTCTGAGCAAGTTTGATGATGATTTGACCAAAATTTAAAGTATTAACAAGGTTTTTCTATGATTTGGCCTATTGACCTACCTTTTGGTCCGACATGACCCATATTCGAATTTGACCTAGATATTGTCAGGATGATCATTCTGAGCAAGTGTGATGATGATTGGACAAAAATTGCGGCCTCTAGAGTGTTAACAAGGTTTATCTATGATTTGATCTATTGACATACTTTTTGACCCGACATAACCCATATTCGAACTTGACCTAGATATTGTCAAGATGATCATTCTAATTAAGTGTATTGATGTTTGGGCCAAAATTGCGGTATTTAGAGTGTTAACAAGGTTTTTTTCTATGATTTGAACTATTGACCTACTTTTTGACCCAACATGACCCTATTCGAATTTGACCTAGATATTGGTAAGATGATCATTCTGAGCAAGTTTGATGATGAATGGACCAAAATTGCGCCTCTAAGTGGGTTAACAAGGTTTTTCTATGATTTGACCTTCTTTTTGATCCGAAATGACCCATATTCGAACTTGACCTAGATATTGTCAAGATGATAATTCTGAGCAAGTTTGATGATGACTGAACCAAAACTGTGGCCTCTAGAGTGCTAACAAACTACTTGTTGACGACGGACACAGGGTGATCCCTTAGTTTTGCTCAGGTGAGCTTAAAATAGAAAACATCTCTTCTGTCAAGAATATACTTAAAAGACATAAACCAGTGAACAGATTTTGTATGTTCCTTAAGAGCCCCTCTACTAAAATTGCCTAAAAATAGAAATAGATGGGCTGCATGTTTCAAACAAAGAAACAAAAGCAAATGCGAACAATAAATAATTTGTTTGTTTGATTTGAGGTTTAACGTCCCCGTCAACACTGTAAATGTCATTTTGGAGACGTTGCTTCCAATTTTGTGGAACTTTTACCCCACATTGAGATGAAATGACCTCTCAAGCCCTGTCGCGCATTGAAACCAATAGAGTTTATAAGCATGGACGGTCCGACTCGCACTGCTTTGCCTAGGTAGGCTTAGATCTTCTAAGCGGTTTACCAGTACTCGTGTGCGGTTTGTTTCAGCTCTGCGTGGAAGCATCATGCAGCCCATCTATTTCTTCAAGCCCCGATGGGCGAGGGCGTAATTGTTGGTTGGACTGAAACCTTAAAACAATAAGAACTGCTCCGTATCATGGTCTAACTACATATCAAGTTCCAGCTTGATCGGATCTAAATTGTAGGAGGAGTTATCCGGAAATGAAAATGTCTACATATATTTTCGAAGTGTTATACTCCTATAATATTTGGTGGACCATCCTCTCTAAACCATATGCACTGCTCCACATCATAGTCAAACTCAATATCAAGATTCGGCCCCAGGTTGACGGGGACGTTAAACCTCAAATCAAACAAACAAACAATTTCAAGATTTTGCTTGATCGAATGTTATCTGCAGGAGAAGTTAGCCACAAGCAAAATGTGTACAAAATTTTTCAAAGGGGCATAACTCGATTAATTTTGGTGGACAGTAATCTCAGAACATTAAGCACTGTGCCACATAATGGTCTAACTATATATGAAGTTTCAGCTTCATCGGATATTAATTGTAGGAGAAGTTAGCCACAAACACAATAAATACAGAAATCTGCAAAAGGGCATACCTTTAATTATATCTGGTAAGCCATAACCTCGAAACAATATGCGCTGCTCCACATTGTGGTCAAACTATATGTCAATTTTCAGCTTGATTAAATGTTCACTGTAGGAAGAGTTAGCCATAAACTCAGGAATTTTCAAAGGGGCATAACTCTATTAATATTTGGTGGACTGTAACCTTGAAATAATATGCGCTGCTTCACATCTTGGTCTAACTATATATCAAGTTTCAGCTTGATCGGTTCTAAATTGCAGGCAAAATTGCTTACAGAAACTTTCAAAGGGGCCTAACTTTTTTTTATTGGTTGGACCATAACCTCAAAACCAGCTCACTGACTACGTCAGAAAGGGCCCCAAATAGAGCTATCAAAGACATGCGGTACAAGTATTTGTCAGAATGTAGGTCTTGTGGAAGTAAGTATTTGTGTGAATTTGAGAGAAAGGCAACTACTTTTGAAGTTATGACCAAGGATAAGTTTTTGGCTAAGGCAAGACAAACACACGGACAAAAGCAATATAGGTATGGTCCTTTGTCAGAATATAGGTCTTGTGATGGTGAGTATGTGTATGGCGTTTCATGAGAGTAGGCCTTTTGAAGTTATGACCAACGTTACGTTTTTTGGTTAAGGCGTTACAAACACACGGACAACAGCAGTATAGTTGTTGCCAGTGTGTGGCCCTATCAATATACACTGCTCCACACCATGGTCTAACTATATATCAAGCTTCAGCTTGATCAAATGTTAATTGTAGGAGTTAACCGGAAACGAAGTATTTACAAAAATACTCAAAGGGACATAACTCTGCAAATATTTCTTGGATTATAACCTTGAAAGAATATGGGCTACGTCAGGTCATGGTCTTATTATCTACTAAGTTTCAGCTTGAGCAGATGAAAACTGTAGGAGGAGTTATCCGGAAACGAAAAAGTTTACAAACATTTTCAAAAGAGGCATAACTCTGTGAATAGTTGGTGGACCGTAAGCTCGAAATGATATGCGCTACACCAGGTCATGGTTTTACTATCAACCAAGTTTCAGCTTGTCGGATGAAAACTGTAGGAGGAGTTATCCGGAAACGGAGGAATTATCCGGAAACGAAAAAGTTTACATTTTTTTTTTTCAAAGGGGCATAACTCTGTAAATATTTGGTGGATCATAACATCGAATCAATATTCGCTACACTCGATCATGGTCTTACCACCTACCAAGTTTCGGCTTGATCGGGTGAAAACTGTAGGAGGGGTTATCCGGAAACGAAAAGTTTACTGACGGACGGACGAACGCCGACCCCATACCATAATACGACCGTTTTTAAAAAACGGGTGTATAAAAACAAATTTAAATGACCTCTGCTCCCAAACCAGTTGGTGAGTTTTGAAAAAAAAAACACATGAATGTTTCTCAGGTGACTCTACTGAAATTGACCAAACTCATTACCACACAGTGTGATTACGATAACAACACCCGTGAGACATAGTGCATTTTTCACATCTCCAAAATGGCTACTTTTCAAATGAAAATCTGTGATATTTTTCTTATTTATACTGCAAACATAGGTTGTGGGTGCTCGTTAGAATCGCCTCATTGAGGTGGTTCTAACGAGTACCCACAACCTATGTCTTGGAGCAGAAGTAAGAAAAATATGACATACCCCCTTAAACACCCACTTTTCTCTATATAAAGTGGGGTTTAGGGGGTACTTGTTCGCTCTAATGAAAAAGATGGCCATCTGCGATAAAAATAAAAAAAAAAAAAAAAAACCTTTAAACAACTCTATTTCCTAAACTTGTGGATGGATATTGAAATTATGTCACAGGGATGCTTCTTGTGTGACCATCTTACAAAATTGCTCCAAATGTTAAGCACCAATAAACATGATAACACCAGAGCAAAAACAAATGGAAGAAAAAAAATCTGCCTACCAAACAGATGGATGGATTTTGAAATAATTCCACAGGAATCTTTCTCCAGTATTGCCAAAATGGTTCCTCTATGCTAATCAAGAAGGCTACTAGTGCTTAAAAATAGAAGAAAAACTGACGACTGCTTAACCAAGGGATTTTTTTTAGCTCAAGTTGAAGATTCGGCTTTAAACAGTGGGTGTGCCTCATCCAGTGGGCGTGTCTCATCCAGTGGGTGTTTTTTTTTTTTTTTTTTTTTTTTTTGGCTAAATTCTAAATTTAGCGCACCACCCAACTGAGGTAATGGCCAAGTTTGACCGACTCAGTATATGAAGATAGATAGATAAAATCAAAGTACTGAAAGTACTGAGGAAAGTTGATTTATGAGGTATATTCACCATGATAAAATGGAAGTGGTAGATTAAACAGTTCTCTAAGTATCTTTTTGACAAGGTTGAAAAAGGAGTTTAACCAGGTTCGACTAAGAAAAAAATTCCTGTTGCTTATTATTGTCCTCGTGACAATCACTGACCATCTCACTGGCGCCGACCCTGAACAAAATCCTGGTATTTGTTATTGATAGCACCCCTAAGATGTCAGAGCGGAACGTCAGAAGAAAATTCTGGACTGTGCTTGTTTGTTTGTTTGTATGTTTGTTTGCTTGTTTTGAGGTTTAACATCCCCGTCAACACTGACTAGGTCATTTAGAGACGTTGCTTCCAATTTTGTGAGACTTTTACCCAACACTAAAATGAAATGACATAATTATCAAGCCTGTCGCGCAATGAAACCAAATAGGTTTGTGTCATGGATTCGCACCACTTTGCCTGGGCAGGCTTAGATCCTCTAAGCGTTTTACCAGTACTCATATGCGGTCGATTTCAGCTCGGCGTGGAAGTATCTTGCAGTCCGTCTATTTCTTCAAGCCCTGATTGGCGGGGGGGGGGGGGGGGGGGGTAGGACTGTGCTCGTGCATTTGGCCATTGGCCAACAGAACCTTCATAATCAGACGCCACATAATGCAGTGTCCGATCAGATCTAATGTACCTGCTTAAATGAACAGTCTGAGTCTCAGTTCATGACTATTCTCCAAACTTACATTCAGAGACGATCGATCCACTAGTTCTCTCAGCACTTTGATTAATTGAGTATTTACGCAAATACGCTGTTTATCTGGAGCACTGGACGGGAGTGAACTTTAAACCCTATTGCTTTCTTTCGGCGAGTCATGGGTCTCCAAAAATGAAGTGTGCATTGCTTTCTGAGACGTTACAGCAGGGCCCTTTAATTTCTACATTTTAAACAGTGGGGACGCTTCGACTTAGATTCGTCTTCCCAAGTGTCTATAAAACGAGTGCATATGCACCCAAAAATGCACAGCTTCCTTTTATAACACTGAAGGGTCTGATTCGAGATCACAGAATGAGGTGTCTGATCAGTGGCTTCTGAATTTGCTTAACCAATATATGACAATGGAATCTTCCAACAAATAAGTTCGGAACAGGATTGTCAGATTTGTTTTCTTAAAGGTAGGTTTTGCAATAATATATGTTTTTTTAGCAATCAATGCAGACTCGGATCAGACGCCAAGTTGTGCTGCGTCTGATCTGGGCCTCCAAAACTTACATGCCAGAAAAAGTGACGCTAGTTATATATGGGCTAATGTCCAGTCCAGAAACCGAGGGGTGAAAGGGAAGGAACACCTGTGGAATCAAGTCCGCCTTGATATAAAAGGATACACCGAGTATCAAAGCTGGAAAACTCCAGTTCGGCAACTGAGGGTGAAAGGGAAGGAACACCTGTGGAATCAAGTCCGCCGTCAGCGCAAATGTTAAGAAATCAATGCGCTCGGAAAGGAAATGAGGCAAGTGCTTAATTTGGACTATTTTATGGAGCGAACGAACAGCGGAAGTGTAGTAACGCGGTCCAGTACCGGAAGTAGAAATGCAATGACATAGAAACTTGATACCAAGTATCAACTTTCAACAACCTTAGCAAGTTTTGAAAAGCTTGAACTTGTTAATATGTTAAATATAGTGAATGCAAGACGGGGGACCAGATGCTTTGGGAAAACCCATTCAGAGAGACTGAAAACCGGCCGTATTTTCAATCAATTATTTTTTGTCGAATAAAGCAACATATTATTTAACAATCCGTGATAAAAAATGGATGATTCGTCGTATAAGGACATGCTTATTGACGTAGCCGAGTGTATTGATAATGGGACTTTAGAACGAATGAAATTTCGATGTGGAAACGAAATCAAAACTCGTGAAAGTGAAGAAATAAAAACTCCGCTTCAGTTATTCACAGCCCTTGAAAAACGGGAACTTCTGGATGTTCACAAAACAGACGTTTTGAAAAACTTACTGGAAAAATGTGCCGTTGGAAAAGTGGATGGGCTCAGGCTTATCGAGCGTTACGAACACAGGTTGAGAAATGGCGTTGGTTTCGAACAAAATCAGCCATTGCAGCAGGTTATTTATATTTCTGGAACTGATATCCCGAGACAAATAAAACAAAGTCAAAATCTTGGTGAGTCTCTCTCTCTCTCTCTCTCTCTCTCTCTCTCTCTCTCTCTCTCTCTCTCTCTCTCTCTCTCTCTCTCTCTCTCTCTCTCTCTCTCACACACACACACACACACTTTCTGGAACTGATATTCCGGGACAACTGATCATTGCGCCCCCCTATCTCTTTCTCTCTCTCTCTCTCTCTCTCTCTCTCTCTCTCTAAGCCTGTCCAGGCAAAGCGGTGCAAGTCAGACCGACCATGCTTTTATAACCCTATTGGTTTCATTGGGCGACAGGGCTTGAGAAGGCATTTCATCTCAATGTTGGGTAAAAGTCCCACAAAATTGGAAGCAACGTCTCCAAAATGACCTATACAGTGTTGACGGGGACGTTAAACCTCAAATCAAACAGACCAAACCTTGTTTAGACCGAATGGTTGAAGGTACAATAGTTTATCAGTGCTGGAACAGTTATCATGCATTAGTGTCCAAGACCGAAAAGCACACAATTAAAACTACCGGTATCATAAAGTCTCCCAAACGAACCCCGATACTCAAGCATCCATGTGGACCCTTGGCCTGTATCTACAATATTACGCCTTTTATGAAGCGGATGGGGCGGGGCATGGACTTAATGGAGCCCTGGTTGGTATCACTGAATGTGTCTTATCATAAGGAACAAGATTATGTATGGTTAAGGGGGCATGGATCTGAATGGTTCCTGAGATACAAGGCCTTTTAAGCAGTGGAGGGGGTGGGATCTGAACGGTTTCTGAGATATATGTATGGCCTTTCATGAAATGAAGAAGTGGGGTATGGCCGGCCCGTACGTACCCCGGGGACCCCCCAGGTTGGTTTCACTGGATGCAACTTATCATAAGGAAAAAGAATATATATGGTTTAGTGGTGGGGATTTGAATGGTTTCTGAGATATATGGCCTTTTATTAAGTGAAGGGGTTGGGCAGGCGCAACCAAGGGGACCCCAAGGTTGGTGTCACTGAATGTGTCTTATCATAAGAAACAAGACTAACTATGGTTTAGGGGTGGGGATTTGAACGTTTTCTGATATTATGTGGCCTTTTATGAAGTGGAGTGGGTGGGGCATGGTCCCGGCGCACCCCGTGGGACCCCAGGTTGGCGTCACTGAACTCGTATTATCATAAGGAACAAGAATATAGATGGTTTAGGGTTAGAATCTGAACGGTTTCTGGGATATATGGCCTTTTATGAAGTGGAGGGGGTAGGGCATGGCCACAACGCACCCTGGTGAACCCCCAGGTTCTTATTATAAGGAACAAGAGTATATATGATTTAGGGGTGGGGATCTTATTAGTTTCTGAGATATTAGGCCTTTTTTGAAGTGAAGCCACAGGTTGGCGGATGCAAATTATCATAGGGATCAAGAATATATATCGTTTAGGGGTGAGGATCTGATTAGTTGCTGATAAAATAGGCCTATTATGAAGTGGATGGGGGTTGGACAAGGCCCGGCCGGCCCCGGGGACCCTTTTTTTCTCTTATTTTCTTTTTTCTCCTATTACTGCTACTCGCTCACATCTGAACATTACGAGCAGGATTTCCTGGGTTGTAACCAGTACTTAATGCCCTTGCTGAAGGGCTGCTCTTGCTGAAGGGCACAACACTTTGGTCAGCGTGAGGCTCGAACCCGCAACCTCTCAATCACAAATCCGATGCGCCACCACTGCACCAAAGCGCCCCACCCTCTAGCAAAACTTAATAGTCATATTTATCATGTTAGGCAAATTTCAGAAAAATCCATAGAGCGGTTACTGAGAACTCGTCCGGACAAAATGTAAGCGGTTTTTTTTGGGAGACTTAATATAAATACGTGTGTGCTTCCATGTCACAGCCCCGCCCATCGGGCTGTATGATGCTTCCATGCAGAGCTGAATCCGACCGCATACGAGTACTGGTGAACAGCTTAGAAGATCTAGGCCTGCCCAGGCAAAGCGGTGTGAGCCCATGCTTATAAACCCTATTGGTTTCATTGGGCGGCAGGGCTTGAGATATCATTTCATCTCAATGTCGGGTAAAAGTCCCACAAAATTGAGAGCAACGTCTCCAAAATGACCTATATAGTGTTGACGGGGACGTTAAACATAAAAAAAAAGTTTCCATGCCATCTCAGTTGTCATTTTAAAATGACATACATGCAGATAGCAATTATATTTGTTGTAAGATGTCATGGCTTGTATCTATTATTTGCCTATTTATATATTTCTCATGTTGTTTGTTAGATTGTTAAACCTGAGTCTTGAAGTTCAGAACTCAACATACGGATGTCTGCCTGGGGAAAACGACTACGGCCTAGACAACTGGCCAGCGTCGGACCGGCATCGATACGACGTAACGTATCGATATCAGACCAGCGTTGGTCCGGTATTCTTTGAGGTGTGAGCAGTGCTATCGGTCCTGTCTGAAATACTTTTGAGTGGTTTAACTGAAATCTGTAGAACCACATTAACCCAGCAGTGGTAGCAAACTTTTTGTAAACTTTTTTTCTGTTTCAGGGCCCAGATACACAGGCCCAGGTCAGTATACTTTATATAGTCATGTAATTTGAATCATTCTGTTACAAGAACAATAAGCTATAAGCTTTAGAATATTCAACCAAATTTATGAAATATTTAAGTCAACCTTTCCTATATTAACCAAAACAAAAAAGTTCACTGTTCTGTCCTCAAAATATCTAAGAGGGTGAGTCAATAAAAAACCAGCCTAACTTATGTCTGGGTGAGATTGATGTCTTCTTTTTCGATGTTAATGCCGTCTAGAATGATACACTTGGACCAACGCTGTTCCAGTGTCATCAGCCAAGAACTGAGTAAGCCAGGGTACTCGTCTCCGACCCACTCCTCAACTGCCGCCACAACTTCTTCGCTGGATCGGAAATAGGATTAGGAAATAGTCACAAGGAGCTGCCGGTCTCGGTAACTCAGTCGGATGTGCGTCTGACTGCCATGGTCCGTTCGTCCGTCTATTTGTCAAGCCGTCAACATTTGCGTTCACACTAATGGTCAAGTCAATTTCTTAAGAACTATAAGATAATAAGACCTTCATTGATTACTCTTGGTACAAACTTGTATCTAGGGATGGCAATCATCATATTTGACATTGACCTGCATTTCATGGCTCACTAACTTCGTGAACTATTGCCTACAGTCAGATTTCGCCACAGAGGCGATATAGCCTGCGGCGGATTTTTTTTTTTTTTTTTTTTTTTTTTTAAGCTCACTAGAGCCGAATGTTTCGGGGGAGCTTCTAGGATAGGCAGTTGTCCGTCGTCGTCGTCTGACGTCAACACTTTCAAACGACATCTCCTCTGAAGCTACAAGGCCGATTTGGCCCTAATTTCATCTGTAGCATCCTGGGGCTGGGGGATTGAAAAGTTGTGTTTTTTAAATTAAAATCGGCTCGTTAGTTTGGTTGCTATGGCAACTAAGGGTTTCCATACTTATAATGTGGAAAATTGAAAAATGACATTTGCTGTCAAGCCTCTGCAGATATTTTGACAAAACATTCATAGAAATCTTCCTTAGGCAATCTAGTATCTGACATATGAGTTTAGGTCTACTGCTCATTTCTATTGGTTGCCATGGAAACCAAAATGAAAAAAAAACACATCTCCACAGAAACCGTATGCTCTACGAGGCTGAAAGTTTTTGGATATATTCACCAAATTTGCCTTTACAGGTTTCGTGTGTGTGTGTGTGTGTGTGTGTGTGTGTGTGTATGTGTGTGTGTGTGTGTGTGTGTGTGTGTGTGTGTGTGTGTGTGTGTGTGTGTGTGTGTGTGTGTGTGTGTGTGTTTATGAAATTCGGCTCTTTAGTTTGGTTGCTATGCCAACTTAGATTTTCCATAGACTTATGATGGGGAAAATGGAAAAATGGCATTTGTTGCCAAGTTATTGCAGATATTTTGACAAAACTTTTATAGAAATGTTCCTTGAGCATATGTCTCTCAGCCATATGCTTTTATGCCAACATGGGGCCCCCATGGTTGTGCCAGGACCATGCTCCACTTCATAAAAGGCCATATAACACAGAAACCATTCAGATCCCCACCCCAAAACCATTGATACGAGGACTGTTCAAATATGAATACAACTAAGCACATAAAAATGATTCCGTGATAGATTTCGATGAAAATTTTATTTTGTCCCCTCAAAGTATTCCCCTTTAACAGATATACACACTTTCAGTCTTCTGATCTAATCATTGAATGCATTTTGGTAGTCTTTTCGAGGTTTACTATGAAGGCACTGGAATATTGCAGAACCGAGGTATTTGCGCTGTACAAATTTTCGACCAGAAAGGTATTTTTTCAGCCGCGGGAACAAAAAAAAGTCACACGGGGCAAGGTCAGGGGAATACGGGGGGTGAAGGAGTTCAACAACCTTTTCCTGCTTCAGATAGTCTTGCACAATGAACGCCTTGTGCGATGCCGCATTGTCATGTAGCAATCTGACATTGGCCAAACCAGTTGTGGGTCTTCGTTCTTCGAAATATTTCTTCAATTTTCGAAGAACTTTATTCTTGTAAAACTTCGCATTTACAGATTTGCCTTTAGGCACAGCAACCTGAATAGCAGGGCCCTGATTTGAAAAGAATATGGCATACATTACCTTCTTGACGCTCATGGTCCGCTTTGCAGTGTATGGTCTTTTGCAATGCTTTGTTGCCCATATTTTGTTCTGAATCTTTCGTTTTGACTCAAAGAAGTGAACCCATGTCTCGTCACCTGTGACGACATTAGCGAAAGACCGGGCATTGTAACTTGGAAACTTTTTAAGCAACTTCTTGGCGCACTGAACGCGTGTCTTTTTCTGCTCATCTGTCAACAGATGGGGAACCCATCTAGCACAGATCTTTCTCATTTTCAAATCCCGTTTCAGAATTGTATGAGCTGCTCCTAATGAGATGCCAACCATACTAGCTATTTGCCTAGTGGTGTATCGTGCATCGGTAGCAACTATTTCTTTCACTCTAGCAACCATCTTGGCAGATGTTGCTCTTTTCGGCCGACGATCATGTGGTGCATCTTCTGTTGAGCCTAGCCCACAGCTGAATTTCTTACACCAACGAAAAACTGTCGGAAAAGACATTTCATTATGCCCATAAACCGAACATATTTCATCAAAAATGTCTTTGCACCGTATACCAAGAATAGAACGATTCTTAATATAGGACCGTATTTCAACGGCGTACTCTGACCTTCTTCCAACCATGTTTTGTATTAGTATACAAGAGTAGACAGTGTTTATCTAACGATATACATGGCTAAAGTGCACGGATTTTTAAGGTTTTAACAGGTTTGGTATCAATGTATAGGTAAAATGTTTTTCTACGCTGTGATATTTATTTCCAGGTGATTTTCGCATTAGTGCATGAGAAAACGTTCTACCTGCATTCATATTTGAACAGTCCTCGTATTCTTGTTCCTTATGATAAGATGCATTTAGTGACACCAACCTGGGGGTCTCCCGGGATGTGCCGCGGTCATGCCCAACCCCAACCCCACTTCCCATTCCATAAAAGGCCCAATATATTGGAAATCTTACAGATCCCCACCCCTTAACCACATACATGAATATTCTTGTTCCTTATGAAAAGATACATTCACTGACACCAACTTGGGGGTCTCCCGGGGTGTGCCGGGGCCTTGCCTCACCCCTCCGCTTCACAAAAGGCCATATATCTCAGAAGCCATTCAGATCTCCACCCAAAAACCATATATACTCTTGTTCCTTATGATAAGATGCATTCATTGACACGAACCCGGGGGTCCCCTGGGATGCGCCGGGATCATGCCCCACCCCTCAATTTCATTAAAGGCCCAATATCTTGGAAACCTTACAGATCCCCATCCCTAAACCATATATATTCTTGTTCCTTATGAAGAGACGCATTCTTTGACACTAATTTTGGGGCCTTCCTGGGTGCGCCGGGGCCTTGTCCCCACCTCCGCTTCACAAAAGGCCATATATCTCAGAAACCATTCAGATTCCCGTCCCTAAACCTTATTGAAAGTTGATTTTTAAAATCAAGTTTCTATGTCATTGCATTTCTACTTCCGGTACTGGACCGCGTTATTCCACTTCCGCTGTTCGTTAGCTGCATAAAATAGTCCAAATGAACTCTTGAAAATTAATTTTGCAGGCATGGAACGTATTTCAAAATATTTCATATTTCGAGACTTTATACGGATTGAATATAAATTGGCACAGAAAGACAAATTCTGAAAAGAAAACAATACTCTGGGACTATTTTTTTCTACGCGTTTATGCAACTGGTTTGAGAATTTACCCTTTCATCCCTGAGTTTCTGAACACGACTCTTCTTGCTTTAAATATATTCTAAAAGAAAGGGGTTTCTGATTAGTTCATTGACATGACGGCACACAGTGTTAATGTAGATTCTGACGAGACGTGCTAGCTACGTGCCGTCTTATCAGGATCTGCAAGGTTTGCATAGATACAGTGTATTTCTACCTCGGCGTCTGCACCGGTCTACGGGGTTAAAAGGGTAAGCTTGCTTCTACTAAACAATCGTTTACTGACCGACATCGAACACAGTTATTTACCTGCTTTCGAGAGCTCTTATCACAAAATATGTGTCGTTTTAGGCTTTAAGCTGTGAGTTTTAAATCAAGTTCCGTACTTTAAGCAAATAGTGAAGACATCGATCAGACGCTACACTCTGTTGCCTCTAATCTGTCTTAACTTTCCGAATGCCAAAGTAATGAAACAATTGGCATTTATGGGTTAATGGTTCCGTACAGGTTGGAATAACGTATTTCAGTTCGCCTTGGGTGGTCGAAGTTCGCTAAAGGTGGCGTCTGATCAGGGTTATAATGTTTAAATGAAATGGTTTAAAAATGATCTTTTTCCTTCAAGTTATTCTCCCCACGCTAGAAGGAACATAGCTCCGAGCGGCTGCACAACGTATGTGCATCTTCGTGTCAACGCGACGTTGATGGGACCTGGGACCTTGTTAACAAAATATCTAGATAATTGCTTGATCTACGACTGACATTGTTATCATAATAATTATTTCTCATAAATCAACTTTCCTCAGTACTTTCAGTACTTTGATATATTCTTGTTTCTTATGATAAGACACATTCAGTGACACTAACCTGGGGGTCCCCTGGGATGTGCCGGGGTCGTGCTCCACCCCTTCATTTCATGAAAGACGCAATATCTCGGAAACCTTACAGATCCCCGCCTCTAAACCATATATATTGTTGTTCCTTATGATAAGACACATTCACTGACACCAACCTGGAGGTCTCCCGGGTCAAGCCAGGGCCTTGCCCCACCCCACCACTTCACAAAAGGCCATATACCTCAGAAACTGTTCAAAGCCTATATATTTATCTTCCTTATGATAAGACGTATTCAAATAACACTAGCTTGGGAGACATCCGGGGTGCCCGGGCCATGCCCCACTGCTTTACTTCATTAAACGCCATATAGCTCAGAAATCATTCAGATCCTCATGCACCCATAAACTATAATATTCTTGTTCCTTATGATATAACTCGTTCAATCACACCAACCTGGGGGTCACTTTGTGCTGGGGCATTGAGCCCCGCCCCTCCACTTTATAAGGCCATATATTTCAGAAACCATTAAAATCCCCACCCCATGATCATATATGTTCTTGTTCCTTATCAATAGCACACCAACGTGGGGTACGGCAGGGGCCATTCCTCTCCTCTCCACTTCATAGGAGGGCCTCATATATCAGAAACCGTTCAGATTCCCACCCATAAACCATATATATTCTTGGTCCTTATGATGACACATTTAGGGACAACAACTTTGGGCTTTCTTAGGATCAATAGTGCATGACCAAACTCCTGCACCGCTTAAGAGGCCTTATATCTCCGGCATACAGATCCCCACTGCTACACCATATATATTCTTGTTCCAACCAGGGCTCCATTGGGTCCATGCCCTACACCCTAGACTTCATAAAAGGCCTACTGTTTCAGATACTGTGTTCAGATGGGTGCTCATTTGGATATGGGGGTTCATTATTGGTAGATTAAAATATCATGTTAAAATACAGTGCGCACCTGAGCTCTGGTGAGCATAGTGGCCCATGGGCCTCTTGTTTTCTTTTTAGATCGTCTGTTTTTCTAGAAAAACTTTCGAGCTTGTGTCGTCCTACGGCGTCAGCGTTGTCGTTTGTATTGGAGTTTAACTGCCCAGTAAACACTATTTTAGGTCATTTGAGCCGGTCAGTTTACCTATCCACACTTTTCCTGGGCAAGCTTATACGTAAGCGGTTAACCAGTACAGTGCACATTCTTTCTCCTAAACTGACAACTGCCCTTCTTGAATCAGCGGAAGGGAGAGAATAACCATAGTAGAAAAGATTTCATGATCAATCTCCACGAAAGAATGTTGCCGACCCCGGCAGGTATCGAACCCGTGTCCTCCTGATCACCAGTCAGACGCGCATCCGACTGAGCTACCGAGGCCGACTCTGCGTTGTCGTTGTTGTTGTCGAGGTTCCGAAAAACTTAACATTGGTTATAACTTCAAAAGTATTTGACCTAGCCTCATGAAACTTTACACATACTCACCATCACAAAAGCTACATTCTGACCTAGGGCCATGACGGTATTATTGATTTTGGCTGAATTATCTCCCATTCTCTATTTTTTTCTGAAACATTTTCCCTCTCCTTTCAATACTATTCGTTACAGAGCCATAAAACTTCACTTTGATGTTCCTACCCAGCACGCACATGACGTAATTGTGACGTCACCGTCAACACTGTAAAGGTCATTTTGTGTGACTTTTACCCGACATTGAGATGAAATGACATCTCAAGCCCTGCCACCCAATGGTACCAATAGGGTTTATAAGCATGGATGGTCCGACTCGCACCGCTTTGCCTGGACAGGCGTAGATCCTCTAAGCGGTTTACCAGTACTCGTTCGCTGGTCAGTTCAGCTCTGCGTGGAAGCATCATGCAGCCCATCTATTTCTTGAAGCCTCGATGGCCTGGGCCGGCTCTTTACAGGGCACTCTCGCGTCTAAGCGACAATACCACATCTATAAATAATCGGGCAAACCGTATTTGCGATTTTTTTTTTTTTTTTTTTTTTTTTTGAAACCTATGCTAACACAGCGCGCATATATAGACAAACCTGTGATTTATTATAGGGATCTGTGAATTATTATGGAACAAATTACGGGGCAGAAAGAGCGTGGCGAGTGACTTCATTCAAAGCTGTCGATTTATGGGGTCACTCGTAGATTCATTGACTTAAGACGGTGTAACGTCATTTTCTCGCTTCATAAACAAAAGGACATAAGGACATTTTGGCGGGATTTCTTCTAACAATGGCGAAGGGTCGGGAGAATTTGAAGGGAACAACAACATTATTACCGATTTCGGTGTGTTAGAATTGAAATAGATCAGCTCTAGTATGTGAATTGTTGAGTAATAAATCACAGTTTATCAGTCAGTTGTATAGTTCGAACAAATTGACCTGAGACTGGTGAACTCTATTAACATAATTTCACACCTGAATGCTGAAGGCATGTATTTATCTTCGCCGTCTCCCGAAGATTGCGATATTGTTATTGAATCAATGGATGTCGGTAAATGGGTCGCAATTCACGAGATGCCGAAAATTCAGGAGAAGTTTACGAAAGCCGTATCATTGACTAATTTATTCCTTGCATAAAGGTCAGTCTCATGTCAATTTGTTCGAACTATACGAGTAAGTAGACAAATCACTCGCGCTACGCGCCCGTGATTTGATCTACTTTACAACTGACCTCCAAACTGTAATTTATTAATCAACAAATCACAGCTAGAGCTTATCTTTTTCTAAAATAAAGTGACCTATTATAGCCTATATTCTACTGACTTATAGGCCTAGCCTAATCGTCTAGTGACGATTTATAGACAGGACCTACTTTTCAGGTACCTAAGTAATTTGCAAGTGTACCGGCAAACAATACCATGCAACCTTTTATAACCAGGAAAAGAAACAAACTGCAAGTTTTTATTAGCTCACCTGTCACGTAGTGACATGGTGAGCTTTTGTGATCACTTTTTGTCCGTCGTCCGTCGTGCGTGCGTGCGTCCGTGCGTGCGTCCGTCCGTGCGTCCGTTAACAATTTCAAATAAGTATATCTCTAATACCCCATGGTCAATCTTGATCAAATTTCATGAGAAGCATCATCAGGTAGGGGGAAAGGCTGCATAAGGTTTTCGGGCTGATCAGATTGGAATTCTGGTTGCCATGGCAACATATAGCTCCCATAGGCTTACAATGGGAAAAAATCAAAATGTCTTCTTCTCTGAAACCACAGGGCCCAGAGCTTAGATATTTAGCATGTATTAACGGCCAGTGGTCACCTACATAATTCCTGTCAATCATGCCCCTGGGGTCCAAATTGGCCACGCCCCGGGCCCCTTCGCTCCCATAGACTCATAATGGAACAAAAAGCTTCAAAAATCTTCTTCTCGGAAACCACAGGGCCCAGAGCTTAGATATTTAGCATGTAGCAACGGCAAGTGGTCACCTACATAATTCCTGCCAATCATGCCCCTGGGGTCCAAACGGGCCACGCCCCGGGGCCCATTAGCTCCTATAGACTCATAATGGAAAAAAGCTTCAAAAATCTTCTTCTCTGAAACCACATGGCCCAGAGCTGAGATATTTGGCATTTAGCAACGGCAAGTGGTCACCTACATAATTCCTGCCAATCATGCCCCTGGGGTCCAAATTGGCCACACCCCGGGGGCCCCTTAGCTCCCATAGACTCATAATAGAAAAAAGCTTCAAAAATCTTCTTCTCTGAAACCACAGGGCCCAGAGCTTAGATATTTAGCATGTAGCAACGGCCAGTGGTCACCTACATAATTCCTGCCCTTCATGCCCCTGGGTTCAAAATGGGCGATGCCCCGGGGCCCCTTCGCTCCCATAAACTCATAATGGAACAAAAAGCTTCAAAAATCTTCTTCTCAGAAACCACAATGCCCAGAGCTTAGATATTTAGCATGCAGCAACGGCAACTGGTAACCTACATAATTCCTGCCACTCATGCCCATGAGCTCCAAACAGGCCACGCCCCGGGGCCCTTTAGCTCCTATAGACTCATATTGGAAAAAAGCTTCAAAAATCTTCTTCTCTGAAACCACAGGGCCCAGAGCTGAGGTATTTGGCATTTAGCAACGGCAAGTGGTCACCTACATAAATCCTGCCAATCATGCCCCTAGGGTCCAAATGGGCCACGCCCCGGGGCCCCTTAGCTCCCATAGACTCATAATGGGAAAAAAGCTTCAAAAATCTTCTTCTCTTAAACCACAGGGCCCAGAGTTTAGATATTTAGCATGTAGCAACGACAATTGGTCACCTTCATAATTCCTGCCAATCATGCCCCTGGGTTCCATATGGGCCACGCGCCGGGGCCCCTTAGCTCCCATAGACTCATAATGGAAAAAAGCTTAAATTTCTTCTTCTCTGAAACCACATCGCCCAGAGCTTAGATATTTAGCACATAGCAACGGCAAGTGGTCACCTACATAATTCCTGCTAAAGATGCCCCTGGGGTCCAAAAGGGCCACATCCCGGGGCCCCTTAGCTCCTATAGACTCATAATGAAAAAAAAATCTTCAAAAATCACATTCTCGGAAACCACAGGGCCCAGAGCCTAGATATTTAGCATGTAGCAATAGCAAGTGGTCAACTACATAAATCCTGCCAATCATGCCTGTGGGGTCCAAATGGGCCACACCCCGGGGCCCCTTAGCTCCCATAGGCTCATAATGGAAAAAAGCTTCAAAAATCCTTTTCTCAGAAACTGTGAAGCAGAGAACTTATATATTTAGTATCTTGCAACATAAAATAGCCAGCTACACAAGTCCTGCTAACCCTGCCTCTGGGGTCAAAATTGGCCACCCCCGAGCTCATCACCTCCAATAGAATTATATTTTTTTTTTTTTTTTTTTTTTGGGGGGGGGGGGGGTTTACGGCCCTTTCAAGATTATTTCACTCATATCGAGCCGATCGTTAATCACAGGTGGGCGAAAATCGGAGTACCCGGAGAAAAACCACCTGACCTTCCGTTGCAGAACTTGGCGTCTCACATGTGACCCGAGCGAGGCTCGAACCACAGCAGTGAGAGACCTAATGATCAAGAGTCAGCGCTCTTAACCACTAGGCCTCAGAGGCCGGTAATAGACTTATAATGGAAAAAAAAATAAAACAAATCTCCTTCTTTGAAACCATAAGGCCCAGAGCTTAGATTTTTAGTATGTAGCAACGTCAAGTGGCCCCCTACATAAATCCTGCCAGTTATGCCCCTGGGATCCAAATTGGCCCTACCCCAGGGCTCTTTAGCTTCCATAGACTTACAATTGGAGAAACTTCAAAAATCGTCTTCAATGAAAACACAGGGCCCTTATAATGAAAAAAAAAAATTAAAATGGGGAAAAAAAGCTTCAAAAATCTTCTTCTCTGAAACCATAAGTCCCAGAGCTTAGGTGTTTAGCATGTAGCAATGTCCAGTGGTCGCCTACATGAATCCTGCCAATCATGCCCCTGGGGTCCAAATCCAGTGGCCCCTTAACTCCAACAAACTTATAATGGAAAGAAGCTTCAAACATCTCCTTTGAAACCATGAAGTACAGACCTTAGATATTTAGTATATAGCAACACAAAACGGTCACCTACATAAATCCTGCCAACCATGCCTTTTGGGTCAAAATTGGCCAAGCCCCAGGGCTCATAAGCTCCTATAGACTATACTGGAATAAAACTTAAAAAATCCTTTTCTCCAAAACCATAAGGCAAAGATTTTGTTTGATTTGAGGTTTTACATCCCCGTCAACACCGTATAGGTCATTTTGGAGATGTCTCTTCCAATTTTGTGGGACTTTTACCAGACATTGAGATGGAATTACATCTCAAGCCCTGTCGCCCAATGAAACCAGTAGGGTTTATAAGCATGGACACCGCTTTTCCTGAGCTTAGATATTTAGTATGTAGCAATGTCAAGTGGTCTCCTAGACTAATGATTTTCTGGTACACAGGTGAGCGATGTAGGGCCATTGGGCCCTCTTGTTTGAATAAATGTTCAGAAATTTCAGCTAGATTCTTACCTTCTCGGACTTTCCTGGTTTGAATGGTCCGTTGGAGTAAATGCACACTGCAACTGCGGTTGTGTCTAAACCTCGCGAATAATTTCTAAAGCAAAAATGAACCATTTATTTGTAGATTTTCATGCAGAATGTAAGTGCGCATGATGTGTTTATTACTCACACAAATTAAGTAAGACGGTCATGCGCAAGTGAGCCCTAAATTTCCAATACATTGGGCAAGTGGATCAAAACTAACGATGTCGCCACTTAAGGGGAAGGGAACACCTTCAGGGGAAGCAACTCCTGCAAAAGCATTTTTGTCTCCCATGTCAATAAGGGTCAACTCTTAAAGAAAAGAATTTGCTCCTGAGGAGCAAATTCTTTCCTTTAAGAGTAGATCCCTTTTTCCGTGTGACAGGGCTTATAGAAAAGTGAACAGGAAGTCCCGAAAGTTGTCTCCCTTTGAATAATGGCGGAAAATCAGTCAGATGTTCCCATTCCCCTTAAGCAAATTTCTTGCCACACGTTTGATTTGAGGTTTAGCGTCCCCGTCAACACTGTATAGGTCATTTTGGAGACGTTGCTTCCAATTTTGTGGGACTTTTTCCCGACATTGAGGTGAAATGACATTTCAAGCCCTGTCGCCCAATGAAACCAATAGGGTTTACAAGCATGGACGGTCCGACACGCACCGCTTTGCCTGGGCAGGCTTAGATCCTCTAAGCGGTTTACCAGTACTCGTGTGACGGGTCGGATTCAGGTCTGCGTGGAAGCATCATGCGGGGGCCGAAGCCACACGGTTGACACTAGTTTTCGCTTGTCGCACAGTTATTATTGCAGGTTTTGTCGCACTGGTTCAAAAGTCATGCATGGCAAATTTCACGCAAAGCTGAATCTTTTATGCATGGGCTCTGTTTCAGATCTGTCAGAAGAGTTAACCTTTCTATCCCGAAAACTGGGCACAGACTGGAAATTCTACATCCGGGCACTTGGAGTACTCGAGGACGACATAAACGCCGTTTTCAGTGACTACACGACAACTAGAGAGAGGATATACCAGTGTCTATTGCTATGGCAACTTCAAGAACAACAAAGTGCAAGTCGGAAGAAACTGATTGAGGCCTTAAGAATGGACAGTGTTGGCAGAAATGATCTGGCCCTATCCCTTGAATCAGGACAGTTTACGTGATACATATTTTACATTTTGAAATTCAGCCCTTACATTACAGTACAAACAGAAGCGACACCATTCTACATATTTTGCATTTTATAATTCAGCCCTTACATTCCAGTTCAAACAGAAGCGACATGCATCATCTCTGCAGGAACACGACACTGACTCATCGTTTAACCCTTTTTGTACCAAATGGAATCTTCTTCCTTATATGTAGCAGGAGTCCATTTCAAAATTTAGGGTGACAGGTTGTGTCAACTTTAAAATTCATCGGCGGGAAATAGCCGAATTCAGTTTAGCAACATTGGAGGCGCTGATCAGACGCCGCGTTCTACGGCGTCTGATCTGGGCCTGCACTGTTTGCCAGGCTGCCCGTTTTGGGGTTTCTGGTACAAAATGGGTTAATCAAAGTTGAAACGCTTTCAACGTTATTTAAAAGTTGCTTTTAGTGTTTCGCCCCCCGCCCATCGGGGCTTGAAGAAATAGATGGGCTGCATGATGCTTTCACGCAGAGCTGAAACCGACCCGCACACGAGTACTGCTAAACCGCTTAGAGGAGCTAAGCCTGCCCAGGCAAAGCGGTGCGAGTCGGCCCGTCCATGCTTATAAACCCTATTGGTTTCATTGGGCGGCAGGGCTTGAGATGTCATTTCATCTCAACGTCGGGCAAAAGTCCTACAAAATTGGAAGCAGCTTCTCCAAAATGACCTTTACAGTGTTGACGCGGACTTTAACCTCAAACCAAACAAACAAACAAATCACCGTTTAGTGCCGACTTACCCCGAATATGTGTTCGGACATGCGCACACAGTGACCTCAAAGATTAGTCAACTCGCCCAGTTTCTCAAAACACAGCCTTTTGTGCCCATCTGAAGAAACTAGGCTGATATCTTTCCATACCGTACCTGGAGAAAATTCTGATCTGACCACATGGATTCTCAGGCTCATCTGCTGGATCTTCACTCGGTGCACTTGTTATATACAGTCGAACCTCGATGGCTCGAACACCTTAGGGAACTCTCAAATCTGTTCGAGACAGGGGTAGTTCGAGCCACTGAGGGTGACCGCCAGGACGCATAACGAGACAGTTTTGAACATCTTTTTCGGTATTCTATAATGAAAATGTATGCTGTGTATACTCATTACAATCGCCTCATTGAGGCGATTCTAATGAGGCGATTCTAATGAGTACACACAGCATACATTTGTAATATTAAAGACGAAAATCTCCTAAATTATCCTGCCAATTTCGTATATAGAGAATTTCCCTAGGGGCTTGGGAACGTGTTCGACACACCCATGGTAAACGAGCCATTGGTGTTCGAGCCATCGAAGTTCTACTGTATGTTATAAGGGCCAGTTTTGCGTGACTCAACTCAAACCAACTGTGATCTATATGGTAAAAAATATTACGTTTGGTCGTAATTGTTAGCGCTCTTATTTTTGCAACAAGTATAGATGGAGGTAATACCTCCTGTGGACACAAAACTGTTCAAACTCCTCTTTCAATGAATCTCTTCGCATCAGGTTTATTTGATTCATCAAAGCAGTCTAAAACTGGATCAATAAATACACATTGATTGGTGTCATTGTGGCAAGCACTTTCTTTCTTTTTTAGGTCTGATTGACATTTGAGATGAATTCTGATTGGACAGTGCAGGAGTCTACAACGAAATGTACAACACTTTGTGTTTTGAACCTATTCCTAGCTTGCAGCTGACTGACAGGATGTAAGGAAATATTGAATGAAACATCAAGTCAAAATGAAATGAAGCCCATCAAAGTTTGAACGGATTTGTGTCCACAGCCACCATGTTCTGAACGAAGAAAAACAACAACAAAATTTAAACATATAATAAAGTCTTTTTTGATTTCAAAAGGGATCATAAACGACACGAGTCTGTAAATTACAGTGAAAATAAATACATTCTTAAGGGCAACTGATACACCATCAGGGAGAGGCAACTCTTCCAAAAATATTTTTGTCTCAATTGTAATGAGTTTTACCCTTAAAGAAGCAAACTTTTCTTAAAGAGTAGACCCCCATTTCGGGAAACCCCTAAAGGGGTACTTTGGCAAACAGTGCAGGCCCGGATCAGATGCCGCAGAACGTGGCGTCTGATCAGGACCTGTGCACTATTTGCTAACCAAATTTTCCATCAAAAATAGAACAAGAGGGCCATGATGGCCCTGGATCGCTCACCTGATCCATATGATAGAGTAACAAGTGGGCCTCAGGGAGGGCCATTATTGACCCCAGGGCTACAAAGTGCATAATGTTAAGGAAGGATAAAGAGGTCAAGCTTCATACCAAATATCAACAAAGGCTATAATTTGAACAATCTTGTTCCATATGGGCCACGCGCCGGGGCCCCTTAGCTCCCATAGACTCATAATGGAAAAAAGCTTAAATTTCTTCTTCTCTGAAACCACATCGCCCAGAGCTTAGATATTTAGCACATAGCAACGGCAAGTGGTCACCTACATAATTCCTGCTAAAGATGCCCCTGGGGTCCAAAAGGGCCACATCCCGGGGCCCCTTAGCTCCTATAGACTCATAATGAAAAAAAAATCTTCAAAAATCACATTCTCGGAAACCACAGGGCCCAGAGCCTAGATATTTAGCATGTAGCAATAGCAAGTGGTCAACTACATAAATCCTGCCAATCATGCCTGTGGGGTCCAAATGGGCCACACCCCGGGGCCCCTTAGCTCCCATAGGCTCATAATGGAAAAAAAGCTTCAAAAATCCTTTTCTCAGAAACTGTGAAGCAGAGAACTTATATATTTAGTATCTTGCAACATAAAATAGCCAGCTACACAAGTCCTGCTAACCCTGCCTCTGGGGTCAAAATTGGCCACCCCCGAGCTCATCACCTCCAATAGAATTATAATTTTTTTTTTTTTTTTTTTTTTTTGAGGGGGGGGGGGGGGTTTACGGCCCTTTCAAGATTATTTCACTCATATCGAGCCGATCGTTAATCACAGGTGGGCGAAAATCGGAGTACCCGGAGAAAAACCACCTGACCTTCCGTTGCAGAACTTGGCGTCTCACATGTGACCCGAGCGAGGCTCGAACCACAGCAGTGAGAGACCTAATGATCAAGAGTCAGCGCTCTTAACCACTAGGCCTCAGAGGCCGGTAATAGACTTATAATGGAAAAAAAATAAAAAAAAATCTCCTTCTTTGAAACCATAAGGCCCAGAGCTTAGATTTTTAGTATGTAGCAGCGTCAAGTGGCCCCCTACATAAATCCTGCCAGTTATGCCCCTGGGATCCAAATTGGCCCTACCCCAGGGCTCTTTAGCTTCCATAGACTTACAATTGGAGAAACTTCAAAAATCGTCTTCAATGAAAACACAGGGCCCTTATAATGAAAAAAAAATTAAAATGGGGAAAAAAAGCTTCAAAAATCTTCTTCTCTGAAACCATAAGTCCCAGAGCTTAGGTGTTTAGCATGTAGCAATGTCCAGTGGTCGCCTACATGAATCCTGCCAATCATGCCCCTGGGGTCCAAATCCAGTGGCCCCTTAACTCCAACAAACTTATAATGGAAAGAAGCTTCAAACATCTCCTTTGAAACCATGAAGTACAGACCTTAGATATTTAGTATATAGCAACACAAAACGGTCACCTACATAAATCCTGCCAACCATGCCTTTTGGGTCAAAATTGGCCAAGCCCCAGGGCTCATAAGCTCCTATAGACTATACTGGAATAAAACTTAAAAAATCCTTTTCTCCAAAACCATAAGGCAAAGATTTTGTTTGATTTGAGGTTTTACATCCCCGTCAACACCGTATAGGTCATTTTGGAGATGTCTCTTCCAATTTTGTGGGACTTTTACCAGACATTGAGATGGAATTACATCTCAAGCCCTGTCGCCCAATGAAACCAGTAGGGTTTATAAGCATGGACACCGCTTTTCCTGAGCTTAGATATTTAGTATGTAGCAATGTCAAGTGGTCTCCTAGACTAATGATTTTCTGGTACACAGGTGAGCGATGTAGGGCCATTGGGCCCTCTTGTTTGAATAAATGTTCAGAAATTTCAGCTAGATTCTTACCTTCTCGGACTTTCCTGGTTTGAATGGTCCGTTGGAGTAAATGCACACTGCAACTGCGGTTGTGTCTAAACCTCGCGAATAATTTCTAAAGCAAAAATGAACCATTTATTTGTAGATTTTCATGCAGAATGTAAGTGCGCATGATGTGTTTATTACTCACACAAATTAAGTAAGACGGTCATGCGCAAGTGAGCCCTAAATTTCCAATACATTGTGCAAGTGGATCAAAACTAACGATGTCGCCACTTAAGGGGAAGGGAACACCTTCAGGGGAAGCAACTCCTGCAAAAGCATTTTTGTCTCCCATGTCAATAAGGGTCAACTCTTAAAGAAAAGAATTTGCTCCTGAGGAGCAAATTCTTTCCTTTAAGAGTAGATCCCTTTTTCCGTGTGACAGGGCTTATAGAAAAGTGAACAGGAAGTCCCGAAAGTTGTCTCCCTTTGAATAATGGCGGAAAATCAGTCAGATGTTCCCATTCCCCTTAAGCAAATTTCTTGCCACACGTTTGATTTGAGGTTTAGCGTCCCCGTCAACACTGTATAGGTCATTTTGGAGACGTTGCTTCCAATTTTGTGGGACTTTTTCCCGACATTGAGGTGAAATGACATTTCAAGCCCTGTCGCCCAATGAAACCAATAGGGTTTACAAGCATGGACGGTCCGACACGCACCGCTTTGCCTGGGCAGGCTTAGATCCTCTAAGCGGTTTACCAGTACTCGTGTGACGGGTCGGATTCAGGTCTGCGTGGAAGCATCATGCGGGGGCCGAAGCCACACGGTTGACACTAGTTTTCGCTTGTCGCACAGTTATTATTGCAGGTTTTGTCGCACTGGTTCAAAAGTCATGCATGGCAAATTTCACGCAAAGCTGAATCTTTTATGCATGGGCTCTGTTTCAGATCTGTCAGAAGAGTTAACCTTTCTATCCCGAAAACTGGGCACAGACTGGAAATTCTACATCCGGGCACTTGGAGTACTCGAGGACGACATAAACGCCGTTTTCAGTGACTACACGACAACTAGAGAGAGGATATACCAGTGTCTATTGCTATGGCAACTTCAAGAACAACAAAGTGCAAGTCGGAAGAAACTGATTGAGGCCTTAAGAATGGACAGTGTTGGCAGAAATGATCTGGCCCTATCCCTTGAATCAGGACAGTTTACGTGATACATATTTTACATTTTGAAATTCAGCCCTTACATTACAGTACAAACAGAAGCGACACCATTCTACATATTTTGCATTTTATAATTCAGCCCTTACATTCCAGTTCAAACAGAAGCGACATGCATCATCTCTGCAGGAACACGACACTGACTCATCGTTTAACCCTTTTTGTACCAAATGGAATCTTCTTCCTTATATGTAGCAGGAGTCCATTTCAAAATTTAGGGTGACAGGTTGTGTCAACTTTAAAATTCATCGGCGGGAAATAGCCGAATTCAGTTTAGCAACATTGGAGGCGCTGATCAGACGCCGCGTTCTACGGCGTCTGATCTGGGCCTGCACTGTTTGCCAGGCTGCCCGTTTTGGGGTTTCTGGTACAAAATGGGTTAATCAAAGTTGAAACGCTTTCAACGTTATTTAAAAGTTGCTTTTAGTGTTTCGCCCCCCGCCCATCGGGGCTTGAAGAAATAGATGGGCTGTATGATGCTTTCACGCAGAGCTGAAACCGACCCGCACACGAGTACTGCTAAACCGCTTAGAGGAGCTAAGCCTGCCCAGGCAAAGCGGTGCGAGTCGGCCCGTCCATGCTTATAAACCCTATTGGTTTCATTGGGCGGCAGGGCTTGAGATGTCATTTCATCTCAACGTCGGGCAAAAGTCCTACAAAATTGGAAGCAGCTTCTCCAAAATGACCTTTACAGTGTTGACGCGGACTTTAACCTCAAACCAAACAAACAAACAAATCACCGTTTAGTGCCGACTTACCCCGAATATGTGTTCGGACATGCGCACACAGTGACCTCAAAGATTAGTCAACTCGCCCAGTTTCTCAAAACACAGCCTTTTGTGCCCATCTGAAGAAACTAGGCTGATATCTTTCCATACCGTACCTGGAGAAAATTCTGATCTGACCACATGGATTCTCAGGCTCATCTGCTGGATCTTCACTCGGTGCACTTGTTATATACAGTCGAACCTCGATGGCTCGAACACCTTAGGGAACTCTCAAATCTGTTCGAGACAGGGGTAGTTCGAGCCACTGAGGGTGACCGCCAGGACGCATAACGAGACAGTTTTGAACATCTTTTTCGGTATTCTATAATGAAAATGTATGCTGTGTATACTCATTACAATCGCCTCATTGAGGCGATTCTAATGAGGCGATTCTAATGAGTACACACAGCATACATTTGTAATATTAAAGACGAAAATCTCCTAAATTATCCTGCCAATTTCGTATATAGAGAATTTCCCTAGGGGCTTGGGAACGTGTTCGACACACCCATGGTAAACGAGCCATTGGTGTTCGAGCCATCGAAGTTCTACTGTATGTTATAAGGGCCAGTTTTGCGTGACTCAACTCAAACCAACTGTGATCTATATGGTAAAAAATATTACGTTTGGTCGTAATTGTTAGCGCTCTTATTTTTGCAACAAGTATAGATGGAGGTAATACCTCCTGTGGACACAAAACTGTTCAAACTCCTCTTTCAATGAATCTCTTCGCATCAGGTTTATTTGATTCATCAAAGCAGTCTAAAACTGGATCAATAAATACACATTGATTGGTGTCATTGTGGCAAGCACTTTCTTTCTTTTTTAGGTCTGATTGACATTTGAGATGAATTCTGATTGGACAGTGCAGGAGTCTACAACGAAATGTACAACACTTTGTGTTTTGAACCTATTCCTAGCTTGCAGCTGACTGACAGGATGTAAGGAAATATTGAATGAAACATCAAGTCAAAATGAAATGAAGCCCATCAAAGTTTGAACGGATTTGTGTCCACAGCCACCATGTTCTGAACGAAGAAAAACAACAACAAAATTTAAACATATAATAAAGTCTTTTTTGATTTCAAAAGGGATCATAAACGACACGAGTCTGTAAATTACAGTGAAAATAAATACATTCTTAAGGGCAACTGATACACCATCAGGGAGAGGCAACTCTTCCAAAAATATTTTTGTCTCAATTGTAATGAGTTTTACCCTTAAAGAAGCAAACTTTTCTTAAAGAGTAGACCCCCATTTCGGGAAACCCCTAAAGGGGTACTTTGGCAAACAGTGCAGGCCCGGATCAGATGCCGCAGAACGTGGCGTCTGATCAGGACCTGTGCACTATTTGCTAACCAAATTTTCCATCAAAAATAGAACAAGAGGGCCATGATGGCCCTGGATCGCTCACCTGATCCATATGATAGAGTAACAAGTGGGCCTCAGGGAGGGCCATTATTGACCCCAGGGCTACAAAGTGCATAATGTTAAGGAAGGATAAAGAGGTCAAGCTTCATACCAAATATCAACAAAGGCTATAATTTGAACAATCTTGTTCCATATGGGCCACGCGCCGGGGCCCCTTAGCTCCCATAGACTCATAATGGAAAAAAGCTTAAATTTCTTCTTCTCTGAAACCACATCGCCCAGAGCTTAGATATTTAGCACATAGCAACGGCAAGTGGTCACCTACATAATTCCTGCTAAAGATGCCCCTGGGGTCCAAAAGGGCCACATCCCGGGGCCCCTTAGCTCCTATAGACTCATAATGAAAAAAAAATCTTCAAAAATCACATTCTCGGAAACCACAGGGCCCAGAGCCTAGATATTTAGCATGTAGCAATAGCAAGTGGTCAACTACATAAATCCTGCCAATCATGCCTGTGGGGTCCAAATGGGCCACACCCCGGGGCCCCTTAGCTCCCATAGGCTCATAATGGAAAAAAAGCTTCAAAAATCCTTTTCTCAGAAACTGTGAAGCAGAGAACTTATATATTTAGTATCTTGCAACATAAAATAGCCAGCTACACAAGTCCTGCTAACCCTGCCTCTGGGGTCAAAATTGGCCACCCCCGAGCTCATCACCTCCAATAGAATTATAATTTTTTTTTTTTTTTTTTTTTTTTGAGGGGGGGGGGGGGTTTACGGCCCTTTCAAGATTATTTCACTCATATCGAGCCGATCGTTAATCACAGGTGGGCGAAAATCGGAGTACCCGGAGAAAAACCACCTGACCTTCCGTTGCAGAACTTGGCGTCTCACATGTGACCCGAGCGAGGCTCGACCACAGCAGTGAGAGACCTAATGATCAAGAGTCAGCGCTCTTAACCACTAGGCCTCAGAGGCCGGTAATAGACTTATAATGGAAAAAAAATAAAAAAAAAATCTCCTTCTTTGAAACCATAAGGCCCAGAGCTTAGATTTTTAGTATGTAGCAACGTCAAGTGGCCCCCTACATAAATCCTGCCAGTTATGCCCCTGGGATCCAAATTGGCCCTACCCCAGGGCTCTTTAGCTTCCATAGACTTACAATTGGAGAAACTTCAAAAATCGTCTTCAATGAAAACACAGGGCCCTTATAATGAAAAAAAATTAAAATGGGGAAAAAAAGCTTCAAAAATCTCCTTCTCTGAAACCATAAGTCCCAGAGCTTAGGTGTTTAGCATGTAGCAATGTCCAGTGGTCGCCTACATGAATCCTGCCAATCATGCCCCTGGGGTCCAAATCCAGTGGCCCCTTAACTCCAACAAACTTATAATGGAAAGAAGCTTCAAACATCTCCTTTGAAACCATGAAGTACAGACCTTAGATATTTAGTATATAGCAACACAAAACGGTCACCTACATAAATCCTGCCAACCATGCCTTTTGGGTCAAAATTGGCCAAGCCCCAGGGCTCATAAGCTCCTATAGACTATACTGGAATAAAACTTAAAAAATCCTTTTCTCCAAAACCATAAGGCAAAGATTTTGTTT
>OY757011.1:47792467-47885324 GCA_963580285.1 Lucinisca nassula
CTGGGCCTTGGGATTTCAGAGAAGAAGATTTTTTAAAGATATTCCCTACATTAGCCTATGTAAAACCAAATGGCCCCGAAGCGGGGGCATTTTTGGCCTCAGGGCCATAATTTAAACAATCTTGATAGAGGTCCACTAGATGAAGCTTCACACCAAATATCAAAGACCTGGGCCTTGCTGTTTCAGAGAAGATACTTTTCAAAGATTATCTCTATATATAAGTCTATGTAAAACCAAAGGGCCCCGGGGTGGGGGCTATATTTTGAACAATCTTGGTAGAGGTCCACTAGATGAAGCTCCATACCAAATATCAAAGGCACGGGCCTAGTGGTTTCAGAGAAGAAGATTTTTAAAGATTTCCCTATTTAAGTCTGTGTAAAACCAAAGGGTCTCGTGGCGGGGCGTTTTTGGCCCCAGGGCTAATAGCCTATAATTTGAACAATCTTGATAGAGGTCCACTAGATGAAATTTCACACCAAATATCAAAGACCTAGGCCTTGTGGTTTCACAGAAGAAGATTTTTGAAGATTTTCCCTATATAAAGTAGAAGTAAAACAAAGATCAGGAATCGATACAATTAACTTACTCCACCAATCAAAGACACCAAAGGAAAAGAAATACAAACATTAAGCGACCAGACCATAATGGAAACCTAAACAAAAGAAGGCCTTAAGGACAGTTACTTTCCCACAAAATGGCCATATGGCCATCCAAAATTAAAAGACACAAGTGATACACACAGTAAGTAACAAACAACAACATGAATAAATCGCCACAGAAGAACCACCTTGGAATGGTCAGTGGAAAGATTTCCAGGGGGGGGGGGGGGGGGGCTTAAATCTATTTTACATGGCAACAATCCTCGCCCTTACTTCCGCCGCGATTTAGACAAATAATTTGTTCAGTCCGCATGAAGGCCTCCGAACTCATCAGTGCAACATCTCCATGAACACAAATAATCAAAGAACCACAGAGGTGGGACAATGGTGAGGACTCAACAGCAAGAAACCACTGAAATGCTGGAGCAAAAGAAAACCAACAGTTAGACTCTATAAGTTATAAGTCTATGTAAAACCAAAGGGCCCCCGAGACAGGGGCGTTTTTGGTCTCAGGGCTATAATTTGAACAATCTTGGTAGAGGTCCACTAGATGAAGCTTCATAACAAATATCAAAGACCTAGGCCTTCTGGTTTCAGAGAAGAAAATTTTTCAAGATTTTCCCAAAATAAGTCTATGTAATACCAAAGGGTCCGGGAGCGGGGGCATTTTTGGCCCCAGGGCTATAATTTGAACAATCTTGGTAGAGGTCCACAAGATGAAGCTTCATACCAAATATCAAAGACCTAGGCCTTGTGGTTTCAGAGAAGAAGATTTTTAAAGATTTTCCCTATATAAGTCTATGTAAAACCAAAGGGCCCCGAGGCGGGGGCATTTTTGGTCTCAGGGCTATAATTGAACAATTTTGGTAGAGGTCTACTAGATGAAGCTTCATACCAAATATCAAAGACCTAGGCCTTGTGGTTTCCGAGAAGAAGATTTTTCAAGATTTTCCCCTCTATAAGCCCATGTAAAACCAAAAGGCCCCGGGGTGGGGGCAATTTTGGCCCCAGCACTATAATTTGAACAATATTGGTAGGGGTCCACTAGATGAAGCTTCATACCAAATATCAAAGACCTGGGCCTTGCGGTTTCAGAGAAGAAGATTATTAAGATTTTCCCTATATAAGGTGGGGGGGGGGTAACTGGGCCTTGTGGGGTGAAGCTTCATATCAAATATCAAAAACATGGGCCTAACAGTTTCAGAGAAGAAACTTTTTAAAGATTTTCCCTATATAAGTCTATGTAAAACCAAAGGGCCCCGGAGCGGGAGCATTTTTGGCCCCAGAGCAATAATTTGAACAATCTTGGTAGGGGTCCACTAGGTGAAGCTTCATACCAAATATCAAAGACCTGGGCCCTGTGGTTTCAGAAAAGAAGATTTTTAAAGAGTTTCCCTATATAAGCCATGTAAAACCAAAGGGCCCCAGAGCCGGGGCATTTTTTGCCCAAGCACTTTAATTTGAACAATCTTGGTAGGGGTCCACTAGGTAACGCTTCATACCAAATATCAAAGACCTGAGCCTAGCGGTTTCAGAGAAGAAGATTTTTAAAGATTTTCCCTATATAAGCCCATGTAAAACCCAAAGGCCCCAGGGCGGGGGCATTTTTGGCCCCAGCACTATAATTTGAATAATATTGGTAGGGGTCCACCAGATGAAGCTTCATAACAAATATCAAAGACCTGGGCCTTGCGGTTTCAGAGAAGATTATTAAAGATTTTCCCTATATACGCCCATGTAAAACCAAAGGGCCCCGGGGCGGGGGTATTTTTGGCCCCAGCACTATAATTTGAACAATCTTGGAAGGGGTCCACTAGATGAAGCTTCATACCAAATATCAAAGACCTGGGCCTTGCGGTTTCAGAGAAGAAGATTTTTCAAGATTTTCCATAAATAAGTCTATGTAAAACCAAAGGGCCCTGGAGCGGGGGCATTTTTGGCCCCAGCACTATAATTTGAATAATCTTGGTAGGGGTCCACTAGGTGAAGCTTCATATCGAATATCAAAGACCTGGGCCTTGCAGTTTCAGAGACGAAGATTTTTAAAGATTTTCCCTACATACGCCCATGTAAAAGCAAAAGGCCCTGTGTGTGTGTGTGTGTGTGTGAGGGGGGGGGGGGGGGGGGGGGCTGGGCCTTATGGGGTGAAGCTTCATACCAAATATCAAAGACAAGGGCCTAACGGTTTCAGAGAAGAATATTTTTAAAGAGTTTCCCTATATAAGCCCATGTAAAACCAAAGGGCCCACGAGCGGGGGCATTTTTGGCCCCAGCACTATAATTTGAACAATCTTGGTAGGGGTCCACTAGGTAAAGCTTCATACCAAATATCAAAGACCTGAGCCTAGCGGTTTCAGAGAAGAAGATTTTTAAAGATTTTCCCTATATAAGCCCATGTAAAATCAAAAGGCCCCGGGGTGGGGGCATTTTTTTGCCCTAGGGCCTGGGCCTTGTGGGGTGAAGCTTCATACCAAATATCAAAGACATGGGCCTTACAGTTTCAGAGTAGAAATTTTTTAAAGATTTTTCCCTATATAAGCCATGTAAAATCAAAGGGCCCCAGAGCGGGGGCATTTTTGGCCCCAGCATCATAATTTGAACAATCTTGGTAGGGGTCCACTAGGTAAAGCTTCATTCCAAATATCAAAGACCTGGGCCTAGCGGTTTCAGAGAAGAAGATATTTAAAGCTTTTCCCTATATAAGCCCATTTAAAACCAAAAGGCCCCGGGACGGGGGCATTTTTGGCCCCAGCACTATAATTTGAACAATCTTGGTAGGGGTCCACTAGATGAAGCTTCATACCATACATCAAAGACGTCGGCCTTGCGGTTTCAGAGAAGAAGATTTTTAAAGATTTTCCCTATATAAGCCCATGTAAAACCAAAGGGCCCCGGGGCGGGGGCATTTTTGGCCCCAGCACTATAATTTGAACAATCTTGGTAGGGGTCCACTAGATGAAGCCTCATACCAAATATCAAAGACCTGGGCATTGCGGTTTCAGAGAAAATTTTTTTTCAAGATTTTCAATATATATAAGTCTATGTAAAACCAAAGGGCCCCGGAGCGGGGGCATATTTGGCCCTAGTGCTATAATTTGAACAACCTTGGTAGGGGTCCACTAGGTAAAGCTTCATACCAAATATCAAAGACCTGGGCCTTGCGGTTTCAGAGAAGAAGAATTTTTAAGATTTTCCCTATATAAGCCCATGTAAAACCAAAAGTCCCTGCTGGGGCGGGGGGGGGGGGGGGGGACCTGGACCTTGTGGGGTGAAGCTTCATATCAAAGACAAGGGCCTTACGGTTTCAGAGAAGAAGATTTTTAAAGATTTTCCCTATGTAAGCCCATGTAAAACCAAAGGGCCCTAGAGCGGGGGCATTTTTGGCCCCAGCACTTTAATCTGAACAATCTTGGTAGGGGTCCACTAGATGAAGCCTCATACCAAATATCAAAGACCTGGGCCTTGCTGTTTCAGTGAAGAAGATTTTTCAAGATTTCCATATATAAGTCTATGTAAAACCAAAGGGCCCCGTAGCGGGGGCATTTTTGGCCCTAGGGCTATAATTTGAACAACCACGGTTGGGGTCCACTAGGTGAAGCTTCATACCAAATATCAAAGACCTGGGCCTTGCTGTTTCAGTGAAGAAGATTTTTCAAGATTTCCATATATAAGTCTATGTAAAACCAAAGGGCCCCGTAGCGGGGGCATTTTTGGCCCTAGGGCTATAATTTGAACAACCACGGTTGTGGTCCACTAGGTGAAGCTTCATACCAAATATCAAAGACCTGGGCCTTGTGGTTTCAGAGAAGAAGTTTTTTTAATATTTTCCCTGTATAAGCCCATGTAAAACCAAAAGGCCCCGGGGCGTGGGGGGGGACCTGGGCCTTGTGGGGTGAAGCTCCATACCAAATACCAAAGACATGGGCCTTACGGTTTCAGAGAAGAAAATTTTTAAAGATTTTCGCCATATAAGCCCATGTAAAACCAAAGGGCCACAGAGCGGGGGCATTTTTTGCCCCAGCACTATAATTTGAACAATCTTGGTAGGTGTCCACTAGGTGAAGCTTCATACCAAATATCAAAGACCTGGGCCTAGCGGTTTTAGAGAAGAAGATTTTTAAAGATTTTCCCTATATAAGCCGATGTAAAATCAAAGGGCCCCGGGGCGGGGGGCATTTTTGGCCCCAGCACTATAATTTGAACAATCTTGGTGGGGGTCCACAAGATGAAGCTTCATACCAAATATCAAAGACCTGGGCCTTGCGGTTTCAGAGAAGAAAATTTTAAAAGATTTTCCCTATGTAAGCCCATGTTAAACCAAAGGGCCCCGGAGCGGGGGCATTTTTAGCCCCAGCACTATAATTTGAACAATCTTGGTAGGGGTCCATTAGATGAAGCTTCATACCAAACATCAAAGACCTGGGCCTTGCGGTTTCAGAGAAGAAGATTTTTTAAGATTTTTCCTATGTAAGCCCATGTAAAACCAAAGGGCCCCATAGCGGGGGCATTTTTGGCCCCAGCACTATAATTTGAACAATCTTAGTAGGGGTCCACTAGATGAAGCTTCATACCAAATATCAAAGACCTGGGCCTTGCCGTTTCAGAGAAGAAGATTTTTTTAAGATTTTCCCTATATAAGCCCATGTAAAACCAAAGGGCCCGGGGGCGGGGCATTTATTGGCCCCAGCACTATAATTTGAACAATCTTGGTAGGGGTCCACTAGATAAAGCTTCAAACCAAATATCAAAGACCTGGGCCTTACGGTTTCAGAGAAGAAGATTTTTAAAGATCTTCCCTATATAAGCCCATGTAAAACCAAAGGGCCCCGGAGCGGGGGCATTTTTGGCCCCAGCACTATAATTTGAACAATCTTGGTGGGGGTCCACTAGATGAAGCTTCATACCAAATATCAAAGACCTGGGCCTTGCGGTTCCAGAGAAGAAACTTTTAAAAGATTTTCCCTATGTAAGCCCATGTTAAACCAAAGGGCCCCGGAGCGGGGGCATTTTTGGCCCCAGCACTATAATTTGAACAATCTTGGTAGGGGTCCATTAGATGAAGCTTCATACCAAATATCAAAGACCTGGGCATTACAGTTTCAGAGAAGAAGATTTTTAAAGATTTTCCCTATATAAGCCCAAGTAAAACCAAAGGGCCCCGGAGCGGGGGCATTTTTGGCCCCAGCACTATAATTTGAACAATCTTGGTAGGGGTCCACTAGATGAAGCTTCATACCAAATATCAAAGACCTGGACCTTACGGTTTTTAAAAGATTTTCCCTATGTAAGCCCATGTTAAACCAAAGGGCCCCTGAGCGGGGGCATTTTTGGCCCCAGCACTATAATTTGAACAATCTTGGTAGGAGTCCACTAGATGAAGCTTCATACCAAATATCAAAGACCTGGGCCTTGCGGTTTCAGAGAAGATGATTGTTTAAGATTTTCCCTATATAAGCCCATGTAAAACCAAAGGGCCCCGGGGCGGGGGCATTTTTGGCCCCAGCACTATAATTTGAACAATCTTGGTAGGGGTCCACTAGATGAAGCTTCATACCAAATATCAAAGACCTGGGCCTTACGGTTTCAGAGAGGAAGATTTTTAAAGATCTTCCCTATATAAGCCCATGTAAAACCAAAGGGCCCCGGAGCGGGGGCATTTTTGGCCCCAGCAGTATAATTTGAACAATCTTGGTAGGGGTCCACTAGTTGAAGCTTCATACCAAATATCAAAGACCTGGGCCTTGCGGTTTCAGAGAAGAACATTTTTAAAGATTTTCCCTATATTAGCCCATGTAAAATCAAAGGGGCCCGGGGCGGGGGCATTTTTGGCCCCAGCACTATAATTTGAATAATCTTGGTAGGGGTCCACTAGATGTAGCTTCAGACCAAATATCAAAAACCTGGGCCTTACGGTTTCAGAGAAGAAGATTTTTAAAGATTTTCCCTATAAAAGCCCATGTAAAACCAAAGGGCCCCGGAGTGGGGGCATTTTTGGCCCCATCACTATAATTTGAACAATCTTGGTAGGGGTCCACTAGATGAAGCTTCAGACCAAATATCAAAGACCTGGGCCTTACGGTTTCAGAGAAGAAGATTTTTAAAGATTTTCCCTATATAAGCCCATGTAAAACCAAAGGGCCCCGGAGCTGGGGCATTTTTGGCCCCAGCACTATAATTTGAACAATCTTGGTAGGGGTCCACTAGATGAAGCTTCGTACCAAATATCAAAGACCTGGGCCTAGTGGTTTCAGAGAAGAAGATTTTTTAATTTTTGGTGAAAAAAATCTATTTTTGGCCCCAAAGACCTAGATGTGCAACGGACCGGAACCATTTGAACAACTTTGAAAGGGGACCACCTAAGGATCATTCCTGTGAAGTTTGGTCAAAATCCGATCAGTGGTTTAGGAGGAGATGTCGTTTAAAGAAATTGTTTACAGACGCACGGACGCACTGATGCACCGACGCACGACGGACGACGGACGAAAAGTGATCCCATAAGCTCACCTCGTCACTACGTGACGGTGAGCTAATAAAAACGAAACACAAAAAACAGGCCTGACACCCCTTATATGACAAAGAGGACTTGTCCAACATATGGTGATGGAAGAGTCCACTAGTATACAATGGGTTAATTGGTGCTAGGTTTATAGCTTAGTAAACAGGAAGTTCAAAACGTTGGCACTGTTGTAAAATGATGAAAATTATATACAAGCTGTATATAGTCCCTTTAACCCTTTAGCTGACCTTTACAGTATTGACGGGGACGTCAAACCTCAAATCAAACAAACAAATTAACCCTTTAGCTGCATCAGAAATGTCTGTTTTTGTCGTCTGCTGAATCTTCTTGCAAATTTTTTAAAAGGTATTTCCGCATCCAGGCAAACGGTGTGGCCCTTAATCAGGAGCAGTCTGATTTGGGTCTACCTTGATTGCAACAGTGATTTTTTAAGTAACCAGCAGACGACAAAGCTGACGACAGTTGTTTCGATTGACATGTCAGGGGTTTAATATCAAACTGACATCTTCAGAATTAAATATCAGATTAGGTGTCATTACAACAATCTACCTATGCAATATACTGCAATCCTTCATGACTCTTGGAATGACATTTTAATCAGAAATTTGAGGGTATTTTTCTTCACGTTAAGTACGTGCGTATCTATACATGCACGCAAAACGTACGAACTAGACAGACACAGACAGTCTGTCTAGTTCGTACGTTTTGCGTGCATGTATAGATACGTATATCATACATACATATATAAATATGCATCTTACGTATATACGTATGGAATAAATTATATATGCACAGCTACCAAATGATATATATAAATATAGAAAGGAAGAAAAAGAAAACATAGTATGTTTGAGCACGTGGTTGTCATAGTGGCGCCCGCTAAATGACTAACAGACAAGAGTTGCGCGATGTCTTTCATATTGTCTCATGAAGAACTTTAATTCAGCCCCAAAATGATTACATGAAAACAGAACCAAGATACATAAGCACTTTGAACAAGATATATGATCTAAATTCAGCATTTATATTCTTTCCGAATTTCTTTTTGCTCTCCTAGAACAAACTGATGGTCATCAGTGTCGTTATAAGTGAAAACAGTAGCCAGCCAAGAAACAGACAAAAGAAGAAATAATCAAACGTTTTCCCAACTAAGAACCATGTGATGACATGGCGTGGCTGATCTTCCCTGTCATCTTTGGACTGGTCTTCTATACCGCCACCTGTTTGATCTGCCATATCAAGTTTAATTTTCTTCTCACCAATATGTTCGACTTCAGTCTTGTCGTCAGCGTTGTTATTTTCCACAGCACGTGTCTTCCTCGAGCAGAGGTCGCCTCTACAGTAGTGGAAACGCACCAAGCGGACGAAGACCTGCAGCCACTTTGGTACCGGGCTGATGCCATCTCTATGATACATTTTTAGAGATATGATGGTAACCAGCGTGATGCAGCAACTGTGGATAAGCATAAACACCAAAAAGAAGGATAAATGAGAAATTGGCGTGGCACTTTTCGGCATGTTATCCCCAAGCAGCGTCAAGAAAACGCTGAAGGCAAGAAAACACGTAACTGCAAACGACATACGTTCACCAGAGGCAGCCGGAAGTAGAAAAACACATGGATTGACAAGGCTTAGCAGCGTTGGTGGCAGTAGTATGTTGATGAGGAAATATTCAGAATGTCTCTTGAAGATTACTGTTACGTTTAAATAGGCTGTTTTCTCGTTATTGATACCACTGGCTTCTATATCAACCAGGTCCCAGCTGTTGTGGCTTTGTGACAAATATTCATGGGTTTCAGCTTTGAATCCAGCAATATGTAGCTCAGAATTGTCATAACCCCAAGGAGCAATAAACAAGGAACATTTCTGTGTGTCGAATGGAAAGAAGGTGACGTCTATGCTGCAGGCTGCCTGAAAATGTAGAAAGAAGGACATTCAAACTCCATTGGCCTCAAGAGCGATGACTCTTAATTATAAGGTCTCTCACCACTGTGATTCGAGCCTTGCTCGGGTTACATATCAGACGCTAAGTTCTGCAACGGAAGTTCATGTGGGTTATATCCAGATACTCGGGTTTTCGGCTACCTCTGATTAACGATCGGCTCGAATTATGTGATATAGTCCTGAAAGGGCCTTAAAGCCCAAACATTCAAACTTCAGAGGCTTGAACACCTATTAGAGACCATAAAAATTTAGTCGATGTTTTTTTTTTTGCCAATAAATAGACTTCCAAAATCACGGACATAAACTTCCACCTACATTTACTTCTTTCAGGCCGATAGGTATGGTGGGCGAAGCTTGCTTACCAAGTAATGTTTACTGTCCGCGAACGCCTGATTACACCCTTTATTCTGGGGTCCATCGTCTGTTGATCTGAACATGATTCGCCATTCTTCCATGGATGTGTGTGTTTTGATTATGGCTTGGTACCATGATCACAACTACCTTCGGGGTAGGTGTTTTTCGAGCTAATGAGAGGTAATCATATCGCCAAATAATGACGTTTAAGGGGAATGGGAACACCTGGCAGATTTTCCTCCATTTTTCAAAGGGAGACAACTTTTGGGACTTCCTGTTCACTTTTCTATAAACCCTGTCCCACTGAAAAAGGGGTCTACTCTTAACGGAAAGATTTTGCTCTTTAGGAGCAAATTTTTTTCTGTAAGAGTTGGCTCCTTCTGACATGGGAGATAAAAATATTTTTGCAGAAGTTGCCTCCCCTGAAAGTGTTCCCATTCCCCTTAATGAGGGTTATAAGGAACATTTTTCGCCCGTTCATAGGTGTGAAAATTCATAGGAACGGTATCTGAGTCATGCCAAGACAAAATGAGTCTTCAGACATTGTGCGTCCAGCGAATATTTAGATCTGTCTCGCACTATTTAGATGCCCGTTGACCAAATGCTTATTCATGCGGAGTGGGAACCCAAGACTTATAACAGAGCTACTCTGCTGCGCTGGTATAATTATTGAGTGGTGTACAACAAATCAAGAGACTGGACTTTCGTCGGCCGTGTTGCGGTATTTGTTTTAAAACTTTTACGTCCTAGTCAACACTATTTACGTCAGTTTGGAGACCGATTTTATTGGACTTTTACCGGACATTGAGAGGAGATGAAATGGCATCTCAAGCCCAAATAACCACTAGGGTTTAAGGAGCAGCTCGACACTCACACTACTTTTCCTGGTCAGGCTTAGACCGTCTAAGCGGTTTACTGATCGGTTTCAGCTCTGTGCGGAAGCACCAAAGCCCCGATGGGCGAGGGTGCGCTGTGTAGCGGTAGTTTCAATGTGTGATTCCGTATCATAGGACGGAATCCACTTCCCGACAGTCTGAAGAAAACGCGCCGCATAAGCAGAAATGCTTACATTGACGGCTACGTAATGTATTCAAACTGAGGTAGTAAGCTGGACGATTTAGTATTTCGCTGAACGCACTTGCCTCGAAGACACTTTTTCACTTTGCATTACGATAACACACCCCTGCGTCATAATTTTTTTTTTTACATCTCCAAAACGGTCAATTTTCTGATGAAAATGTGTGATAATATTCTTATTTATACTCAAAGCATCCATTGTGGATTGTGGGTGCTCGTTAGAACCGCCTCATTGAGTACCCACAACCTTTGTCTATAAGCAGAAATAAAGAAAATCATGTCTAACCCACTAAACCACAGTTTTCTCTATATAAAGTGGGGTGTAAGGGGGTGTTCATTTCACGGACTTGTTTGCGTGATGGCGCCACCTATCTTACCTCTAAAATCGTTACTATGCTCCACTCTACTGACCCGTCAAAACCCAATCGTAAACGGTTTAAATTTGACGTTAGATCCTGCACCTTCTTGGAGGGATTCAGTACGAACAACTGTGGCCGCCAGACGTCATTGGCCGAAATAGTCACTGATTCCTTTCCCGCCAACATGTAAGTTGGGTTCCACCTTGGCGTTGTCTCTGCCGACCACTGGAGCTTGAGGGAGGCAACCAGGCTGATTTCACCCGATATCTCATCGAAACTGGCTAGAGACAAGAGATCAAACGATATCCTCAGTTCCAAAGGTTCTGAGAAGTTTTTCTTTGGAACAATTTCTGTATCTATGTTGTCCAAGACATTCTTTATGACGGTTTTAAATGTATCTTCGTTATACTGATTAATGTCTCCCTCATATTCTGGAGGCACAAACGTAGACGGCATGGTTGTACTCTCTTCTGTTGGGATCTCCTCCTCGTTAGTTGGTGGGGATGTTCCGGCAAATACTTTATCGCCCAGTATTGCGCAGAATACCAGTAAATTATATAAGAGCCAAATCACAGACATTCTGAAAATAAAAGAAGAAAAAGTGGACAAGAACACCATGCGAGTCTACCCCTTTGAAAGTTAAACAAAGAATCAGTGACAGTACTGGTGGGTCGATTGTCCCTGAGTGTATCATTACGGAAACACGCCTTTACAAATACACTGTAACCTCTATCGCCGAAAAAATGAAATTTTAAGATGAAAAATTGTGATATTTTTCTTATTTCTGCTCAAAAAATAGATTGTGGGTACTCGTTAGAACCGCCTCGATGAGGCGGTTCTAACGAATACCCACAACCTATATTTTAGAGCAGAAATAATAACAATAAGGTTTACCCCTGTAAACACCAGTTTCACTATATAAAAGTGGAGTTCAAGGGTGTCACAATTATATAGGGGTGTTTTCGTAAAGGCCGAAAAAAAGGGCCTGACCTGGCACCGAGATTATAAAACGTTTTTCATGCTCAACTCAGCTGTACATGACATTTGTAATGCTCATAACTATTAAAATACATACAAATGGGTAGTTTTCCTGCTCAGATCAACACAGAATGACATTTATCCTGCTCATACAAAAAATGACCTCTGACATTGACCTTGACGTGTGACCTACTTTATCATATTTTTTGAAACATTTGCGATAGAGCCATCATATTTGACATGTATGATCCTTGTGACAAGGTTTTCCTTTCCAAACAAAAAATTTGACCTATGACCTTTGACATACTTTGGCATAACTTTTGAAGCATTTGAGACGGAGCTTTTATATTTGGCATGTATTTTCCTTGTGGCATGGGCTTCCTATTCATACAAAAAATGACATGTGACCTTGACCTTGACATGTGACCTACCTTATAACTTTTGAAGCATTTGAGATAGAGCCTTCATATTTCACATGTATGTTCCTGTGACAAGGACTTCCCACCCATACAAAATTTTGACCTGTGACCTTGACCTACTTTATCATAACTTTTCAACCATTTAAGATAGAGCCTTCATATTTGGGATGTAGATTCCTTGTGACAAGGGCTTCCCGCTATTGCAAAAAATACCTGTGACCTTGACCTTGACTTGTGACCTACTTAATAATAACTTTTGAACCGTTTGAGAAATATCCTTCATATTTGGCATGTATGTTCCTTGTGACAAGGGCTTCCCACCGATACAAAACTTTTGACCTATAATCTTGACCTACTTGGTCATAACTTTTGAACCATTCATATTTGGCTTGTAAGTTTCTTGTGACAAGGGCTTCCCACTCATACAAAAAGTTTTGACCTGTGACATTGACCTTTGACTTACTTTATCATAACTATTTAACCTTTTGAGACAGAGCCTTCATATTTTGCATGTATGTTCCTCGTGACCAGGGCTTCCTACCCATGTAAACATTCTGACCTTGACCTTTTATATCATAACTTTTGAACCATTTGAGATTTCATATTTGGCATGTATTGAAATTTGGTATGTAGGATCGGGTGACTAAGTCCAACGGTTTGCAAAAGAGATGACCCAAGGTTGATCTTGACCTACTTTACGCAAAGGTCAAATTGGTTCCCTAGGCTATTCAATGGGTAAAAGGTTGGTTCGTTCGTATGTTCGTTTGTTCGTTCGTTCGTACGTTCGTTCGTCAAGCTTTACGTCAAAGTTTTGCGTTAAACCTTTTTGATTGCTCATATCTCTGTAACCACAGTTTGGATTCTCTTCATATTTGGTACAGGATATCTCTATAGCATTACCTTTCATATGGAATATCTAAGCCCCTGGGTCAAGCCCATGGGTGGGTTGTCTGTCTGTCCGTCTGTCTGTTCATCTACTTTTACGTCATAGTTTTGTGTTAAACCTTTTTCATTGCTGATATCTCTGTAATCACATGTTAGATTCTCTTCATGTTTGGTAAAGGATATCTCTATAGCATTACCTTTCATATGGAATATCTAAGCCCCTGGGTCAAGCCCCTGGGTGGGCTGTCTGTCTGTCTGTTCATATAATTTTACGTCAAAGTTTTGTGTTAAACCTTTTTCATTGCAGATATCTCTGTAACCACATGTTAGATTATCTTCATGTTTGGTAAAGGATATCTCTATAGCATTACCTTTCATATGGAATATCTAAGCCTCTGGGTCAAGCCCCTTGGCGGGCTGTCTGTCTGTCTGTCCGTTCATCTACTTGTACGTCAAAGTTTTGTTTAAACCTTTTTCATGGCTGATATCTCTGTATCCACATGTTAGATTCTCTTCATGTTTGATAAATGATTGCATGATGCATGTCGCTTCCCCCACCCACGGTGACCTTGACCTCAAGGTCACGGACTTAGAAATTTTACATTTGGTTAAAGTTTTATGTCAAAGTTTATAGATGCCTGTATGTTCTATTTGATGCCCTCACTCCCTTGGTCCATTTAGAAATTTTATGTTTGGTTTAGCTTTTACAAGCACATTTATAGATTCTTATAGCTTCTTGACTTCATTCATATTACATACAAGCTCGAAAGATATATCAGAGGTTGGCGCTGGCCGGGGGTATACGTGACCCACTGGTCACTTTCTCTAGTTTTAAAAATAGTGTGTTCTATGACATGAGAATAGGTAAACGATGAACATCTATAAATGCTTTCGGCAACGTTGATCCATGGTCGTTTGGATTGCCGGTCCACTGACATTTAAAAAAACCACTGGTCCAATTTCGATTAAGTTCCATATGCAGTTTTCTGACAGTGGATGAATAAACATTTGAATGGTCAGGGTCACATGATTTAAATGCCCGCCGTCGGGTAAAAGTCCCACAAAATTAGAAGCAACGACTCAAAAATGACCTATATACAGTGTTGACGGGAACGTTAAACCCAAAATATAACAAGCAAACAAATTCATTTTAACAGATGGTCCAATTTCTTTTTAATTTCATATGCAACCTCCTGACAATGGGGGAATGAAACTTAACTGAATGGTCTAGGTCACATGATCAAGATAGCCCCCATGCCCAAATATGGTAAAACCTGTAAAAGATCTTGTCCGGAATTCTAGAAACTTTTTATATAGCATTAGGTGACTGTGAACTACCGGTTGACGTTGACCAATTTTACAGCAAGGTCAAATTTGGTCCCCTAGGCTTTTGAATGGGAAAATGGTGAAACAGTGCATTTTTCGAAAACTATTTGCTTTATGACATGAAAGTAGGTCTGTTAAGAATGTCAACGGTCAAGGTCATTCGATGGCCTTTTCCCCCGGGTCACTTGGATTGTAACTGAATTGACATTTCAAATGGCACTTTATCCAAAACTCTAGAGCAAATTTCAGTTAAATTTTATATGCAGCTTCCTGACAATGACAGAATGAAAGTTCGGACCTTATGACAAAGATGACCGCCATATTCTACAGTGCCTCTTGACCATGAATCTTAGTTTGTAGCTTTGGGTGACCCAGTACAACCAAAATGTTCCATTGATGACCCTATGTTGACCTTGACGTATCTTTGGACAAGGTCAGATTTGGTCCCTTAGGCTTTTGAATGGGAAAGTTGTTAAATGTACTTTTCAAAACTGCTTTGATTATGAAATGAAAGTAGGTACTGTATGAATGTCTGCGAATGCTACTAAATTTCATGGTCATTCCGCGACCTTGTCCCCGGGTGTCCATCAACTTTTCAACTTAAATTTTATATACAGCTGCCTTTAGCAATGAATGAACGGAAGTCTGTTCAAATGATCCAGGTCACATGATCAAAATGGCTGCCATGGCCATATATAATAATAAAAAAAAACAACCTAGAATGTGTTTTTCTACAAAAGCACAGATGTCTCCCCCGTTTTTGACCTCTAAGTATAACCTTGACATTGGAGGTATTGAGCTGGGTCTTGTGTGCAACACATCATCTAATGAAGATGAACATTTCTGCATAGTAACTTTAAAAATGTTCAAAGAAAAATATAAAGTTATTGGCCGTACACAAAAAAGCGCTTTTTTACCTTTGACCTCTAAGTGTGGCCTTGACCTTTGAGGTACAACACATCGTCTCATGATGGTTAACATTTCTGCCAAGTACTTTCATAATCCATCAAGGAATAAGGAAGTTATTGACTGTCCCTTTTCTACCTTTGACCACTAGGTATGACCTTGACATTGGAGGTATGGACCTTGGTCTTGCACATGACTCATGGTCTAATGACGGTGAACATTTCTGCATGGTTACTTTATAAAGTCCATCCAGAAATAAAAAAGTTATTGATTGGACACAAAAACAAAAAAAAAAAAACTTTTTTACCTCTGACCTCTTAGTATGACCTTGATCTTGGAGGTACCGACCTGGGTCTAGCGTGCACCACATCGTGTCATGATGGTTAACATTTCTGCCAAGTAATTTCGCAATCTATCCAGGAATAAGAAAGTTATTGGCTGAACACTAAAAAGGCTCCTTTTTGTCCTTTGACCTCTTAGTACGACCTTGACATTTGAGGTACCAACTTGGGTCATGCAGGCAACACATCGTTTCATGGTGGTTAACATTTCTGCCAAGTAATTTCAAAGTCCATCTAAAAATAAGAAAGTTATTGACAGAACACAAAAAGGCCCTTTTTTACCTTTAATCTCTATGTATGACCTTGAACTTTCAGGTACCAAACTGGGTCATGCGTGCAACACATCATCTCATGGTGGTTAACATTTCTGCCATGCAATTTCAAAATCCATCTAAAAATAAGTAAGTTATTGACCAAACACGAAAAAAGGTCCCTTTTTGACCTTTGACCTGTATGTATGACCTTGACATTTTAGGTACCAAACTGAATCATGCATGCAACACATCGTCTCATGATAGTTAACATTTTTGCCAAGCAACATAAAATTCTATCTAAAAATAAGCAAGTTATTGACAAAACCCGAAAAAGGCCCCTTTTTACCTTTGACCTCTAAGTATGACCTTGTCCTTTGAGGTACCAACCTGGGTCATGCACGCAACACATCGTCTTATATTGGTTAACATTTCTGCCAAGTGATTTCAAAAATCATCTCAAAGTAAGAAAGTTATTGACCAAACACGAAGAAAATGCCCCTTTTTGACCTTAGACCTCTAAGTATGACCTTGAACTTTGAGGTACCGACCCGCCTCATGCGCACCACACATCGTCTCATGGTTGTTAATATTTCTACCAAGTAATTTTAAAATCCATCTCAAAATAAGAAAGTTATTGACCAAACACGAAAAAGGCTCCTTTTTGACCTTTGACCTCTAAGTATTACCTTGACCTTTGAGGTACCGAACTGCCTCATGCGCACTACACATCGTCTTATGGTTGTTAATATTTCTGCCAAGTAATTTTAAAATCCATCTGAAAATCAGAAAGTTATTGACCGGACACGATTTGCCCATACATATATACATACCCACAAACTTCCAAGGGAGATAATTCAAAAAGTATAAATGCGACAGTTATAGTTCTTGCGCACTGCACGTCGTCTAATGCTGATTAATATTTATATGAAGTTTCGTGAAAATAGCTTGAACGGTTTTCAAGTTATAGAGCGGACACGAATGTGTGACAGACGGACACAGACAGACGGACAGACAGACGCCAGGGGGAAAAACACTATGTCTCTGCGAAAATATTTTTTTCGGGGGAGACATAATTAAGAAATATTTTTCTCCTGAACCGCTGGGCCTTTTTAAAAAAAAAAAAAAAAAAAAAAACTCAGGTGACTGAGTACTACAATATTTTATAATAGGGATTATCAACTAAATGATAATCCCATTTATTTGGTGCGAATGAATTGGATGGACTGTCATTATGGGTCACAATTGCAGCTCCAGGGTGGTAGTTCGCTTATAATTAGGTTTAAACAAAGTCTGATCGTATTTTCCATCTCGTATCGGCCATGACAGTTGGTCCAGGTCACTGAGCGCTTGCACCTTGTATGTTGTTCAGTAGTCAGGCGTCTTGTAGAACTGGACGGTGATTTAACGTCTTGCGCAGGCTCAGGGAAACCTTCCTTTTCCGTTTTTCCAAATCCTGCAAAAGGAAGTCGCCATTTTTTAAGGAGAATCAAAAAAGCTGGTTACACTTGTGCGAGGGATAAGTAGAGATGCCGGGCGGCCGGAAAAGGACTAGGGGAAGCCGTGGAGCCGGCGGACACAAACGTTCGCGTCAACAACAGGATGAAGTGGCGCAGATTGGTGGTCTAAACCCAGTCTCACCTGTGGTAGGCACACCACAAGGTAGGGATCAAGCACAAACACAAGGACCCTCAAATATGTTCAGGCACATTATCGACTTTGAAACAATCCTGCGTGACTCGGGCACAATGCAAGGTCAAAACGTGACTGATCAGAGCAGTTCCATTCCTTCATCCAACACAAATCCGCAAATAACGGGTCAAAATGCAGGCATTCAGACTGGCTATGTAAGCCCGTCGGCACAGAATGATGGTTTCGTTTGGGCGGTTTCGGATGGGAGTAATTTCTCTTTCGGAGACGAGCCTTTGCGGCTAGGGAGTGATGATCTCTCTGCACATGTTCCCCTGGCAATCGCACAAAAAATCTGGTCAAACCAATACATAAATATCAATTTGCTGCTAAAGGGGGCTGTTGAGTTGCAAGAACTGCGTGCAGGGGGGGGGGGGGGGGGGGGCACTACGTCTTAACAAGCAGGGTCTTCTGGAATCTAAACCGCAAGTTTTTAAGGACCCAGTACCCACAATTGAAAAATGGACGGATGCCTTTTTGATTTTTTCTTCAATTTATTTGAAGAAACATCCTGAAAAAACACAAGAGTTGCTCCAGTATATGAGTATAATTCGAGAGGCTGCATCTCGGTCCTCAGCATACTTTGCCTGTCGAAATTATGACGAGCAGTTTCGTCTCAGACAGGCCATTAATTTACAACCTTGGGGGCGACTCAATACAGACTTGTGGCTCCGGGTAATGACTCTATCGGCAAACTCGACGGTTCCCTTTGAGCAGTCATCTTTCAATAGGCTTAAATGTTTGGATTTCAACCATGGAAAATGCAATTTTAAAGGGTGCAAATTTCTTCATGCTTGCTCTCATTGTGGTGGTACAAATCATGGTAGACAAACTTGCTTTAAGCTTCTTCCACCGGCTACTAGGAGTGTTCCACCAGCTACCAGGGGCGGTTTGACATTTCGCTCAGGTAGGGGACAATTCAGTGCCTTTCGAGGTGGACGAGCTGTTCGACGATAGGGATTTTGCTGTCTCAAATTGTGTTCTCTTGCCTCATATATCAACTGCTTCCCTTGATCTAGCTAAAACTCCTATCAGGCTTGACAACTTGCAAAAGGAGCTTGTGGGTTATGATTCTGCTAAGGCTGCTGAGATTTTTAACGGTTTTTCTTCTGGTTTCCCCCTCCACTACTCGGGCAGCCACAAACCTTCTGATTCAAAAATTTGAAGTCTGCCGACATTAAGCCAGATGTTGTAAGGCAAAAAATTGAAACTGAAGTTGAAGCAGGTAGAGTGGCTGGACCTTTTGACTATCGTCCGCTACAAACTCTGCGTGTATCGCCATTAGGCCTTGTACCGAAACACGACCCAGGTCAATTTCGCCTTATACATCACCTGTCATACCCAAGCGGAGACTCAGTTAATGATTATATAGATCCTGAGCTGTGCTCTGTGCAGTATACAAGTTTCGACGAGGCTGTACACATGGTACAAGATTTAGGCCGTGGTTGTCTTTTGGGAAAATCTGATATAAAATCAGCATTTAGGCTACTACCTGTCTCTCCTTTAGACTTTGATCAGCTTGGATTCAAGTTTGATGGGAAGTTTTATTTTGATAAGGCAATGCCATTTGGGTGCAGCATAGCATGCCAGACCTTTGAGACTTTCTCTACTTTTTTAGAATTCTGTGTAGCTAGGCAAGCTTCTGTAGGACGACTCTTGCATTATCTTGATGACTTCTTGTTTGGCGGAAGAAAGGGAACTAATCATTGTTCACATATCATGTCTGTTTTTACAGATAAGATGACTTTGTTGGGAGTGCCATTAGCTTCTGAGAAAACAGAAGGTCCTAAAACCAAGATCTGTTTTCTTGGCCTTGAAATTGATACTGAAGAAATGGTCATTCGGATTCCGGTGACCAAAATTCATGAAATCATTTCAAAGATTGAGGAGATTTTGCCGCGTAAAAAGTGCAAGCTGAAACAATTACAGTCATTGATTGGTTCCCTTAATTTCGCATGTAGGGCAGTGGTGCCAGGGAGGCCATTTTGTAGACGCCTTATAAATGCTACATGCGGTTTGACAAAGCAACACCATCACCTTCGTATCACAGCAGATATGAAGAAGGACCTAGAACTTTGGATACAGTTTTTTAAAAATTTTAATGGTATTTCCGTCTTTCATGATCGGTTCTGGGTGTCAAATGAGGATTTACAGCTCTACACCGACAGTGCAGGGGGGTCTGATCTGGGATTTGGTGCCTACTTTGCAGGAAAATGGGCTCAGGGCTCCTGGCCTCGGGCATGGATTGAGGGCGGCATTACATCAGATATAACAGTTCTTGAGCTTTTTCCGCTCCTTGTTTCTTTGCACATATGGGGTGATAAGCTTCGCAACAAGAAAATAGTCTTTCGAGTTGACAATATGGCAGTGGTACACATTGTTAATCATATGACATCAAAATCGGACAGAGTCATGACTATTCTTAGGGCTTTCACATTACTGTGCTTACGGTTGAACGTAGTTGCCAAGGCTCAACATGTTGACGGCTTCCGGAATAACATCTGCGATGCATTAAGTCGTTTTCAATTACAGAGATTCCGCAAACTCGCACCAGATGCAGACCTGTCACCAACACCAGTTCCCGACCACCTTTGGAACATCTTCTGTTAAGTTCTCAGAAATTGTTGGCAGCCAGTATGTCTAGCAAATCCCATTCTGTTTATACAAATGCTTTGCAAGTTTTTAACACCTTTAGAAATCACTATAATTTGATCATAATATGGCCGGCTCCAGTTGCACATCTGTCTCTTTTTATCACATATTGTTTTGAGTTGGGGTATGCTTCATCAACTATTACTACTTACTTGTCAGCCATAAGTTTTCATCATAAAATTTATGATATGCATGACCCTACAACCGCTTTTGTGGTTAAAAAACTAATGGAGGGTTGTAGGCGCATTCGGCCAAGTTATGATGTTAGAGCGCCAATAACAGAGCTCATCTTGGCTAGAATATGTTCTGTGCTGCCGGAAATTTGCTTTTCAAATTATGAATGTATCCTTTTTAAAACGGCCTTTGCTATAGCTTACTATGGCCTGTTGAGGGTTGGTGAGATTGTATTCACTAATCCACTGCAGGCTAACAGGCATTTATTAAAGACAGATGTGTGGTTTGGGGAAGGAGCAAACGTGTTGTTCATTTCTATTAGGGTTTCAAAAACTAATCAATCTGGCCACCCAACAATATTACGCATCCCACTTGCAGTCAATGCAGCAATATGTTGCGTTACTGCTGCCAAACAGTATATGAGGTGTAGGCCTGAAGGTAGTCTATACTTCTTCTGCCACCAGAATAGCCATCCATTAAAGCGCATTCAGTTCAGTGGCGTTTTGGTGAAAGCATTCAAAAAGCTAGGACTTCCTATACGACTTTATGCAACACATTCCTTTAGAATTGGTAGGGCTACTGATTTGGCAGCTAAAGGGTATTCTAGTGAAGCCATAAAATTACTTGGTCGATGGAAGACTGGGGCTGTAGCACGGTACATACGTCTTTAAATTGTCCATTACAGATATATGGCTTATCGGTGATTCCCTAGTTTCACACCTTGAAGACAGTGTGCCAGGTCTCAGACCTCCAGCTAATGCAGGGATTGTTAGCCGAATCCTTTATCAGGGTAAAGGAGGGATGCATTGGGACCACTTCGACACAGTGTTTCAACGCATGATGCTGTTTCATTCAACCCCAGCGATGATAATTATTCACCTAGGGGGCAACGACCTAGTTGAGTGGTCCCAAAGCAAACTTCTTAAGACTTTTAAAAGACAATTTTCATACATGGCTTCAGTTTATCCCGAAGCCCAACTTGTATGGTCAGATATTCTCCCTCGTCAATCATGGCGGGGAACGGATAACACTCCTGAAAGGCTTAAAAAGTTGGATCAAAAAAGGCGGCGTATCAACCGATTGGGCAGACAAGCTGCTTTTAATGTAGTAGGCAAAGTCATCCAGCATGAGCTCGATTTCAGTACAACCGGGCTATTTAAGACTGATGGGGTTCATCTCACTGCAGTGGGCAATGCCATATTTTTGAATACATTTGAGGAAGCAATCAATTTATTTGTCACAGACCCTTCTACCCAAAGGTATAATCCTAATAGTTAGATTAAAAAGATCAGCCTTGTAAGGCTAACTATATATCATGTAGAATTGCTGAATTGGGGGACAAATTTATGTTGGGCATCATAAATTTGCTGTGGCGGAATTCAGCATTCGATGGGGGGACGCTTTGCTTAGATAGCTGTTAGATTCTAATGAAACTTTACGCCTTGAGCCTAAGTTTGTTCATTTCAGAACTTTTCTATTTGAACTGGGTGGCTTCTCCCTCATGGAACTGGTTAGCCATACCCTGAGGGTATGTTTCCACCTGGGTCATACTAAAATATTTCTAAATAACTTTTCTATTTGAACTGGGTGGCTTCTCCCTCATGGAAGTGGTTAGCCATAGCCCGAGGGTATGTTTCCACCTGGGTCATACTAAAATATTTCTAAATTGCAAGTCATAGGTCAGGTTTGAACGCGCAGCCGGGGCTGTTTGGATATATAATATGGGATGGATTACATGATACGCTTTGCACAATGCGGAAGGTGTTGTGGAATGCGTGTCATGGAGTGCATTTTGGTGTGCACATTTTATACGAAGTGCACAATGTCAGGATTAGTTTGAGTGCACAATAGTCTGTGCATAATGTTTGGAATACAGTGGAGCGTACAAATAGGATGTGCGCAGTATTTGGAGTGTTAAAAAATTTGGAGCGTACAAACAGGATGTGCGCAATATTTAGAATGCTAAAAATTGTGGAGCGTACAAACAGGATGTACGCAATATTTGGAATACTCTATTTTAAAAAAATTTGGAGCGTACTATAGGAGGTGCGCAATTTCTGGAGTGTTACAAAATTTGGAGCGTACAAATAGGATGTGCGCAATATTTAGAATGCTAAAAAAATTGTGGAGCGTACAAACAGGATGTACGCAATATTTGGAATACTGTTTTTATAAAAAATTGGAGCGTACTATAGGAGGTGCGCAATTTCTGGAATTTTACAAAATTTTGGAGCACACATTTGGAGTGTGCACATTTTGGAATACTCAAAATGACAAAATTGGAATTCACAATATTTTGAGTGCAACTATTTTAATAATTCAGTCCTCGTGCGTGCAAGCTGGGTCATACATTGTCACTGCGTCCCCCCCCCCCCCCCCCCCTCTTCGATCTGAATCTACTCGGTGTCCAAATACTGCCAAATAAAAACAAGACTGTGTAAAACAAGTCAACTAGACAGCTTTATTGAAATAATATTTTATTAAACTATATATTTTGCATCAGGAAATGTGAATAAATAATTTTATTTTATTTCTCTGTATGTTTTTTGTACAAGTGAGTATTTGTTGTACAAGTGAGCATCCTAAATAATAGGGATTATCAACTAAATGATAATCCCATTTATTTGGTGCGAATGAATTGGATGGACTGTCATTATGGGTCACAATTGCAGCTCCAGGGTGGTAGTTCGCTTATAATTAGGTTTAAACAAAGTCTGATCGTATTTTCCATCTCGTATCGGCCATGACAGTTGGTCCAGGTCACTGAGCGCTTGCACCTTGTATGTTGTTCAGTAGTCAGGCGTCTTGTAGAACTGGACGGTGATTTAACGTCTTGCGCAGGCTCAGGGAAACCTTCCTTTTCCGTTTTTCCAAATCCTGCAAAAGGAAGTCGCCATTTTTTAAGGAGAATCAAAAAACCCACCCACCCACCGCTGTCATTGTGGTCTTGTTGGCAGTCCAGGAAGTTTTTACATTATACTGCCGAAAGTTCTTTTGATTTCAGGTTTTTAATTGGATTGTTCATCATTTGATCCTGATGCAAACAGTTGAAATGGACGAAACCAAAGACTGATGTTCAAAGGGGCGCTGTGGACAGTTGTGTTAACTTTAGAGTTGCCTTGCACTTTCTTCACCGAGACATGCTAATGATAAACTCAAGTGGGGGCGGAATTCAGCATTCGATGGGGGGGGACGCTTTGCTTAGATAGCTGTTAGATTCTAATGAAACTTTACGCCTTGAGCCTAAGTTTGTTCATTTCAGAACTTTTCTATTTGAACTGGGTGGCTTCTCCTTCATGGAACTGGTTAGCCATACCCTGAGGGTATGTTTCCACCTGGGTCATACTAAAATATTTCTAAATAACTTTTCTATTTGAACTGGGTGGCTTCTCCCTCATGGAAGTGGTTAGCCATAGCCCGAGGGTATGTTTCCACCTGGGTCATACTAAAATATTTCTAAATTGCAAGTCATAGGTCAGGTTTGAACGCGCAGCCGGGGCTGTTTGGATATATAATATGGGATGGATTACATGATACGCTTTGCACAATGCGGAAGGTGTTGTGGAATGCGTGTCATGGAGTACATTTTGGTGTGCACATTTTATACGAAGTGCACAATGTCAGGATTAGTTTGAGTGCACAATAGTCTGTGCATAATGTTTGGAATACAGTGGAGCGTACAAATAGGATGTGCGCAGTATTTGGAGTGTTAAAAAATTTGGAGCGTACAAACAGGATGTGCGCAATATTTAGAATGCTAAAAATTGTGGAGCGTACAAACAGGATGTACGCAATATTTGGAATACTCTATTTTAAAAAAATTTGGAGCGTACTATAGGAGGTGCGCAATTTCTGGAGTGTTACAAAATTTGGAGCGTACAAATAGGATGTGCGCAATATTTAGAATGCTAAAAAAATTGTGGAGCGTACAAACAGGATGTACGCAATATTTGGAATACTGTTTTTATAAAAAATTGGAGCGTACTATAGGAGGTGCGCAATTTCTGGAATTTTACAAAATTTTGGAGCACACATTTGGAGTGTGCACATTTTGGAATACTCAAAATGACAAAATTGGAATTCACAATATTTTGAGTGCAACTATTTTAATAATTCAGTCCTCGTGCGTGCAAGCTGGGTCATACATTGTCACTGCGTCCCCCCCTCTTCGATCTGAATCTACTCGGTGTCCAAATACTGCCAAATAAAAACAAGACTGTGTAAAACAAGTCAACTAGACAGCTTTATTGAAATAATATTTTATTAAACTATATATTTTGCATCAGGAAATGTGAATAAATAATTTTATTTTATTTCTCTGTATGTTTTTTGTACAAGTGAGTATTTGTTGTACAAGTGAGCATCCTAAATAATAGGGATTATCAACTAAATGATAATCCCATTTATTTGGTGCGAATGAATTGGATGGACTGTCATTATGGGTCACAATTGCAGCTCCAGGGTGGTAGTTCGCTTATAATTAGGTTTAAACAAAGTCTGATCGTATTTTCCATCTCGTATCGGCCATGACAGTTGGTCCAGGTCACTGAGCGCTTGCACCTTGTATGTTGTTCAGTAGTCAGGCGTCTTGTAGAACTGGACGGTGATTTAACGTCTTGCGCAGGCTCAGGGAAACCTTCCTTTTCCGTTTTTCCAAATCCTGCAAAAGGAAGTCGCCATTTTTTAAGGAGAATCAAAAAACCCACCCACCCACCGCTGTCATTGTGGTCTTGTTGGCAGTCCAGGAAGTTTTTACATTATACTGCCGAAAGTTCTTTTGATTTCAGGTTTTTAATTGGATTGTTCATCATTTGATCCTGATGCAAACAGTTGAAATGGACGAAACCAAAGACTGATGTTCAAAGGGGCGCTGTGGACAGTTGTGTTAACTTTAGAGTTGCCTTGCACTTTCTTCACCGAGACATGCTAATGATAAACTCAAGTGGGGGCGGAATTCAGCATTCGATGGGGGGGGGGGGGGACGCTTTGCTTAGATAGCTGTTAGATTCTAATGAAACTTTACGCCTTGAGCCTAAGTTTGTTCATTTCAGAACTTTTCTATTTGAACTGGGTGGCTTCTCCTTCATGGAACTGGTTAGCCATACCCTGAGGGTATGTTTCCACCTGGGTCATACTAAAATATTTCTAAATAACTTTTCTATTTGAACTGGGTGGCTTCTCCCTCATGGAAGTGGTTAGCCATAGCCCGAGGGTATGTTTCCACCTGGGTCATACTAAAATATTTCTAAATTGCAAGTCATAGGTCAGGTTTGAACGCGCAGCCGGGGCTGTTTGGATATATAATATGGGATGGATTACATGATACGCTTTGCACAATGCGGAAGGTGTTGTGGAATGCGTGTCATGGAGTGCATTTTGGTGTGCACATTTTATACGAAGTGCACAATGTCAGGATTAGTTTGAGTGCACAATAGTCTGTGCATAATGTTTGGAATACAGTGGAGCGTACAAATAGGATGTGCGCAGTATTTGGAGTGTTAAAAAATTTGGAGCGTACAAACAGGGTGTGCGCAATATTTAGAATGCTAAAAATTGTGGAGCGTACAAACAGGATGTACGCAATATTTGGAATACTCTATTTTAAAAAAATTTGGAGCGTACTATAGGAGGTGCGCAATTTCTGGAGTGTTACAAAATTTGGAGCGTACAAATAGGATGTGCGCAATATTTAGAATGCTAAAAAAATTGTGGAGCGTACAAACAGGATGTACGCAATATTTGGAATACTGTTTTTATAAAAAATTGGAGCGTACTATAGGAGGTGCGCAATTTCTGGAATTTTACAAAATTTTGGAGCACACATTTGGAGTGTGCACATTTTGGAATACTCAAAATGACAAAATTGGAATTCACAATATTTTGAGTGCAACTATTTTAATAATTCAGTCCTCGTGCGTGCAAGCTGGGTCATACATTGTCACTGCGTCCCCCCCCCCTCTTCGATCTGAATCTACTCGGTGTCCAAATACTGCCAAATAAAAACAAGACTGTGTAAAACAAGTCAACAAGACAGCTTTATTGAAATAATATTTTATTAAACTATATATTTTGCATCAGGAAATGTGAATAAATAATTTTATTTTATTTCTCTGTATGTTTTTTGTACAAGTGAGTATTTGTTGTACAAGTGAGCATCCTAAATAAATAATGACCCCAGGTTCACACCGGTTACCGCGGTACAACGTGACGCGACTGAGTACAACAAACGCTACTGTTTTTCTTTGACGGAAGAAAAGTGTGAGAACAACGTTTCCTTTATTTTGTCGAACATATCACGATTTACGTTTTTCTGTTGGTTTTGCGATGACAACAGATTGTGTTTTTGTTGTCTTTCCAAATTTTAAGCTATGACACGGTCAGAGAAGTGAAATCAAGCCACAAATTAGGCCAAAATAGGTAGAAAAACAAAACTTCAAGTTTTAAGGGTCTATCAATCAAAAATAAATGACATATACACGAGCATTCTTGGGTTTTTCATGTCTCTAGGCATTGAAGTAAGTATACTATTTTTAATAATTCATAAAAAAAAGTTTAATTCAGAATCGTACCAATTTTTCTTGGCTCACTACCTTGAAACACGGGTGCACCTTACCACGGATCATGTGTTGTGTTTGGGTACACTAAACACGGAACAAATGGAACAACAAACACGGATATGGAAAACCGTATTTGGACGTTTTTACCCATTGTAAGTGCCATTTTTCAAGAAATAGCCAAGAGGAACGATATATTTTGCCCTTTAGTTGAAAAATTACAATATGTACAGTATGCGCTTGGCCATTCCTGAAACAAAAAAGTGTTTTGGGTTGAAAGGTGTGTTTCTGACATGGAGACAACTTTTTACAACAGATGCACAATACACAGTCGCTATAATCCATAAAAAATGTCACATACAAAATAACCTGTTTGTTTGTTTGAATTAAGCTTTGACGTCTCTTTCAACACTATTAAGGTCATTTTGGAATTGTTTCCAATTTTGCAATTCTTTTTATCCGTCATTGAGAATTAACATCTCAAATCTACCACCCAAGCAGAATAATAGGGTATTTGAGGGAACGGTCGGACTCGCACCACTTTGCCTGGGAAGAGTAAGACCTCCTAAGTGGTTAACCAGTAGTCCTGTGCAACGGGTTTCAGCTCTGTGTGGAAGTATCATGCAGCACGTTTATTTCCCCAAGCAGCAGTGGATGGGGCCCAAGAATAATCTGTCCATAAACATGTAAACAATATAAAAAACAGAGGGACCGTTCAAATAGCCAACAATGAGCTATACTGAGCAAAACCAACTTCAATGAGACAACACTCACAGTGCAACCACACGAATCTGCAAAATAATTTGTTAGTAAAGAAGTTGCGCATGCACATAGTCTGATCGCTGAAAGCGATCAAATTCTGCGAGCAACGAAATACTAGCCCCGTTTTGCAAGTTCTGGCACACCAGACGAGGAAATCCTAGATTTTACCCTGGGATAGAAACTTTTATCCTACCCGGGTTTTCTACGAAGAGATCTTATTGAAGTCGAGAATTCTGAGGTGTTTAACTCAAAGGGTGTCTGATGTGCGCTATTTGTATAGCAAGTCGTGTACGTTGTCCGTAATGCGACGTCACTAAACGTCACAATAGACGTTAGCAGTCGAAGTGACCGCATATTCAAACTTTACGTTTTAAGATTGAAGTAATGCAAGAAAAAGAATCTGAAATGGGTGTGCCATGAAATGTTCTCTTTGGTAATTATTCTGTTTTAATCACCTCATAAACCAGGGGTCCTGGGTCCGATTTTTGGCTTCTCCAAACTTTCTGACGAGTCGTTAAACTGGGGTCCACTCTCTGTATAACATTAGCGGGTTGCTGGGACGTTTATCTCAAATACACAAACGGTCATTGTCAAATTCTGGCGTAAGAATATGCACTGTACTGGTTTTATAAGCCTTCAAGGTAAACTAACTGGCTCGATATGACCTAAATAGTGTTTGCTGGGCTGTTAAACACCCAACCAAGCGAAGAAACAAGCCAGCCAAAGAAATCTGTGATATGGATAGATAGAGAAGTTGTCCATCATACTCAGGGGCGAAGCTACCTGTACGCAGATACGCACTTGCGTACACATTACAAACCTAAAAAATAGACGTTTTTGTTTGTTTGATTTCAGGTTTAACGTCCCCGTCAACACTGTAAAAGTCATTTTGGAGACGTTGCTTCCAATTTTGTGGGACTTTTACCCGACATTGGGATGAAATGACATCTCAAGCCCTGTCGCCCAATAAAACCAATAGGGTTTATTAGCTGGACGGTCCGCCTCGCACCGCGGTTCCTGGACAGGCTTAGATCCTCTAAGCGGTTTACCAGTGCTAGTGTGCGGGTCATTTTCAGCTCTGCGTGGAAGCATCATGCAGCCCATATATTTCTTCAAGCCCCTATGGGCGGGGGCGGCCAAAAATAGACGCAGAAGAAAAAGAAGAGGAAGATGGAGAAAAAAAAAGAAGCAGAGAGAAGAAGAGGAAGAAGAAAATGATGATGATGATGATGATGAAGAAGAAAAAGAAGAAGAAAAGTTGTATTTGTCTAGGATATACGCAACACTATTTATTAGCTAGCATAGTTTCCTCCTCTGCCACGCACTTACAGGAAAGAATTTTCTCCCTGATGGGAGCAAATTCTTTCTTGTAAGAGCGGTCCCCATATGGTAAACGGAGCTGTTATTTTTTGCATTTTCTTTGGTTTGCGTACAAATGATTTTCTTCCAGCTACGCCCCTGATATTGTTACGGCCCACAACTTCTAATCCTGAATTGTCTTCCTTGGCCTACAGGTTTATAACCAATGACAACTGCGTCACGGGTACGACTCTTTGGCACAGAGTCGATTACTTTTTTTTTAGCTATGCTCCATTCCTTCATTATGACTGTCATGTCGTAAGATGTTGACTCGCCCGGGATGTGATTTTTTTTTCGCAAAAATGACCTCGCGTCAACATACGGACTTGGATAAAAAGGGTGAGGTGTTACGGCCCGATGAACCTAACCTACATTATACCTGCTTTGGTTGATTATGCGGAATACAACTGAGGAAGACAGTTAACTATTTGGCTTAGTGCTTAGAGCAGTTGATTCTACCAGATCGTCCCAGCTTCGAATCTCACCATAGGCGATTATTCCCCCCTTTTTTACAACTATACTTTTCTCCATTGTTACGACATCCATGTCGCAAGAATTCCAAAGTAAGAGTCTTATATTTTTTTATTTAAGAAAGATACATCGTGGCTGAGTTTGAGTTTAGCGATGCTGGTCATCCAGATGACCCCAACACCATATATACTATTGCCGAACCTAACAGTGAAACTTAGGATTGGCCTGAAATTTTGTCTGGTGTCTCACAAGGTGCCGTTTTCGGTCCAGTTTTGTTCTTCGTGGACATTAATGACATTTTTACTGACATTGTGTAACAGGCGACAAAAATGCTACACAACTTTGACCGGGTCGAGGTTCGAACCCGGGCCGCCGGATTGATAAGCAAATCTATCACGTTCCTATAAAAGCCGGCTTGTTTCGAAAGGCAGTACAAGTGTGCTATATATACTATACCCTGACATTCTCCCCATCCACATCCAAATTCGCCCTCGAATTTCTGGGAGTCCGAAAAGCATGTGAAATAATACTCAAGGAGTTCTAATGCACGAACCCTCATTTTTTTTTTTTTTTTTTTTTTTTTTTTTGGGAGGGGGGGGGGGGGGTTTCTCTGCCTAGTTATCTGCTTAATGTATCGCATATAACGGCCTGAAAACTCATTCCGGTAACACACCCGTTCGACATAGTGTATTTTTTTCACATCTCCTAAATGGCTACTTCTCTGATGAAAATGATCCATGATCTGTTTATTATTTATACAACAAACATAAGTTGTGGGTGCTCGTAAGAACCGTGTCTCAAGGAGGCGGTTCTAACGTGTACCCACAACCTATGTCTTATAGCAGATATAATAAAAAGTATGTATATCCCCTTAAATCCCAGTTTTCTCTATGTAAAGTAAGGGGTGTTCATTTCACGGACTTGTTCGCATGATGTCATGCCACATTTCCAATCCAAGCACCGGAGTCTATCCATTAGGTTCCGCAGTTTACGTAAGTCCTCTGTAACTCTAATGTCCCGGCAGCACACCCAGTCGTCTGCGAACAGTCTTATTTCAGGGTCAATGTCGGTGGAAATATGATTAATATGCAGGGAGTATAACAGTGGACTAAGAACAGTGCCATTCGGGACCCAGGCAAAACTGGAACACACTCCATATATACTCGCCGTTAACTCATATTGGGTCCATGCCATTTACAAAAACTTACTATTTTCAGTAGCAAAGAAAGGAATCTATAAATTCAAGAGTCTCCCCTCCCCACCAATGCCGAAACTAAATACGTTGGGTTTCAGTTCTTAATAAGTATAGGGGATGTGGTAAAAACGTTCTGGAATGCCAGAATAAATGTGTTCAACCGTCCCCTTTGTCCAAGGTTGTTACCCAACCCTTTCAATACGTACGTGTATAAGTTCGGAGATCAAACGCATTAAAGAGTATGTAACAGCAAAATGGATCGTTTTGAACTAAAAACAGCATCATGTATCATGCCTTCGCTGGCGGACTAAAGAGTTTTATTTAAATTTATTCCGGGGGGTGGGGGGGGGGGGGTGGGGAGGGCTTGGAGAAATAAATTGGGCAACATGGTGCTTCCACGCAGAGCTGAATCTGGCCACAAACGAGTACTGGTAAACCGCTTAGAAGGACTAAGCCTGGCCGGGCAAAGCGGTGTGAGCCAGATCGTCCAAAGCATATAAACTTCTGGTTTCATTGGGCGGCAGGGCTTGAGATGTCATTTCATCTCAATGTCGGGTAAAAGTCCCACAAAATTGCAAGCAACGTCTCCAAAATGACCTAAATAGTGTTGACGGGGACGTTAAACCCCAATTCAAACAAATATTTCAATTTATGAAGATTACAATCCGTGTTTGTTGCACCTAAATTGTGCTGACTTACCGCGTTATGGTGTATCATAACCCGTGGTAAGGTGTACTATAACAAAATCAATCATTGAACCATCCACGGATTCAGTGGGTATTGCCAAGAACTGGGGCTCAAGCAAATGCATCAACGGAAACTCTGAAATCGCAATTACATATAAATCACAAAATCATGTGCACAAAAGATGTGTTACTGTCAAAAAACATTAACCGAAGTATGCTTTGGTAGCCTCGTTTTGAATCAAGTCATGATGGCGGCATCTCATTCCATTGAGAATGCCAGCAAATAAGAGAACATATAACGTACCTTTTAAGCAAAAAGAATTACTTTCATCGCTGCAAATAAGTACACTGCGCGATAAGGCGGTATTGGGGCACATTTCTCCTATTTTCATATTTTCCTGCAGAAACGTATATGGTACATAAGGGAGGTAACCAATAACCAGCTTCTGTCTAAATATTATAAATGACCGGCGTGCCTGTCAGAGGGTGCAAAAATGAGCATTTTATAGCAACTAAACAAATTATTGGTCCAAGAGACGTGTGTTTCATATTTTTAGAAAGTTTAATTCCTGTTCTGTTGGTGTATTTATTTATTTTATTGTTTTCATTGGTGACCAATAATACCAAAGTCCGTTCAGAATTAATTGGCAACCTAAGGTATGTTTGGTAACCTTCGGTAACTTACGGCAACCATTGGTAGTGAACTGGTTACCAGCTGGGAGAATCTTGAACGCACTCAGAGAATTCTCTGCAACTGTATCAGTAAATGGTAATACCATTATTCTGCAGCTATGCAAAATAACCACCCAGATTAGGATCTGGGCTACAATAAACCTTTTTCTTACAGAAAATACTGCTGTGACGTCATGATTTCTGTAGCGTTCGTTGTACTCTGTCGCGTTCGTTGTACTGCGGTTACCGGTGTGAGGTTGACCGTGATCTATTCATCAGTAGCAAAGATCATCGTCAGTCTGATGTGGAAAAGGCCCTCAAAAGGGTCAAATAATACTCAGGGCTCGGGGGAGCGATGAGGACCGCATGGTCCTCGTGTTAATTAGACTATTAATATTATCGTCTCTTACTTTTGCTTTGTTTGAAACATAGCACCACGGGTTTCGCGCTTGAGGCCAACTTATGTACTGTCAGGCGCTGATCACTTTAGTGATATCAAAAGGGATTTAAATTAAAACGGCGCCTCATACACAGTTCGGAGCAGATTTTTACGAATATTGGAATATGAATCTTCGAAAGTCTTTAATGGTTGTTCTAGGTAAGTTGTAGTACTGCACTGTTAGTGTCCGTGAATGCCTTGTCCAGAATTTTGGAATAGGAGGGATTTTCCGCTTCATCTCCACACCGGTTACCGCAGTACAACGAACGCGACAGAGTACAACGAACGCTACAGAAATCATGACGTCACAGCAGTATTTTCGGTAAGAAAAAGGTTTAATTTAGCCCAGATCCTAATCTTTTTGGGTGGTTATTTTGCATAGCTGCAGAGTAATGGTATTACCATTTACTGATACAGTTGCAGAGAATTCTGTTCATTATAAACGAAAACACAAACGATTTTCTTTCGTCTAGTGTGTTTTCACCAACACCAGCATACTTCGGTTAATGTTTGTTGACAGTAACACATCTTTTGTGCACATGATTTTGTGATTTATATGTTATTGCGATTTCAGAGCATCCATTGATGCATTTGCTTGAGCCCCAGTTCATGTCAATACCCACTGAATCCGTGGATGGTTCAATGGTTGATTTTTGTTAGGGTACACCTTACCATGGGTTATGATAGATCATAACGCGGTTAGTCAGCACAATTTGGGTACAACAAACACGGATTTTATTCTTCATAAATTGAAATATTTGTTTGAATTAGGATTTAACGTCCTCGTAAACACTATTTAGATCCTTTTGGAGACGTTGCTTACAATTCTGTGGGAATTTTAACCGGCATTGAGATGAAATGACATCTCAAGCCCTGCCGCGCAATGAAAACAGAAGGCATTGGACGATCTGGCTCACACCGTTTTGCCTGGGTAGGCTTAGTCCTTCTAAGCGGTTTACACGTACTCGTTTGTGGCCAGATTCAGCTCTGCGTGGAAGCATCATGCAGCCCAATTTATTTCTCAAGCCCCGATGGGCGGGGGCGAAATAGATTGAAATAAAACTCTTTAATCCGCCAGCGAAGGCATGATACATGATGCTGTTTTTAATTCAAAACGATCCATTTTGCTGTTACATTCTCTTTAATGCCTGTTTGATTCTCATTATGATCTCCGAACTTATACACGTGCGAATTTAAAGGGTTGGGTAAAAATCTTGGACAAAGGGGACGGGTGAACACATTTATTCTGGCTTTCCAGAACGTTTTTACCACATCCCCAACTTATGAACAACTGAAACCCAACTTATTTTGTTTCGGCATTGTTGGGGAGGGGAGACTCTTGAATTTATAGATTCCTTTCTTTGCTACTGAAAATAGTAAGTTTTATGCCATCCCCCACCCCTGAGAATCTTTGATTCGGGGGTGGGGGGGAGTGGGGGGGGGGCATATAGTATTTGCCCATTCTGACCAAGGGCCATAACTCTGTTTCATTTTTTTTGCTGAATTATCTCCCCTTGAAATTTTGCAAAAACTCAGAAATTGGCTCTCAAGGGATCATTGGTCACCTATAGTTTCAGCTCTTGTTGTAAATGATATAGACCACATATTAGTTAAAGGCAAGTATATGGAGTGTGTTCCAGTTTTGGCCGGGTCCCGAATTGGACTGTTCTTAGTCCTCTGTTATACTCCCTGTATATTAATCATATTTCCACCGACATTGACTCAGAAATAAGACTGTTCGCAGACGACTTGGCATACTGCCGGGAAATTAGAGTTACAGAGGACTAACGTAAACTTTGGAACCAAATGGATAGACTAGGATGTTAGGCATGAAAATGTGGCATGACATCATGCGAACAAGTCCGTGAAATGAACACCCCTTACTTTATATAGAGAAAACTGTCATTTAAGGGGTTATAGATACTTTTTCATTATATCTGCTATAAGACATAGGTTGTGGGTACACGTTAGAACCGCCTCCTTGAGACGATTCTAACGAGCACCCACAACCTATGTTTGCAGTATAAATAAGAAACATATCACGGATTTTCATCAGAGAAGTAGCCATTTAGGAGATGTGGTAAAATACACTATGTCGCACGGGTGTGTTACCGGAGTGAGTTTTCAGGCCGTTTAATGCAATACATTAAGCAGACAACCAGGCAGAGAACCAATGAAATTGAGGGTTCGTGCATTAGAACTCCTTGAGTATCATTTCACATGATTCTCGGGCTCCCAGAAATTCGAGGGCGAATTTCAATGTGGAGGGGGAGAATGTCATAGCGTATAGGTATATAGCACACTTGTACTGCCTTTCGGTACAAGGCGGCTTTTACAGCAACGTGGTAGATTTGCTTATCAATCCGGCGGCCCGGGTTCGAACCCCGGCCGGGCAAAAGGTGTGTAGCATTTTTGTCACCTGTTACACAATGTCAGTAAAATGTCATTAATGTCCACGAAGAACAAAACTGGACCGAAAACGGCACCTTGTGAGACACCAAACAAAACTTGGGCCCAATCCTTAGTTTCACTGTTAGGTTCGGCAATAGTATACATGGTGTTGGGGTCATCTGGATGACCAGCATCGCTAAACTCAAACCTCAGCCATAATGTAGCTTTCTGAAATAAAGAATATAAGACTCTTACTTTGGTATTCTTACGACATGATTGCCGGCCTCAGTGGCTCAGTCGGATGCGCGTCTGACTGGTGATCAGGAGGTCGCGGGTTCGACTCCCGCCGGGGTCGGCAACATTCTTTCGTGGAGATTGATCATGAAATCTTTTCTACGGTCACTCTCTCCCTTCCGCTGATTCAAGAAGGGCAGTTGTCAGTTTCTGGCGAAAGAATGTGCACTGAACTGGTTAACCGCTTACGTATAAGCCTGCCAAGGAAAGTGTTGATAGGTAAACTGACCGGCTCAAAAATGACCTAAATAGTGTTGACTGGGCCGTAAAACTCCAATACAAACCAAACCAAAAACTTGCGACATGAATGTCGTTACAATGGAGAGAAGCATAGTTGTAAAAAAGGGGGAAAATCGCTTATGGTGAGATTTGAACCTGGGACACTCGGGTAAAATCAACTGCTCTAAGCACTAAGCCAAAGAGTCAACTGTCTCCATCAGTTGTCTTCCGCATAATCAATCAAGGCAGGTATAATGTAAATTAGGTGCTACGGGCCGTAACACCTCACCCCTTTTCTTCAAGTCCGTATGTTGACGCGAGGTCATTTTTTGCGAAGAAAGTCAAATCCCGGGCGAGCCACCATCTTCCGACATGACAGCCATAATGAAGGAATGGAGCATAGCTAAAAAAAAAATCGACTCTGTGCGAAAGAGTCGTATCCATGGCGCAGTTGTCATTGGTTATAAACCTGTAGGCCAAGGAAGATAATTCAGGATTAGAATTTGTGGGTCGTAACAGTATCAGGGGCGTAGCTTGAAGTTCTTTTTCTTCTACGTCTATCTTTTGCGTTTGTAATGTGTACGTTTGTAATGCGTATCTGCGTACAGGTAGCTACGCCCCTGAGTATCATGGACAAACTTTCCTATCTATCCCTCACACTGATTTGTTTGGCTGGCTTGTTTCTTCGTTTGGTTGGGAGTTTAACAGCCAAGCAAGCACTATTTAGGTCACATCGAGCCAGTTAGTTTACATTGAAGGGTTATAAAACCAGCACAGTGCATATTCTTACGCCAGAATTTGACAACCACTCTTCTTGAGTCAATGAAAGGAAGAGAATGACCGTGTGTGTATTTTGAGTTATACGTCTCAGCAACCCGCTGAGGTTATACAGAGAGGGGGCCTCATTTAACGATTCGTCAGAAGTTTTTGGAGAAGCCAAAAATCGAACCCAGGACCCCTGGTTTATGAGGTGAGTAAAACAGAATGATTACCAAAGAGAACATTTCATGGCAGACCCATTTCAGATTCTTTTTCTTGCATTACTTAAAGCTTAAAACATAGATTTTGAATATGCGGTCACTTCGACTGCTAACGTCCATTGTGACGTTTAGTGATGTCGCATTACGGGCAGCGTACACGACTTTCTATACAAATAGCGCACATCAGATACCCTTTGAGTTAAACACCTCAGAATTCTCGACTTCCCAGCCATTCGTAGAAAACCCAGGTAGGATAAAAGTTTCTATCCCAGGGTAAAATCTAGGATATCCTCGTCTGGTGTGCAAGAACTTGTAAAACGGGGCTAGTATTTCGTTGCTCGCAGAATTTGATCGCTTTCAGCGATCAGAGTATGTGCATGAGCAACTTCTGTACTAACAAAATATTTTGCAGACTCTTGTGGTTGCACTGTAAGTGTTGTCTCAATGAAGTTGGTTTTGCTCAGTATAGCTCATTGTTGGCTATCTGAACGGTCCCTCTGTAGTTTTATATTGTTTACATGTTTATGTACAAGTTATTCTTGGGCCCCATCCACCGCTGCTTGTGGAAATAAATGGACAGCATGATACTTCCCCACAGAGCTGAATCCCGTCGCACAGGACTACTGGTTAACCACTTAGAAGGTCTTAGTCTTTCCAGGCAAAGTGGTGCGAGTTCGACCGCTCCTTCATATACTTGTGAACCCTATTAGTCTCCTTGGGCGGTATATTTGAGATGTCGTTAAATCTCAATGACGGATAAAAAGACTTGCAAAATTGGAAACAGTTCCAAAATGACCTTAATAGTGTTGACGGGGACGTTAAAGCTCAGTTCAAACAAACAACAGGTTATTATGTGACATTTTTTGACGGATTATAGCGACTGTTTATTGTGCATCTGTTGTAAAAAGTTGTCTCTATGTCATAAACACACCTTACAACCCAAAACACTTTTTTGTTTTAGGAATGGCCAAGCGCATACCGTACATATTGTAATTTTTCAACTAAAGGGCAAATGTGTATCGTTCCTCTTGGCTGTTTCTTGAAAAATGGCGCTTATAAGGGGTAAAAACGTCCAGATTCGGTTTTTCATATCCGTGTTTGTTGTTCCATTTGTTCCGTGTTTAGTGTACTCAGACTCAACACATGATCCGTGGTAAGGTGTACCCGTGTTTCAAGGTAGTGAGCAAAGAAAAATCGGTACGATTCTTATTCTAAATGTTTTTATGAATTATTAAAAATTGTATACTTACTTCGATGCCTAGAGGCATGAAAAACCCAAGAATGCTCGTGTATATGTCATTTATATCTGATTGATAGACCCTTAAAACTTGAAGTTTTGTTTTTCTACCTATTTTGGCCTAATTTATGGCTTTGATTTCCCTTCTCTGACCGTGTCATAACTTAAAATTTGGACAAAACAACAAAAACACAACCTGTTGATATCGCAAAACCAACAGAAAAACGTAAATTGTGATATGTTCGACAAAATAAAGTTAACATTGAACTCACACTTCTCCTGTCAGAAAAAAAGACGGTAGCGTTTGTTGTACTCAGTCGCGCGCGGTAACCGGTGTGATCTCCCTCCGAATTAGAATGTAAATATTGCTGGTTGCTTCGAGAAGAATTTGATTTTAACACTTTGTGGAACTTTGTGGCACTATAATAATTTCATGATCTGCGATATATTTCAGCAAGCCTACACTTTTAACCCTTAAGACGCCGAGAAAAGCTACATCTGAAAATGTCGTCTGCTTATGTAGTCTGCTGATTTTTTTTTTTTGCATACAGGTAGTGTGAGCTAAAAATGCTGAAGGCAACATCGTAGGAGAATAAATCCGGGTAATACCCTCTTTTCAACAAGTATGTAAAATTCTAATGAAATGGTGTTTCGAACTTGAAAACCGCAGTATTGAGAAGAGAATAGAAACAGAAGAAATATGCACTGAGTAACAGGTTTCACGGAACATCTTGCCTCCGCCCATCGGGGCTCGGAGAAATAGATGGGCTGCACGATACTTCCACGCAGAGCTGAAACTGACCGCACATGAGTACTGGTAACCCGCTTAGATGGATTAAGTCTGCGACAGGCAAAGTGGTGCGAGTCAGACCGTCTAGTGCATATAAGCCCCATTGGTTTCATTTGGCGACAGGGATTAAGATGCCATTACATCTCAATGTCGGGTAAAAGTCCCACAAAATTATTAAATAGTGTTGAAGGGGGCATTAAACCTCAATTAAAAAAAAAAAAAAAAACAAATACACGGAACATCAGTTGAAGTTTAATAGTTGGGCCCCCTCATTAGAAAGATTTTTTTTTTTTTTTTTTGGTTTTAAGGCCCTTTCGATTATTTCACTCATATCGAGCCGATCGTTAATCAGAGGTGGGCGAAAACCGGAGTACCCGGAGAAAAAACACCTGGCCACCCGTTGCATAAATTGGCGTCTCACATATGACCTGAGTGAGGCTCGAACCCACGGCGGTGAGAGACCTAATGATTAAGAGTCAGCGCTCTTATCCACTAGGCCACGGAGGCCCGGTCTTATGAAGAAAGATACGCAATACCCTCGCATTACCCCATCCCTGTTAGTTACCTGTTTCTATTCCGTTCATTCCAAGTCTGCTTCTGGGCAACTAATGACTATGCCATTCTCCAGTTTTCATCAACAATAGCTGAACACCCCCGAGAACGATCAGTCGTTGGTCAAACGGAATCCCGATTGTTTTGAATATTTATAATTCATGGAGCCGTGTCCCGCAAAGAGGTGTATTCTGACATGCAGTTTGAAAGCACGCCTATATAAATACATCCGAAAATGAAAATGTTAAGATGAACACGAAAGATATGTTTGTGAAACTCGAACATGTCCCCGGGTAAGGCCTTTTTTTCAAAGTTGGTAACACATCAAGGTCAAGGTCACATGTCAATTTTTTTTGCATGAATGTGAAGCTCTTGTCACAAGGAACCTACATGCCAAATATGAATGCTCTATCCCAAACGGTTCAAAAGTTATGACCAATGTTAAAGTTGTCCACGTACAAACAAACAAACAATATGTCCCCGCTATTGCTACCGGGAACATAAAAATGTGATATTTTTTCTTATTTCTGTTCAAAATATAGATTGTGGATACTCGATAGAACCGCCTCATCGAGGCGGTTCTAACGAATACCCACAATTTATATTTTAGAGCAGAAATAAGAAAAAATTAGGTTTACCCCTGTATACCCCAGTTTTACAATATAGAATGAGGAAAAATAAGGTTTACCCCTGTAAACCCCAGTTTTACTGTATAAAAGTGGGGTTCAAGGGGGTCCAAGGTATATAGGCGTGTTTTCGTGATGTCCATCAGCCTGTGTACCTCGCAGTTAGTAATGCAGATAAAAATACTATTCGGCCATCTAGCGCATAGCGAAGACGCTGATCAGCCTGCGTATCTGCAGAGCTGAAACCGGTCGCACTTACGTACTGTCTAAGCCTGCCCAGGCAAGCGTTGCGAGTCGGACCGTCCATGCTTATAAACCGGGCGACAGGGCCTGAGATGTGATAAGGTAAAAGTCCCATAAAACTGGAAGCAACGTCTCCAAAATGACCTTTACAGTGTTGACGGGGACGTTAAACCTCACAAATAAACAAACAAATGACTTGTTTATATAAACGAGCCTACTTAAACGGCTCGAACACCTTTGGGACTTCGAGTTAGCGGTAGTTCCAGCCACTGAAGGTTAATGCACGGACATCTGACGTTAAATCCACGCCATAAACGACTGAGCAAGTGGGCTTAACTCCCTATTACTGCATATGGCGAGCGTAGCTACACTAGCAGATAGGTGTTTGGGGTGACCTTTAATCTACTTTATGATGGTATGTGGTATGATAGCGCCAGAGTGGATGATTAAGTGATGTTTTTTAATTTAAGATATGTTTGTGTACTAATAAGAATCGCCTCGTCGATGCGATTCTAATTAGTACTCATAACATACGTTTTAAATATAAAATAAGAAATCCTTTATTTATTGAACGGCCCCGCCCATCGGGGCTTGAAGAAACAGATGCGCTGCATGATGCTTCCACGCAGAGCTAAAACCGACCGCACACGAGTACTGGTAAACTGCTTGGAGGATCTAAGCCTGCCCAGGCAAAGTGGTGCGAGTCGGACCGTCCATGCTTATAAACCCTATTGGTTTCATTGGGCGGCAGGGATTGAGATGTCATTTCATCTCAATGTCGGGTAAAAGTCCCACAAAATTGGAAGCAACGTCTCCAAAATGACCTATACAGTGTTAACGGGGACGTTAAACCTCAAATCAAACAAACAAATTATTTATTGGTATCTTCAGATCACAATGAATTTTCTAAGGGCTCAAGAGCGAGTTCGAATTAACAAATGTATTCGAGCAATACGTGTTCGAGCCTCTGTTGTACATTTACATAATTACGAGCACTCATCGAAAAATCAAGTCAGTCTGCCTACCAGCACAGAATGTCACGTTCTGTCTGCTTGAAGAAGCATCCGTAACAACGCACAACGAAAACTGATCAGACTGCCCGGATACGAAGACTGATCTTACTCGCATATGCCTGTGAAGTCGTGGCTCCGTTAACCTGTGACTTCGTAAACTTTTGAATGGACAAACCACGCGATAAGCGAAGAGGTGTTAATTCCTGTGAAGTTTGGTCAAAATCCGATCAATGGTTTAGAAGATGTCGTTTGAAGAAAAAGTTTACGGACGGACGCACGAACGGACGGACGCACGATGGACAAAAGCATATGCGAGCAGTTAAGTTTCATATCAGTCTGCACAAATATCTTGTCAGACTACATCCTTCTCTGAGTGCATCAAAAAGTTTGTCAATGTTCAACGCCGAAACTGATCAGGCAGCCCATATGTGCAGGCTGATATGAGTCTTCGATGACCACAGATGCTCGATTATCCCTTTCCATTTGGCGCGGCCCGATTGATATGAGCCTGGGACACATTGAGGCCATCACTGACGAGGCCAAGCTTAGTTTTCCATCCAACTGTCTTAGTTCGGACGCCGAGAATACCTACATCTGAAAATGCCGCCTGCTTATGTCGACGGCTGAATCTTTTTGCAAACTTTTTCAAAATACTTTTGCAAACAGGCAAATAGTGTTGACCCAGATCAGACTGCTCCTAGAAGAGCAGTCTGATCAGACTGCTTCTAGAAATGCAGTCTGATCTGGGTACACACTGTTGCAAAAATAACTTTTAAAGTAACCGGCAGACGACAAATCAGGCGACAATTGTCGTGATTGGCATCTTATGGGTTAAGACATATCACAGGTCAGGATCGCTAACTAGTTTTACTAGAACTTAAGGTCATCAAGGAGATGTGATGAGCTCTTGAGGTCATATATAGACGGTTAGCAGTATATAATATCCAGGGTAAACTTAATCCATCCTGGGGTTTGGAAAATATTATCTTAAAAAACATGCGGACACTAACGCCGGCTTTTCCTATATTTCGTACAGACGTGCTAAAAGCGTTTCTTTATACTCAAAACGTTTCTTTATAGTCAAATGTCCACACGAGAATGTCTATAAATCATACTACATTTACATTCGAGCCAATGGGAAAACACATAGGGAAGACTCAGCGTTGAATCAACGTTTCAATGCTGATTCAACGCTGAGTGTCTGCTGGGTTGGGTCCCGAGCCTTCACTCAGTGACAATCGACAGTGTTTTGATTTTTCTTTTCGATCGCCGGGCTACCAAGGCCCCAGATGTCTATGCAACCTGCGAAATCTCCGACCAGACGGCGCCTATGTTCGGGCTAATCTAAGTGTTGGTCAGTAGCGCGTGCTAAGTTGCATCTTTTCGTGTACACGGTCTCCTGAAATAAGAACACGAAACATAAAAGAATGATTTGTTTGTTTGTATTGGAACTTAAAGGACCATTCAATACTATTTAGGTGATTTTGAGCCGGTCAGTTTACCTATCCACACTTTTCCTGGGCAGGCTAATATGTAAGCGGTGCACATTCTTTCGCCAGAAACTGACAACTGCCCTTCTTGAATCAGCGGAAGGGAGAATAAAAGAATGAGAAAAAGAATCTTGAATTAATCGATTTCACTAGGTCAGCGAAAGTTAAAATTAATTATTCAATTATATTGTCAGGTCACCAAAATGTTTGTACGACCAGTAAACGCGGGCATAATTTTACCTATGATAATTTACATGAGAGTGAGCGAGTGTTCGTGTTTTACGTCCCACCAACAGCTAAGGTCATACGGAGACGGGATCTCGATTTAAAGACTCATCCGAAAGTCTAGAGAAGCCCGGGATCGATCTGCGACCCCTGGTTTTTAAGGCGAGTAGCGTAACCAGTACACCATGGAGGCTTCTGCTAATTTACATGGAAATAAGTTAAGGCCATTCTGATGGTTCACATGAAGAGGCGATTTTTTTTTACTTTACGGCCCTTTAAAGGTTATTTCATTCATATCTAACCGATCGTTAATCACAGGTGGACGAAAACTGGAAGACGGGTGCAAAACCGCCTGACCATTTTTTACTTTGAGATTCGATTTCAGGGGAATGGGAACACCTTCAGGGGAGAAAACACCTGCAAAAGTATTTTTGTCTGCATGCCAATAGGGGTCAACTCTTAAAGGAAAGGATCAGGAGCAAATTCTTTCCTTTAAGAGTAGACCCCTTTTTCAGCGGGACTGGGCTTTCAGAAAAGTGAACAGGAAGTCCCGAAAGTAGTCTCCCTTTTGAAAAATGGCGGAGAAATCTTCCAAGTGTTCCCATTCCCCTTAAGGATTTACGATCGTATTATACACACTCCAAACAGGAAACCAGTTGACTTCTTTGGCGTACACATACACCTGAAAACATGTCTCCATGACCAGTCTCATCGGACGTGTTGTTTACCTTCAGGCCTTAGGATTCATCATTGACAATAAAACATCTAAAATGTTCCAACAATGGAAGGCACAAGAGACCATTAACTGTTCCGCGCCAAGTGAAAACGCGTCTTCCATAAACCTTTTAGTACCAAATGGAATCTTCCTCCTTCTATACAGTAAGAGTTCATTTCAATATCTTGGGGTGTCAGGTTGTGTTTTCTTCAAAAGCTATTTGGAAATTGGCTGAAAATTTTGGAAACAGTGTAGGCCCTGATCAGACGCCGCATTGATCTGGGCTTGCACTGTTTGCCAGGGTACCCGTTTGGCGTTTCCGGTACAAAATGGGTTAAGGAAGACCCGTTTTCACTTGGCGTGGCATTCATTATACCACCATATGCGCCCAGCAAACTCAGACTCTAATTGGCATATGGATGTCCCTTGATCCTAAGTTTCACCACACAGGAGGCTGCATCATAGCTGAGTAGGTACGCAGGCTGATTTGCCAGCCCGCCAATCGGGGCGAAGAGAAACAGATTGGGCTGCATGGTGCTTCCACGCAGAGCCGAAACCGACCGCACATGAGTACTGGTAAACGGCTAATCTAAGCCAGGCAAAGCAGTGCGAGTCGGACCGTCCCTACATGTAAACCCTTATGGTGTGTTTGGGCGGCAGGGCTTGAGGTGTCATTTCACCTTAATATCGGGTAAACGTCCCACATAACTAGAAGCAACGTCCCCAGAATGACCCAAATAGTGTTGACGGGGATGTAAAACCTCAATTCAAACAGAACAAAAATTTGAGTTGCCGTACAGTACCACGCATTGGGTGTTTCCCACTCGACGCTCCGCGTTTTGCACGATACGTGATCAGGAAACATCCACTCGACGTGATGCAATGCGGTTGATCAAGATACTGTAGTAATATGTGCATAGGCCTTCTATTAAAATGGCTTCCTCAATCAGAAATTATCATTAAGAACAATAGTAGTATTTCTTTCCGTGATCATTGGGAAAACATGTCCTTGTGAAATAATGGCGTCCAACATTGTGTCAGAAATGACAAATTTGGGGTAAAAATTATATAACTGCTTTCAACATACATTGTGGGCGCTCGTTAGAACCGCCTCAATGAGGCGGTTCTAACGAGCGCCCACAATCTACGTTTTTAAGCAATAATGAGGCAAATAATGCGGTCCCCATAAACCCCATTTTTCTCTATGTAGAGTGGGGTTTAGAGGGGTCTTCGTTTCGCGGACTTGTTATTGTGATGTGGTCTCTGACTTGTGAGAGCGGTCGGATCTAAGCCAAACCCTTAGCTGGTTAGTTTTGTATTTTTGTTTGATTTGAGGTTTAACGTTCCTGTTAACACTGTATAGGTCAATGTTGACGGGGATATCAAACCTCAAATCACAAGTCAGAGACTACATCAAGGAAAGAAATACTACAATATTGTTCTTAGTGATATTTTCTGAATAAGTTTGTTTGTTGGTATTGGAGTTTAACGGCCCAGTCAACACTATTTAGGTCATTTTTTAGCCTCCACACTTTCCTGGGCAGGCTTATACGTAAGCGGTAAACCAGTAGTACAGTGCACATTCTTCCGCCAGAAACTGACAAATGCCCTTCTTGAATCAGCGGGAGAGAATGATCGTAGAAAAGATTTCATGATCAATCTCCACGAAAGAATGTTGCCGACCCCGGCAGGCACCTGATCATCAGTCAGACGCGCATTCGACTGAGCTACCGAGGCCGACTCTTTCTGATGGTTTCGTAGTCTTTTTTCAGTCATTAAAATACACCATGATCAACGGGTGCGCTAATGCTCTGCATACTGGGTATTTTCAGCAGACGACATTTCGAAATAAACAGGTTTTGATATTTCATGCAATCTGCGCGAGATATTAAGTCCTGTTTTCTCGAGGAAAATTAAAACACCAACAATTTGTCGTCTGCTGAATTAGACAGAGTGGTAAATGTTAACAATGTTTTTTTGTTGTTGTTTTTTTTTGCATCACACGTCTTGGGTGGTATGAGCACCGCAATAATTGAATAAAACTTTTTACTGACGTTAAGCGTTATCCCGCTGCATAAATTGAGTTAGTCACACCCATTTATATTTCAACCAATCAAATTGCTTGGTGTAATTTATTTGTTCAAATTCGCAAAATGAATTACAGTGTAGATCCTGATCAGATAGCAGCCATGTGATCTGGATTTACACTGTTTGCAAAGGTAGGTGTTGACATGAACAGCAGGATAAGGGTTAAACTTAAAATTTAATGTTCGTCTTGTCTAAATCATGAAGCCTTAGATTGTTTCGGTTTCGAGTTTAACCCATTTAGTACCAGAAACCCCAAAACGGGTACCAGGGCAAACAGTGCAGGCCCAGATCAGACGCCGCAGAACGCGGCGTCTGATCATGGCCTCCACTGTTTGCTAAAAGTTCACCGGCCCCGATAGCTCAGGTTGTAGAGTGTCCGCTCCGGGGAACGGGAGGTCACGGGTTAGATCCCGGGCCGCGACATACCAAAGTCGTTAAAGAATGGTACTAGCTGCTCCTCGCTTGGCACTCAGGTTTACGGGGTAGAGCTAGGACTGGTCGACCCAGTGTCAGGATAATGTGACTGGGTGTGGTATCATGTAATGTGTCTGGGACATGATACTTCAGTGAGGCAGCACTATAAAAGTGAGCATTGAGCTCCCTGTCGCAACCAGACACCGTCGTGATATGACTGAAAAATTGTTGAAAGGCACGTTAAACCCGAAGTCACACACACGCACATTGCTAAAAGTTCAGCCATTTTCCCAATCAATTTTGAGGGTACCACAACCTGTCACCCCTAAATTTAGAAATGGACTCCTGCCATATATGAGGAGGTAGATTCCATTTGGTCCAAACAGAGTTAACAACCCAGTCTACATTATTTAGGTCATGTCGAGCATGCTCAGTTTCCTAACTACACTTTAGAAGTCTCCGTGTTGTAGTGGTCGCCCCGTAAACCAGGCGTCGTGGCTTCGATCCCGGGGCTTCTCCAGACTTTCGGACGAGCCTTTAAACCGATGTCCAGTTTCCGTTTAACCTTTGATGTTGGTGGGACGTGAAGTTCAAACACACACACACACCTAACCACACTTTTCCTGAGCAGGCTTACGCATAAGCGGTTAATAGAGCAGTTTCTTTGGCCAGAAATTGCCATTGTTGAATCAATGGCAAGGAGACCGTAAAACGTCTACCCGCAGTTCCCTACAAACGTGCCGCGCCGAGCGCAAGGGTATCTGTGAGCATATGCGCCCCACAAAATATCAGTTCAGCCTGCGCATCCCCGCATTCTGATCAGTGATCGTGTACGCTATATGCCTGGTCACCGACATTTAACAGGAAGTTGGATTTTAAGGGGAATGGGTACACGTTCAGGGGAGGTATTTCCTTCGAATGTATTCAGTATCCCATGTCAAACGGGGTCAACTCTTAAAGGAAAGAATTTGCACCCGGGGAGCAAAGTCTATCCCCTTTTTTCGGTGGGACTGAGCCTGTAGAAAAGCGAACACGAAGTCCCAAAAATTGTCTCCCTTTGAAAGATGGTGGAAAAATCTGCTAGGTGTTCCCATTCCCCTTAAGTGTAGACTGATTAAGGGGACATGATCAAAGACCCATTATCGCAGTGAGCAGCCCAAAGTTCCTTCAGCCCCATTCTTGAATTCGTTTTAACATTTCTGTGCCTAGCAGACTGAAAGAATTTAGGTCCAGAAGACTTAGAAGTTCCTCCTCCTAGAACGTTTTGTTTCGATTTTCGGCCCAGCCACCTTTATTTAGGTCATAACGAGCCGGTCAGTTTACACTACACTTTTAGCCTTTACTACTACCCCTCTTGGATCAACGGGGAAGGATGACCGTATAAAAGATTCCATGATCAATCTCGCGGACAAAATCGTGCAGATCCGGCACTGTAGGGCTGGCTAATCGGAGCAGAAAAGATAATCGATTACCAGTCTCGCCGTTGCGATCGATAATCGATTAGTAATCGCTAAGGTTTTATCATAATTTTACCTGTCTGGCTTTCTGTCTGAGCATGACTCTTACCATATTTTGCACTTTACCATATGTATATTTGAACAGACTGGCCTGAGCAAACAGTGAAGACCCAGATGAGACGCCGCAGAATGCGGCGTGTCATCAGGGTCTGCACTGTCTGCCACTCATCCGGGTGTTTTAGGCATAACTTTTGGTAGTTAATTGTACATATCAAGTAATCGATTGAAAGCAAATCAGAAATGATAATCATTTTTGGGGAATTTATCGATCGATTAATCGATTAGATTAATCGTGTCAGCCTTATCCGGCAGGTCTATTTAGCACCATTTTGGCCAGTCAGTTAATTTCAGGCTTATTCATAAGCGGTTAACGAGTACAGTATGGTCAAGAAACTGAAAACTGCCATTCTTCAAGCAGCGTAAGAGGGAGAATAACTATAGAAAATATTTTATAATGAATCGTCACGAAGTTTGACGACATAGCGGGGATCGAACCCGCGACCTGTTCACCCAACAGACTCGCACCCTACTGAGCTACTTGGTGGATAACCGGAGATTAACTAATAAACTCCTTTCATGCTGAAAAAAAAAACCTGCTCAGAGCAGAACATATTGCCATGCCCACAAAAATTTAAACACGAATTGTTGTTTTAATCTTGACAAGCAGGACAAATTTCATGCCCAAGTGAATGAAGCAGGACAAACTTTTCTTGCACACCGGGTAAGGAAATCCGTGGTTTTAGCCTGGGATAGAAATTCCGTTCTAACCCCGGTGTTTCTAACACAGCAAACTATATAGGGCGCGAAACAATAAAACGTCAAAACATAAAGTGAAAAGTTTCGGTGGTGTTGTGCAAGAAAAAAACCAGAGGACCAGTGGTCCTGTAAACGCTCACCTGACATCAACCCAGGGCTACCATTTGAACAAACTATGATAGGTCCGAGTAAATAAGTCCAATTTTTTTTAAAAATCCGTCCAATAATGGTCCAAGTACCCAATTCTACTTGCCAAGTTTCAATGTCATTGGCCTTATGGTTCCAGAGAAGAAGAATTTGAAAGGTTTTTACTTTGTATGGGCATGGACGCCATCTTGGTCATGTGACCTGGACCGTATTAGCAGTTTTCATTAGTTCATCGCATAAAGGCTCCGTATCAAATTTTATTTCAGTTCGCCCAGTAGTTTCTGACATATGGAACCTGAGTGATCTTGGTCCCAGACCTTTCTTACCCATAAATCTTCATGTATTCAGTTACTTTACATGATCTACCAATTTTTGTGACACTGTCTTCAATGGTTTCATAAAAATCCATTATTTTCACTTTTTCCCATGCAAAAGCCTAAGTCGGCAAATTTGACATTGGCGTAAAATAGGTCACGGTCAATCCAGAATCACCATTTGAACAAATTATGATAGGCCTGAGTGCTATGTGCCAAGTTTCAAGGTCATTGGCCGTACGGTTCCGAAGAAGAATGTTAAAGGGTTTTTACCATATATGGGCATGGCCACCATCTTGGTCATGTGACCTGAACCATATCAGCAAATTTTCATTTGTTCATCACATAAAGGATCAATATCAAATTTCACTTGAATTGGTCCAGCAGTTTCTGAGAAAAAAATGTTTGAAATATGGTCCCAGATCACTGAATGACCTTGACCATTCTTACCTATACATCTTCATGTATTCAGTAACTTTACCTGATCTACAAATTTTGGTGAGACTTTCTTCAATGGTTTCCAAAAAATCCATTATTTTCACTTTTTCCCATGCAAAAGCCTAAGTTGACTTTGATATTGCCGTAAAATAGGTCAAGGTCAACCCAGTGTCACCATTTGTACAAACTATGATGGGCCCGAGTACCATATGCTATACGCCAAGTTTCAAGGCCATTGGCGAAGAAGATTTTTAGAGAAGTTCTGGAGAAGAAGATTTATGACGGCTTTTTACTATATATCTGCATGGCAGCCATCTTGGTCAGGTGATCTAGACCATATTGGCAACTTTTCATTTGTTCAACACACGAAGGCTCCATATTGAATTCCACTTCAATTGGCTCAGTAGTTTCTGAGAAAAAAAAATGTTTTTTTTTTTTTAAATATGGAACCTGATTGACCTTGGTCAAAGGTCAATGAATGACCTTAGACCTTTCTTACCTATAGATCTTCATGCATTCAGTTACTTTACCTGATCTACCAATTTTGGTGACACTGTCTTCAATGGTTTTCTAAAAATCCATTATTTTCACTTTTTTCCGATGCAAAAGTCTTAGTCGGCAAATTTGACATTGCTGTAAAATAGGTCAATGTCAACCCAGGGTCACCATTTGTACAAACTATGATGGGCCTGAGTACCATATGCTACTTGCCAAGTTTCAAGGCCATTGGCCTTACGGTTCTGGAGAAGAAGAATTTTGAAATCTTTTAACCATATCTGGGCGTGGCCGCCATCTTGGTCACGTGATCTAGATGGTATTGGCAATTTTTCATTTGTTCAACTCACAAAGGCTCCATATTGAATTTCACTTCAATTGGCCCGGTAGTTTCTGAGAAAAAAATGTTTGAAATATAGAACCTGAATGACCTTGGTCTATGGTCAATGAATGACCTTGACCTTTCTAACCCATAGCTCTTCATGTTTTCAGTTATTTTACCTGATCTACAAATTCTGGTGACACTAACTTCAATGGTTTCCTAAAGATCCATTATTTTCACTTTTCTCCATGCAAAAGCCTAAGTCGGCAAACTTGACTTTGCTGTAAAATAGGTCAAGATCAACCCACAATCACCATTTGTACAAGCTCTGATGGGCCTGAGTACCATATGCTACATGCCGAATTTCAAGGCCACTGGCCTTACAGTTCTGGAGAAGATTTTTGAAGGCTTATTACCATATATGGGCATGGTGGCCATCTTGGTCATGTGATCCAGACCCCGCAAACAAACTTTAATTGCTGGTCAATAGGTCAAGGTCAGCCAAGGGTCACCATTTGTACAAACTATGATGGGCCCGAGTACCATATGCTACATGCCAAGTTTCAAGGCCATTGGCCTTACAGTTCTAGAGAAGAAGAATTTTGAAGGCTTTTTATCATATATAGGCGTGGCCGCCATCTATGTCATGTGACCTAGACCATATTGGCAACTTTTCATTTGTTCAACTCACAAAGGCTCCATATCGAATTTCACTTCAATTGGTTTGGTAGTTTCTGAGAAAAAAATGTTTGAAATCTGGAACCTGAATGACCTTGGTCTAAGGTCAATGAATGACCTTGACCTTTCTAACCAATAGATCTTCATGTATTCAATTACTTTACCTGATCTACAAATTTTGGTGACACTGTCTTCAATGGTTTCCTAAAAATCCATTATTTTCACTTTTCTCCATGCAAAAGCCTACGTCGGCATATTTGACATTGCTGTAAAATAGGTCAAGGTCAACCCAGGGTCACCATTTGTACAAGCCATGATGGGCCCGTGTACCATATGCTACATGCCAAGTTTCAAGGCCATTGGCCTTACAGTTCTAGAGAAGAAGGATTTTGAAGGCTTTTTATCATATATAGGCGTGGCCGCCATCTTGGTCATGTGACCTAGACCATATGAGCAACTTTTCATTTGTTCAACTCACAAAGGCTCCATATCAAATTTCACTTCAATTGGTTCGGTAGTTTCTGAGAAAAAAATGTTTGAAATCTGGAACCTGAATGACCTTGGTCTAAGGTCAATGAATGACCTTGACCTTTCTAACCCATAGATCTTCATGTATTCAATTACTTTTCCTGATCTACAAATTTTGGTGACACTGTCTTCAATGGTTTCCTAAAAATCCATTATTTTCACTTTTCTCCATGCAAAAGCCTAAGTTGGCATATTTGACATTGCTGTAAAATAGGTCAAGGTCAACCCAGGGTCACCATTTGTACAAGCCATGATGGGCCCGAGTACCATATGCTACATGCCAAGTTTCAAGGCCATTGGCCTTATGGTTCTGGAGAAGAAGATTTTTGAAGGCTTTTTACCATATATGGGCATGGCGGCCATCTTGGTCATGTGATCCAGACCCCGCGAACAAACTTTCGTTCCCCCATCCCACTGAGGCTCCATATGAAATTTGGCTTTGATTGGCCCTGCAGTATAGGAGAAGAAGATCTTTGAAAATGGTGGACGGACGGACGGACGGACGGACGGACGGACGGACGGACGGACGACGGACCATGGCTATACTATAAGCTCACCTATGAGCCTAAAGGCTCAGGTGAGCTAAAAATCTAATATGATGTTCTGTTACAGTAGAACTTCGATGGCTCGAACACCGATGGCTCGTTTCTCATGGCTGGGTCGAACTCGTACTTGAGCCCCTAGGGAAATCCTCAAGGTAAGAAATGGTTGGGGATTATAAACGAGATTTTAGTCTTTTATCTTGCAAATGTGTGCTGTGTGTACTCATTTGAATCGCCTCGATGAGGCGATTCTAATGAGTACACACAGCAAACATTTTCATTATCTAACATCGAAAGATGTTCAAAAGTATCTCGTTATGCCTCTTGGCAGTGACCTTCAATGGCTCGAACTACGGCTGTCTCGAATAAAATTTCATGGTCCCAAAGGGGTTCGAGCCTTCGAAGTTCGACTGTATGATGTTCTGTTAATTGTTTATGGGCATTTTCAACCCTCGGCGTAGCCTGGGTACCACTAGCCACAGTCATCCCTAAGGTTGGAAACGGCCATCTGCAACAGAACTCCGTATCAGATTCTTAAATTTTAAAATCGAGGCCAGATCTGTCGCTCGCCTACTCGCGCCTTGTCGGCCCCCGACCATCGGGGCTCGAAGATTTTTTTTTGTTTGTTTGTTTGATTTGAGGTTTAACGTCCCCGTCAACACTGTAAAGGTCATTTTGGAGACGTTGCTTCCAATTTTGTGGGACTTTTACCCGACATTGAGATGAAATGACATCTCAAGCCCTGTCGCCCAATGAAACCAATAGGGTTTATTAGCATGGACGGTCCGCCTCGCACTGCGGTTCCTGGACAGGCTTAGATCCTCTAAGCGGTTTACCAGTACTAGTGTGCGGGCCGGATTCAGCTCTGCGTGGAAGCATCATGCAGCCCATATATTTCTTCAAGCCCCTATGGGCGGGGGCTTAGGGGGCTCGAAGAAATAGATGGGCTGCATGGTGTTTCCACGCATGGCTGAAACCGACCGCACACGAGTACTGGTAAACCGCTTAGAGACCCTAAGCCTGCCCAGGTAAAGCGGCGCGATTCGGACCGCCCATGCTTATAAATGCTATTGGTTTCATTGGACGACAGGGCTTGAGAGGTCACATCATCTCAATGTCGGGTAAAAGTCCCACAAAATTGGAAGTGACCTATACAGTGTTGACGCCGGGGGGGGGGAACAATGACATTAAGGTGGCAGGCAAGATAAGTAGTGCTGGATAAAACTTTAAAGCAATATGTATCATCATGACAAAGGTAAAAGATTTTGAAACGCTTTACGCAGAGTCTAATTGTATACAGCCGTCGGTGCACTGTTCGCCTGTCTCCCTTACGAGTTTCCCTGCAGAGCTGCACACACTGCCTGCTTTCTTCAGATGACGATCCTGAGTCACCAGGGTTTGATACCGGAATGTAACAGGACAGTTGTCGCCCGTCAAAGGTCGATGACTTTCTCCGGGAATTTCAGTTTCCTCCACCAAAGATGGTCACAATACACCAACATCCAAGACTTCAAGATCATGTTTGAAGGGGAATGTGAACACCTGGCAGATTTTTCCGCCATTTTTCAAAGGGAGACAACTTACGGAAATTCCTGTTCGCTTTTCTATAAGCCCTGTGCCACTAAAAAGGTGTCTACTCTTGAAGAAAATAATTTGGAGCAAATTCTTTCCTTTAAGAGCTGACCCCTATTGACATGAGTTGGCTCCCCTGAAGGTGTTCCCATTCCCCTTAAGATCGTTGAGTGAAGGGAAACAAGTAGTGCAACTTTGATAACTCAAACACGGATGTCTCGTCTACCATGGCTTATACGAACTTGTTCAGTAGCCCATCAGAATTTTCCCACACCATTTTCATATACTTAACCCTTATCCCGCTCAGTAATTAACTTACGAGGGCGAGTCAATAAAGACCAGCCTAACTTATTTCTGGGTGAGATCGTTCTATTCTTGCACACCAGACAAGGAAATCCGTGATTTTACCCTGGGATAGAAATTTATGTTCTCACCCTGGTGTTCCGACCCAGGCAACTAACATAAATGCGCTTCAATTCTATTCAACTGCCGGAACTACTTCCGCACTACTTTTATTTTGTAAACAATATACATGTGCGAGCTGTCAAAACTAACCGGAGGTGTTGTGCAAGAAAAAGAATCCAATTTGGGGTTCTGTTGTAGATGGGCGTTTCCAACCCTCGGGATGACCGTGCTGAGCGGAACCTCGGCGTAGCCTCGGTTCCGCTCAGCACGGTCATCCCTTGGGTTGGAAACGCTCACCTACAACAGAACCCCATATCTGATTCTTATATTCTTTTAATTGCTACTTGGACCAACTCTGTTCCAGTGCCTTCAGCCCATAACTGAAGAAGCCAGGGTCCTTGTCTCCGACCAACTCAACTGCCGCCATGACTGTTTCGTTTGACCGGAAAAGACGTCCACGGATATAATTTTTCAAGTTTGGGAATAGGAAATAATCACTAGGGGCTAAGTCCGGAGAATAGTCGGGGTGCGGTATTGGCTCGTACCCATTCCGCTCAACAGCACCCATTGCAATTTTGCAAGTGTGGGCTGTTGAGGAGAGTTACCTTGGCGTTTTTCACAGATCGCAGCTCTCAGTTCGAGTAAATTTGCATAATACGCACCAGTCCTTTTATAGAATAGCTACTAGTCTGGTAATAAAAGTCTGATCCGTTATGGTATTTTTATTACATTAAAAATTTATCACCTTCTTAGTAATGGCAAGTCTATTTGGCGGAGTCTCCAAGCTTCGAATTATCAAAATTGAGCCAGAGAGACTAGCTAAACTTTTATATACTGTTCATTTTAATGCAAAGGATGATTTTAATTCCACATTATTCATTTTAACGCCTAGTGGCTAGGCTAGTCCTGTTATTGTACTTTTCTTTGCGCGTCACAAAATACAGTTGCCATCATCTTGCCAGCAGAGGGTTGCCTTTTGAACTTCTTTGGCCTCGGAGACCCCGGCCCTGTCCACTGGCGACTGAGTTTTATTCTCTGGCTCAGTATAATGGACCCATGTCTCATTTACAGTCACCAGACGTGAAAGAAAACACATCTTCCTTGACCTAAACCGCTTCAACAGTGCACTGCATACTGGTGCCCTGGTTGCCATTTGTTCGTCGCTAAGCTATTTTGGGACACAACGGGCTGTTAGCCTGCGCATGCCCAAGCGATCATGTAAAATTGTTGAAACGCTACCATGTGAAATGTGTAATGCATTCGCTATTTCTGGAACCTCAGCACGGTACTCAACTTTTAACGAAAAGCTTGCTTTTGCATCGCTAGCCATGTTTGACGTTCTATTTATCTATCTATCTTCTTACACTGAGTCGGTCATATTTGGCCATTACCTCAGTTCAATATCTAATGCCCCGGTCACACCTTTACGTTTCTGCTACGTTTCACCACGTTTCTGACAAAAACCCAAAACGTGGCCAAACGTCGCAACCTGCTGCGTTTTTTATGCAAATTAGATGTCTTGTTGTGTACATGGAGTATGAGCTACGTTTCTACTGCGAAGCTGCGGTGCAAGACCCACGTATCGCGGCGTTTGCGTGACGTAAGTGCTGCGTATATCGCGTTGCTGTTACGTAGGAGCTGCGTTTCATTCTGACCTGCGACGTTGCTGTTGCGTAACAGCGGCGTTTTAAAACGTATGTGGTAATAGTATTGTTGTCATTCATTCAAGTGACATCGAAGCATCAACATGACAAGGAAGAGAGGAAAGGCAACTTGCAAGACCGGGGCAAAGCCCTGCGGTTAATATTCAGACTGATCAGGGATCAGAGCGGGACAGAAATCCGTGTTGTATATATATAATTTATATATGAGACCACTTGATCGAGATTAAAATGTATTATGCGATGCCACTTGACCTCATTTGAAAGCCACAATCATCGCTATTACGCCGCAGGTAAACTTGAAACGCCACAGCTATTTTTACTACGTCGTACATACGCAGCAATAACGTCGCACATACGACAGCTACGTAGTACTTACGCCATGCTTACGTTATGATACGCCGTGGAAACGGCGGCGAATTTAAGAAATAATCTCCACGTACCGTGTGTTATCGTGATTAACACACGGTGTTGGAGGGCAGATTGCGAAATATTAATTCACGACGGCGAAGCCGGAGTGAATTAATATTCGCATCTGCCCGACAACGCCGTGTGTAAATCACGATAACACACCGGGTGCGTGGAAATTATTTCGATTCTAACATGATGCTAAACTGAAATACAGTAGTAACAAAGCGTTATCTTGGGGACTATTTTGCAGCGGATGTCGACAGAAGGAAATGTTTACATGCAACGTCACGATGACGCCAAATTGCACGCACCACGTTGACGACGTGAATTATCGCATATTTGCAAACGCTGACGTTTCCACTGGGTTCAATGGGAAAAACGTTAACGTCATGTTAGAATTAAAATTAAAACGTAACAGATACGCCGTAGATACGAAAGGAACGTCGCTGTTACGCAGCGACAACGTGTTGTACGCCACACTTACGTGGTAAGTCTTGAGTGGCGTATGTGCGGCGTAAGAGGCGTTTGTGCTACGCTGCTGCTGCGTTCCTTTCGTTTGCACTGCGTTTCTGCTACGTATGTACGACGTTTCGAACCTGCCACGTATGTGCGACGTAAAGAAGTTGCATGCAACTTCTTTACGTGGCAGCCTCGCGTAAGAGGCGTTCCTGCTACGTATCTCGGCGTAAGAGCTACGTTCCTGCGGCGTACCTTTCGTTTCGCCACGTATTGAGAAACGTAGCGCTTACGCGGGTCGAAACGTAAAGGTGTGACCGGGGTATTATGACATAATGGCACGATAAGGGTGCAATTTTGCCCTCATGCCCAAAACATGCATTGAAACAATGCATGAAAATCTTGGTTGTCTCAGTCAATTGGAAATGGGATAGACTTGCCATCGTAGCCATAGCCACCAATTAGATTACTTGATGTAATTTATTCCTGCAAATTCACAAACTAAATGAGTGTAGATCCTGATCAGATGGCTTCAGAAGCCATCTGATCTGGATCTACACTGTCGTGAACAGCAGAATAAGGGTTAGGTTAATGATTTTTTTTTGTTTGGTTTTCTTCTGATTTTATCTTGTAAAGATATGTTGTTTTCACTCATTTGTATCGCCTCTAAGAGTTGATTCTAATGAGTACACACAACAATCCTTTATTTTTCAGATCGCCTGTATGTTCAAATGTTATAGCCCAGAGTCTACGTTAAGTCAGATGCAGAAGTGCATAACGTCTCTGAACGGGGCATAGCGACAGATGGGACGTCGCAGAGGGCAGCGTCTAATCAGCGTCTATACTATTTGTTTAAGATATTGGAATGTTTTTGCAAAGCTTAGTGCAACAAACAAATCCATACATTGAAAATAGGCTTATCCCAAGCATGGTAGAAGACTATTCTTGCTTAGAGTTCAGCGGCGCAGTGAACACTTTGGTCACGTGGAACCAGTCAGCAAGCCCAACCACGTTTCCTGGGCAGACCCAATCCTCCTAAGCAGTTGGTTGATGTGGAGTTCCTGTCAATTCTATTTGGGCCCAGTCGAGCGATTTTGGTACTTATCGTCCATGCGAGCAGCGACGGTTCAGGCGAGCCTCGCCAGAACCTTCGCTGCTCGCTCATACAAGCAGTGAATCAAGAAAAACCTTCAGACAGAAAGCCATATCATTGGCCCCTCTGAATGGCTGGGCATGCGCAGTTAAAATTTGTCATGACGGAATGCTCGAAGACACAAAATCGCTTGGCGGGGCTCATTTAGGCCATACTGACCTGGTCAGTTTACTTAACCACTTCTTACGTATATGCGGTGAACGAATTTGTTTGTTTGTTTGTTTGATTTGAGGTTTAACGTCCCCGTCAACACTGTAAATGTCATTTTGGAGACCTTGCTTCCAATTGTGTGGGACTTTTACCCGACATTGAGATGAAATGACATCTGAAGCCCTGTCGCCCAATGAAACCAATAGGGTTTATTAGCATGGACGGTCAGCCTCGCACCGCGGTTCCTGGACAGGCTTAGATCCTCTAAGCGGTTTACCAGTACTAGTGTGCGGGCCAGATTCAGCTCTGCGTGGAAGCATCATGCAGCCCATATATTACTTCAAGCCCCTATGGGCGGGGGCGGGCGGTGAACGAATACAGTTTACATTCTTTCGCCTAGGCCCCGCCGATCGGGGCTTGAAGAAATAGATGGGCTACAAGATGCTTCCACGCAGAGATGAAACCGACCCGCACTCGAGTACTGGTAAACCGCTTAGAGGATCTAAGCCGGTCCAGGCAAAGCGGTGCGAGTCCATGCTTATAACCCTATTGGTTTCATTGGCTCGATGTCGGGTAAAAAGTCCCACAAAATTGGAAGCAACGTCTCCAAAACGACATATACAGTGTTGACGGGGACGTTAGAACCTCAAATCAAGCAAACAAAACATTCTGTCGCCAGGGAGAGAATGACGCTAAAGATTCCACGTCCCGGTATGGATCGAACCTGCAACCTCCTAATCACCAGTCAGTCGGACCCCGAGGCCGTGTTAACCCTTCCAACTCTGTACACCGATGCATGTAAATACCTACGCAAACAATGGCGTCTCACCCGGATCGCATCTGCTATATCAGGGAAGCCATTAGATCTGGATCTACACTGTTTGAAAATGTAAGGGTTCAGCGGGAGAAGGGCTAAGATGCCGTGAAAAACTAAATCAGGAAATGTTGTTGTCTGCTGCGATTCCTTGCAAACTTCCTTGTTTTAAGGGTTGTGGCTTTTTCTACTATAAATGGTTTCCTTTGCGAAACACAACGGAACAGAACAAAACGGGAATAAAAGAAAGTTCCTTTTTTCAGACCATCATTACAACTGTTCAAAATTAGTCTAAACCCTTAGGACGACGAGAAAAACTACAACTGAAGATGTTGTCTGCTTATGTCGTATGCTGAATCTTCTTGCAAACTTTTTAGAATACTTTGGACACAGGCAAACAGTGTGGGCCCAGATCAGACTGTTCATACAGGAGCAGTCTGATCTGGGTCCACACTTCGCAAAAAATAACTTTTAAGGGAACTGGCAGACGGCAAAGCAGACGACAACTGTCGTGTTTAGACAGTCCCAAAGGGGGTTTCTTACGGCTAAAGGCACTGGGTGTAGAAAAAATAACAACTGAACCTTTGTGTTGAGGTTGGCAGTGTAGACCCAGATCAGACGCCACAGAACGCGGTGACAGAACAGGGTCTACACTGTATGCTTACAGTGCAGGAATTTAAAGGCTGAACGAAATAGTCTAAGTCCAAGTTCAGGCCTATTTTTCCAGCCTATACTCGGGGACAAACGACCCATCAGTGCTGTCAGTGCTGTGATTTCTTCTTCTGCAATCTGCGTTTCAGGCAGATTTATTTATGTTGTTGTTTGTTACTTACTGTGTGTTTTATTTTGGATGGCCATATGGCCATTTTGTGGGAAAGTAACTGTCCTTATGGCCTTCCTTTGTTTAGCTCTTATCATGCTGTTCACGACAACCCCTATCTTTGGAAACAGTGTAGATCCAGATCAGATGGCTTCTGAAGAAGCCATCTGATCAGGATCTACTTTTTTTGACCTTTAATTTATGAATTTGTAGCAATTAATTACATCAAGTAATTTGATTGGTTGATAGACAGAAATGGGTGTGGCTTAAATGAATATTCAGCAAGATAAGGGTTAGGTTTCCATTATTGTCTGGTCGCTTAATGTTTGTGTTTCTTTCCCTTTGGTGTCTTTGATGGGTGGAGTAAGTTAATTGCATCGATTCCTGATCTTTGTTTTACTTCTACTTCGATGCTCCGCCTCTGGTCGGGCCCTCCAGAGTCTACTGTTGGTTTTCTTCTGCTCCAGTATTTCAGTGGTTTCTTGCTGCCGAGGCCTCACCGTTGTTTTATCTCTGTGGTTGTTTGGTTTTTGTGTTCTCAGTGTTGCACTGATGAGTTAGGAGGCCTTCGTGCGGACTGAACAAACTATTTGTCTAAATCGCGACAGAAGGGCGAGGATTGCGGCTGCGCAAAATTGAATTAACCCCCCCACCCCCACCCCCACACACACACTTTGGAATTCGTTTCACTGACCGTTCCAAGGCGTAATGTGTATCGCTTATAATTTTTGTTTTGGATAGCTAATTGGCCATTTTGTGGGAAAGAGACTGTCCTTTTGGCTTTCTGCTATTGGTGTTTCCCATTAGGTTCTAGTGTTTGTGTTTCTTTCCCTTTGGTGTCTCTGATGGGAGCTGTGGGTTAATTGTATTGATTCCTGATGTATTTCGAAACGACGCCTGTATGTGTATTCTGCAGACTTCCAAATAAGGACTCTTACTTCACTACAAAAGAAGAAATCTGCACAACAGCCAAATTTATAAACTGAAAATAAAACAACAGAGGGGTTTGTGACGCAACTCTTTTATTCTACCATAAAATGTGTGACAAGTTTGACATGAGCATGATTTATATCAATAGAGTTACAATGACGCTATCGGCCCCCGCCCAACGGGGCTTGAAGAAATAGATGGGCTGCATGATGCTTCCATGCAGAGCTGAAACCGACCCGCACACGAGTACTGGTAAACCACTTACAGGATCTAAGCGGTGCGAGTCGGCCCGTCCATGCTTTTAAATCCTATCGGTTTCATTGGGTGACAGGGCTTGAGATGTCATTACATCTCAATGTTGGTTAAAAGTCCCACAACATTGGAAGCAACGTCTCCAAAATGACCTTTTATAGTGTTGAAGGGGACGTTAAACTTCAAATCAAACAAACAAACAATGACGCTATATAATCCATGACATGTGATATTATCTAGATTCTGAATATAAGCAGACGCAGCAGCTGCAAGTATAACAAACTTCCAATGCAAACACCAGTGCAGGTGTTTCTAACAATAGCTGGAATATAATTTGTGTAACTCCAAGGCGAATGTCACAGAAGTGTACACTATCTGAACTTGAAGTGTCAGTGCCAGTTTTTCTTCTCCCTCTCTGGAACTAGAGTTTCTATTGTCAGACATTTCATAGCAGCCAGGAATTATAATTCCTGACATTGTTAAAAAGATCATAGATTTTATGCAGAAGACACAAATTAATTTTGATTGACTATATACATTAATAAAAAGAAAAGAAATGAAGCACAAAATGCCAAAGTGGTGTGCAAATGTGTGTTGTTCCTAAAAAAAAAAATATCAATATCTGACATACAGGAAATGAATTCTGATAATACTGTCAGTTTTATTTATCCACAGACTGAAGCAGTGCCTCAAAAATGCTATAGAAAATTAAATGGACCTCGCGAGGAGAGAACCTGCATTCACAGGCTTCATACAGACCAAGGTTTTCCGTGCCTGAAAAGCCTGCGTTTGCAGTCTTAAAGAGTCATTTTACTGAATATTTCAGTATGCTACGCTCCTTCCAGATTTTCAGCCATTTCTGATGCACGATTTAAATTTTTGGAGTGTAATCAGAAGCAGAATGGAAAACAGTATAGATCCTGATCAGCTGGCTTCAAGGGCGCCAGCTGATCAGGATCTATACTGCTTTCAAAATAGGAGGAAAAATTAAAATCTAATAGCCTGAAGTCAAGAAAAAATCAAACTTAAAAAGCCTGAAATAAAAATACAAGATCTGATTCGGCTCAAAATTTCGAAAATAAAGTCCAGCCTTTCCGACAATTAATGTAGAAGGTTGACGTCAACGCCTCTCCATACTCAGGCAGGAGCGAAGGCTGTGATGAGACTGCGCGGATGTGAATACTGATCGGAGCCTTCGTCAACCGTATGTCAAACAACGCATTTTCTTGTGTGGCTCAACTGCAATAATGACAACACATCGTGTGTCAGAGTGGCCCCAAACCTGAGCTTTTTCTTTTGAAAGTTTGTATACCCTTGTAAACTAAACTTTAAACAAAATGGGGTTTGCAAGTGTTCATTTCATGGACTTGTTACTGTGATATTGAAATTTCTGAAATTTAAGCACATGAATTTTAATTCTGTATTTATTTAATCTGATCTTTAGGCTAAAGAATAAGAACCTCATATGCATATTAAGATGTTCGAAAGCACAATACCAAGTTAAACGTGGAGTAAGTAAGAAAGAAAAAGAAAATGTTTCAACTGAGTGTACTAATAGCAGCTACGGCTTATCATTTGATTAAAATAAAGAAAACTTCATAAAGCATTATGACTTTTACAAGTGGAGTGGTTAGAATGAGAGTTAATATTATGTTGGTGGGATAATCAGGTATAATCCAAGAGCTAGCAAGATACATGCACCGTCACCATGACACAAATGGTTTGCAATTCACAGCCAAGCTCAACACTGCAATACACTTCGCTGTAGTTAAAATAACTTGATCTGTAAGGTTTTTAAATTATGCCCCAAAACAACTACTAGTATCTTGTAATGAATATAAAGCTGTAACATGCAAAAGCAGAGGTATTAAAAGCACCATCTGCAAGTCTGAAAAAAGGCAATGTTAAGATTACCAACAGAAACGTCCACCAAGTCTTGCCCGTCTTCGTATATTGCGCTATGGACAGCCAAGAGAGAGAGGCTGATATGCCTGATATTAGCTCAACAGATCTTTTTATAGGCTTCATTACTCCACTTCTCATTTAATTAAATATTACCATAATATACAACAGCAGATGAGACCGTCATTAATACGATGAAAATAGGAATCAAATTGTTTTTGATTAAGCAGTCACAAGCCAGAGAGTTTGGCATTGCTTACCCTCAAAACACCGGTGCCGCTTTTGAGAATATGGCAGAATGGGTGATAGTCGTCTTGCAAATAAATTTACTGCACATCATAAAATAATACTATATCTAATATTTGTTTCTTCATACTTTGTTTCCAAATCAATATTTTCCTCTTAATGCAACCGTTAGTTTTATTTGCATCAGCTATTCTAGCTCCTACTTAAATAATTCAAATTTTGATCTTTCTGCACTTTCAAACAAGTCAGGCTGAAATTCAAGAAACTTGTGAATGTCATCTAGTTCAAGAAAAGAACACAGCTTTAATAAAACCTTGTTAATTCCGTAACAACCTGAAAATCTTCAAAGTATCCGAAAGTTACTATCTGGGGAAGCAGGGATAAGGTTAGGAAAAATAAAAACAGGTACAAGGTGAGTGGAAGGTCATTCGGTTGTGTGTAATGGGTGATTGTTTTATAACACATGATCTAGGTTGTCTCTAAAACATGTACGTAAAAAAATAAACATTAAATCTTTGCTGATAAAAAAGAGAGTAAAACGACTGCCGTTATAATGATTCTCTTACATCTTTAAAAATTAGTGTCTCCTATGATGGAAACGGCATTATTTTAAATGCACATAGATTCAACAACTTTAGTTTTTGATCTCTTGACTGGCAACTTAACGTATGTATATAAACTGCAATTAAATGAGCCTCTCGACGAGAACACCTGTATTCGCAATTATCACGATACAAATATGTATCACGCTTACCATTCAATGTCTAAGACTACATCAAGTTTCATGCATTCCTATTTCAAGACCACTGTCCATAAATGAAAATTTATTTTTATTTATTTAAAAAAAAAATGCCTTCGTACTTTAACGTATGTATATAAACTGCAGTTATCACGTTACAAATATGTATCATGCTTACCATTCAATGTCCGAGGTCACTTAAAGTTTCATGAATTCCTATTTAAGACCATTGTTCATATATAAAAATTTGTTTTGTTTTGAAAATACCTGTAAACATATCTGAATTCTGCTGAGTCAAAAAACACATCACAAAGCAGCAAGAGATAAGTCAATTACGTGCCTAGAAACAAAAAATCCTGTAAAACAAATTTCATTTCTACAAAAGAACACGCACAACAGAAACATGGAGAATGCTGATCACTTATCGCTGTAACAAATGATATAAACATGCAAATTCATGATAACTACACAGTTACAACAATAGCTTGGTCTAATGAAAGATGTAATGTGGAACTGTTAATTGCTAAATGGATTATCAAAACAATATAAATTGTGCTACTGCTGTAACAATTTAGTAGACCTATGGTTAGTTGATACAACAGGAAAATATGCAAAACTGAAATGTCAAGAGGGTGCTAAACACTTCACAAGTATTGCCAATTCTGGTTTAAAAGATACATTCGTGGCAATAATTTGTACATTTTCAGATAGAAGAGCAAACTGGGATTACTATTTGGAAAGGTTTCATGGTCAGATAAAATAATGGCACTCAATTCAATAAATGAAGCTTTTTGTAATAGTCTGTTAAATAAATAAACATAAATTCCTGCCTGTATTTACACATCCACATTCTTTGATTTTTTTTCAACTCAATATTCTTTGAACTTTTCAATTAAAAAAATGCTGTTGTTTCAAATTCATTACAAATTTGAAAAATGAATGGTGTTAACGCACCCAGAATTTTTTAGGAACACTGTAGTTACTTCATACATCGAATAATAAGCTGGTCTTATTAAGATAATCCATAAACTGTCATGATTGAACTAATTACACACTGAATATAACATTTACAAAGTTACTGCCACAAATAAAAAACCTTAAAATCTAACAAAACTTGAGGCCTTATTCTGTTAAGTTTGCCACGAGAAACTACAATTGCTGAATTGAAGCATGAGAACTTTAAAATGTCCTAAAAGCACAGTGATTTTCATCATTTTTTTACAACTTGCTGAATTATAAACATTACTATATTTAACGTGGTGGCCTCTGCCATCTCTGTCCCATTGGTGGTCTCTGGAATCTTCCTGGTGGGCCGTGCTGAAATGGTGGACCCCTAGGCCCTCCCGGTCCCATACCCGGTAACCTTGGATTAAAGCCTCTTGGACCTCCTGGTCTAGGATTCCATCCTGGGCCCCCCGGTGGTCCCCCTGGAGGTGGGCCCCCTGGACCTTGTGGACCCCTTGGTCCTTCCCCACCCTCACCCCTTGGTCGGAAAGGTCTAGGTGGACCGCCTCTCCCACCCCTATCTTGGAACCCTCCTCTACCTCCTCTTCCTCCTCGGAATGGGGGAGGCCCATCCATACCTGGTCCCCTTGGTCTGAACCCCTCTACACCACCCGGTGGTCCAAAAGGTGGAGGCCCTCTAGGCCCCCTTGGACCCATACCCCTTTGTCCAAAATCAGGTCTAGGCCCTTGACCCTGGTCTCCTGGAGGTGGACCACTCATCTCTTTTTCCATCTGCGGACCTGGCTCAGTGCTTGGCAATTCGGGAGTCTGCTCTTGTGGTTTCTCAGTGGTTTGAGAGTCACTAGATGGTATTTCAGTCTGGTTGTTCGCAATTTTTGTTCTAAGACTACTGAGTGCATTTTCAAAATCTTGCTGGGCTTCAGCTTCTGATACTGGGTTTTCATCTTTATTTTCATCTGGCGTATCCCACTTACTGGGTCGACGTCTCTCACGTTTCGGTTTATCTTGTTCTTGAGATTCATTTGGTTTCTGTGGTTGAGAAACATTCTCACCTCCATATCCACCGAACTGATTTTGATTATCTTGAAATCTGCCACCACCACTGCCACCACCTTGGAAGCTAGACTGCCCTCCCATGTTTGGCTGAATATTTCTGTTATCCCTATTATCCCTTCCACCCCTATTGTCCCTACTTTGTCCACTAAAGCCTTGTCTCTGGTTGCCACCAGGCTGACTAGTTTGACCTCTTCCTTGATCTGATGGAAAAGGTCCTGAAGAAGGCCTTGACTGTTGAACATTAAACTGTTCCTGTGGTTTAGGTGGTTGATTCCCCATGCCTCTGGGACCCCCAAAGCCTGAATCCGGTCTATTGCCCCCAAAGCCAGAATCTGGTCTATTCATCCCGAAGCCAGAATCCGGTCTATTACCGCTAAACCCTGAATCTGGTCTATTGCCCGAATCTGGCCTGTTGCTGGTGTTTCTCTGGGACTGCCCCTGATTTCTATTCTGACCCTGACCCTGCCCCTGTGCATCCTGGTTAGTCTGACCACCCCATTGATTCTGTTGATTCCTAAAGTCGCCTTGACCTGCACCCTGGTTCCTATTATCGAAGCCTGTCTGAGTCTGGTTTCTGTTTTGATCTGGCCACTGGCTCTGACCTTGTGTTTGCCATGGTGTGTTACCACTCTGACCGGCACGTGTATCCTGCTGTGGTTCTTGTTTGATTTGAACTGGGGGATTGAAACCAGTAAACCCTTCTGGCTGTGCACCATATGCTGTTGCTCTAAGTTGTTCCTGATTGCTACCATATTCTCCCAGTATACCTTGACCAGGTTGGGGAGGAGGAAATTGTACATGACCACCAATAATTAGTCCACGACCAGCAAATTGTGCAAGATGCTGCTGTTGTTGAAGATGAGCTGCAAAATCTCCTTGCCAGGCGTGTTCTGGCTTCTTATCTTGAAACTGTTGTGCCTGAAGAACAGCATGTGCGTGTGCTGGATCAATAACTGTTGCTTCTGTCTCTCCAGAACTGTATTCTTGCTTAATGAAGTCAAGAGCACTTCCTCCGCTGGGGTCAAAACGGGATCTCTTTTCCGGTGGCTCATTACTTAAATCACGATCTCTCCTATCTCTCTGATACTGATCTGGGGGAGGGGGTGGGGGTGGCTGGGGAGCCCTATGAGGGGGTAATGGGGGCATTCCCTGTCCACCCATCTGATGAGGGAACTGTTGCTTTATCTGAGTTCCTTGCTGTGGCGCCGAGGCCTGCAAAAAGACAAACATAGAGATAGGTGTGTGTTTAGCTATACATCTACGATGAACTTTCATGGAGGTTATTGTAATATTTTTCTACTATCCAATTTCTTCAGATCAATTAGTGTCACCATTTCAAATCTATAATTAATTATAAACAAAGGTCATCAATCACATCTGCATTCCAAAGTAGTGCTATATGAAATTCTAACACAGTATGCCTATATAGACAATGAAAAAGAACTTTTATTTAACTGCAAAAATCACTGGTCTGAGAAGAATGCGAGAACAGGCACCATTTATGCTGTCATTTGTCATCTCTAGTTGGTGCAATCTGTCTTGTTTTCTTGCATCAGATACATAACAAGAGGGCAAAGATGGCCCTGTATGGATCACCTGTGACCAGAATATCATATGCGATGTTTAGAAAAGAAAAAAAAAAGCAAAGAAACTGTGAACGAAGGCAAGACGCGTGTTAACCTGACTGATATAAATATCTTCATAGATCCAGGATTGTCAACATAATTGTTCATTAGTGGAACCAGTTGAAGCCATGGGCAGTGTTATTTTTGGCCCCAAGGTTATAATTTGAAAATCTTGGTAGATGTCCACTTGTTCATACCAAATATCAAAGATCTTGGCCTTGTGTTTTTTTTAAAGGTTTTTCCTACACAAGTCGGTGTAAAAAATGTTGGCCCCGGGGGCGGGCCGTTTTTGCCCCCAATAATTAGAACAATCATGGTAGAGGTCCACTAGATGAAGCTTCACATCAAATATCAAAGATCTGGGCCTTCTATAGATTTTTAAAGGTTATCCATACATAAGTCAATGTGAAAGAGTGTTTGTTTTTTACATCTCATCAACAGCTAAGGTCATACGGACACGGGACATCAGTTTAAAGACTCATCCCAAAGTCTGAAGGAGCCCGAGATCGACCCCACCACCCCTGGTTTAAGGGACGAGAGTAGCTTATCCACTACACCAAGGAGGCTTCTACATAAGTAAATGTAAAATATGTGGGCCCCGGGGTGGGGCCATGTTTTGGCCCAAGACTATAATTTGAACAATCTTGATAAGGGTCCACTAGATGAAGCTTCATACAAATATCAATGACATGGGCTTCTGGATTTTTGAAGGTTTTCCCTATATAAGCCTGTGTAAAACCTCCGGGTCCAGGGGCGGGGACATTTTTTGGCACCAAGGCTATAATTTGAACAGTCTTGATACCAAATAGCTTCATACCAAATATCAAAGACCTGGGCCTCGTGGTTTCAAAGAAGATTTTTTAACTTTTCCCTATATAAGCCTATGTAAAACAAATGCGCCCCGTGGCAGGGCCATTTTTGGCCCCAAGGCTATTATTTAAACAATCTTAATAGCCGTCCACTAGATGAAGTTTCATACCAAATATCAAAGACCTTGGCCTTGCGTTTTCAGAAAAGAAGATTATTTTAAGTTTTCAGTGGGAAAAAATCTACTTTTAGCTCCTGTGACCTAGATGTGCAATGGACCGGAACCCTTTGAACAACTTTGGAAGAGGACCAACTAAGGATCATTCCTGTGAAGTTTGGTCAAAATCCGATCAGTGTTTTTTTAAAGAAATAGTTTACGGGTGCACAGATGCACGGATGGATGCACGGACGTATGCACACACTGACGACGGAGAGAATGTGAGTACAAAAGCTCACCTTGACAAGTGAGTTAAAAACTGTTTAATATGTGTTATAGCAGTATTTTTAAAACATGGGTGAAGATTAAGTCTATAACAGAATATTTCTGTCAACTTGCACTACTTTAGAATTGAAATAGATCAGCTCTAGTATGTCAATGGTTGAGTAATACATCCCAGTTTGTCAGTCAGTTGACCTCTAAAATGTAAGTTACTAAACAATCATTCACTGCTTCAGCTGATCTACTTATTAATCCTTAAACCGCTAGTAAATTAAGTAGCAGACGACATTTGTATTTTTCTTATTATTCAGAGAAAATCAGACTTGCCATTCCATGTGAGACAGTTCACATTAAATGCCAAGACCGATCTTCTAAAATATAATAAACACTCGAAAAGGACGTCTGCAAACGTCATGGTTGGTAGTGAAATGTTTAAACCATCAACATCCAAAATAAATTGATCCTGCATTCTTAGCTCCATGAAAGTCCATTATAATTAATGTGATAAGAGAAGAAAAATAATGGCTACTCTGATTTTGACTTTTTTCATACAGTTGCATACAATTTCAAGTATGTTTTCAGGTTACAACTCTATAAAACATAGCTGAAAGAAGACTGATCTTTTTTCTTAAGCATATATTTTACTTTTGATTTTGCTTTCTTATTTTTCCATCTCATCTATACACAAACAAGCTAAAAAAATTAATAACAATAATAACAAAAAAAAAAAAAAAAAAAAAAAAACCTGAAAAGTTATAGTTTGATCTGCCAAAGTGTTTTTATAGACTGACTAAATTCGCCATTTCTGTTTGTGATTGTGTTAATCTTGCTTAGAAAAAAAAAATAGAATCAAAATACTGACCAATGCATGTTTTATGGTATGTATTTTTTATCAGCTATTAGTTATCATAATCATATTTATATATTAACATAATCATTTCCGACAGTAAGAGCCTGGCTACCAGACACTAACATCTCTCAGATGTTCATTAATCATGCCTTTTAAACTGACTTCTCTGATTCTTTTTTCACCTGAACTGAGTCTAACTGTTGGTTTTCTTTTGCTCCAGCATTTCAGTGGTTTCTTGCTGTCGAGTCCTCACCGTTGTCTCACCTCTGTGGTTCTTTGATTTCTGTGTTCACGGAGATGTTGCACTGATGAGTTAGGAGGCCTTCATGCGGACTGAACAAATTATTTGTCTAAATCGCGACGGAAGTAAGGGCGAGGATTGTGGCCACGTAAAATCGATTTAAGCCCCCCAGTGGAAATCTTCCACTGACCGTTCCAAGGCGGCTCTTCTGTGGCGATTTATTTATGTTGTTGTTTGTTACTTACTGTGTGTATCACTTGTGTCTTTTAATTTTGGATGACCATATGACCATTTTGTGGGAAAGTAACTGTCCATATGGCCTTCCTTTGTTTAGGTTTCCATTATGGTCTGGTCGCTTAATGTTTGTATTTCTTTCCCTTTGGTGTCTTTTATGGATGGAGTAAGTTAATTGTATCAATTCCTGATCTTTGTTTTACTTCTACTTTGTAGTCAAGCAGTGGTAAAATAGGGCACATTTTGTCTTTCTTTTTTATCAACTTTCATCAGATATGTAACACATTCTTATATCTAACAAACATTAATTCTGTTATGCCTTACTCAATGTCAGATATTTCATGTGGTTAATATAGCAAACATGGATGACTTCAGACACTGTTAGCAATATGTGTTCTGCATCAGATTCTGAGAGAAACTTTTAAACCAGATTAAGGATTGCACAATCCCCATTAAGACAAAGACCCTACCCTACCCTACCTACCCCAAAGCACCCTACCTACCCCACCTACCCCAATCCAACCCTACCTACCTACCCCACCCTAGCTACCCTATTCTACCTATACAACCCCACCCAAACCTACCCCACCCCACACCAATGCACCCACCCTACCCATCCAATCCTACAGTACCCTACCCTACCTAACCTAATGTTACCCCTACCCCACCCTACCTTCCCTATCCTCCTCCACCTACCTCACCATAACAAAACCGACCCCACCACTCCCCAACGCACCCACCCTACCCTACCCGAATCCTACCTACCCTACCCCAAGCCCACGCCCATCGGGGCTTGATGAAATAGATGGGTTGCATGATGCTTCCACACACAGCTGAAACCAACCACACACGAGCATTGGTAAACTGCTTAGAGGAGCTTTGCCTGCCCAGGCAAAGCAGTGCGAGTCAGACCGTCCTCTTGATTTCATTGGGCAACAGGGCTTGAGATGTCAAAAAATATTAATGTCGGTAAAAAGTCCCACAAAATTGGAAGCAATGTCTCCAAAATGACCTATACAGTGTTGACGAGGACATAAAACCTCGAATCAGACAGTCAGACCTACCCTACCTAACCTTACCCTCTCCCTGCCAAACTAACCCAACCCACCTTCCGTACCCTACTACCCTTCACCTACCCTACCCCAACCCAACCCCAATCCCATCCTACCTACCCAACCCACCCCACCCTTTCCAATGCCCACCGACCCCAACCTACCTATCCTACCTTACACTACCCACCCCACCTACCCCAACCCCACTCCACCTACTTTATCCTACGTACCCACCCTTACCCAATACCACCCTACCTACACTATCCTTCCTAACCCTACCACACCCCACCTACCCGAACCCCACCCACCCTAGCTACCCTACTCCCAACCCCGCCCCAACCTACCCCACCACACCTACCTAGTAGTACCTACCCTACATAATCTTACCCTACCCTTGCTCACCCAACCCCAACCTACCTTCCCTACCCACCTCCACCTACACCACCCCTAGAAAACTGATCCAACCCCCAATGCAACCACCTACCCCACTCTCACCCTACCTACCCTACCTTATACCCTAGCCCTGCCCAACCAACCTTCCCTACCTACCCACCTCCACCTACCTACCCTACCCCACCCACCTCCATCTACCCCAACCTACCTACTCTACCTACCCCCATTCCAATGCACCCAACCAACCCACCCCACCCAACCTATCCATCACAACCACCTTCCCTGCCTCAATCCACACCCACCTACCCCAGTATCTTCCAAGCCACCATTCCCAACCTAACCTTACCCTAACCCACACAACCCCAATCTACCTACCCTATCCATCCCAAACAACCCCAACCCCACCTACCTACCATACCCTACCCTATCTTACCAACCCACCACCCAACTCCAACCTACTTACCTACTCTACCCATCCCCACCTCCAAAGCCCACCCCATACATACCCTAGTATCTATTTACCCTACCCCCATCCCATTCCACCCCAACATACCCTACCCTACCCTACCACACCCCACCCAACCCCAATCACAACTGTATTCAAATGGTCTAGGCCATGCCTGCTACGCTAGTACATGAAAAAAATGTTTAAAACACACTTCTCATCAAACCATGACATGCAGCATTTATTGGTTATGAACTACAGAATTTTCTCAATTTTTTGATGCCCCTGACTTGTTCTTGATCTGAGCGAATTTGGTTGGATAACAATCAACCCAAAAATACAAATATCTTTCTCTATATGATAAATTCATTTTACATTTTATTGTTATAAATGCTGTATTGTAATGACCACCATGCAGATCAAATTTTGCATTCATGTTTTGATAGAGAAATCTGCATTTAATTCCACAGAACTTATGAAAAATATTTTAAATGACTGTGAAACCTTTGACATTACATTTGCAAGAAATACTTTTAAAGTAACTATTTGCAAAAGCTTTGCACCTGAATAAAAATCAGAGTTGATGTTTGCAAACTGTTTGCAGGCTGCTATTGAGGTAAGGCTGTTAATTAATCTTACTATATGATTTTAAGTCGCTGTTTGCAAAAGCTTTGCAGTATGAAAAAAGTCAGAGATACTGTTTGCAAAACCTTTGCAGTGTGCTAAAAACATTATGTTTGTATTTGCAATCCCTTTGCAATGGTACAGGTATTTTTGCAAAATGTTTGCACCAATATGTTGCAAAGCACTTGCAAAGGGTATGCAACTGGTTATTTTACTAGAACATATTCAGAATATACTCTGCAAATGGAATGCAAAGGATTATTTTTGTATGGGTTTGCTACAGAAAAGATAGAGTTGTTGTTAATGGTGACTCTCCTGAGTGGGATCCAGTTTTGTCAGGGACCCACAAGGGACTGTTCTTGGCCATCTGTTATTATCCCTGTAGATAAATGATATTTCCACTGATAATGACTCAGAAATAACAAAGTCGTCACAGAACTCGTCACAGATGACTGTTTTTGCTACTGGGAAATTAGAGATGCATTGGACTCGCTGAAACTTCAGAACGATATAGACAGCTAAGGATGTTGGGCACGAAAATGGGGCATCAGATTTCACCCGGTTTAATGCAATATTTTGCAGATAACTAGGAAGAGAACCAATAAAATTGAGGCTTCTTACACCTTAGAGGGAATGGTCCCCAAAAATATGGATTCCAATAAATACCATTTGAAATGGAAAACACGTTAGCAATATGTGTACTAAGGCAAATAGAAAGCTTGGTTTCCTGGGGCAAAATCTTCATCTGTGACCTCAGGATGTAAAAGAGGCAGCATATAAAGGACTTGTTCACCCAATCTTGGAATATGGTGGTTGAATCTGGGACCCAAGTAAGTTGGGTCCCAGATTTTGATAAAGTTCAGAATAGAGCTGCTAGATCTGTAACAAGCAATTACAGCTTTGAAACTGGGGGCATGACTGGAATACTAGGAAAATCAAGATTGGAGTCTCTCAAGAAAAGGAGAATAAACAGTAGGCTCATACTATTATACAAAGGTCTAAAGGGTGCTGCCAGCATTCCAACAGATGACCTTGTTCCCCCAGCTAGGTGCTGTAGAAATTCCAATTCATTGGTGTTTCAGAGCCCTACCACAAGATCTGACATTTACAAAAACTCTTTCTTCCCTGGGACTATTAGAGATTGGAATGCCCTTCCCTATTCAATCATTTCCATGGTTGAAAGTGCTGATGATGGTGTAGCTAAGTTTGCCTCTTTGGTGAGAGCTAGGGACTAACTTCCCATTTCACAGGTCTTGGTGTATGAATGTCATGTGATGTGTCAACGGTAACAATTCTGATTCTGATCAGTATTGTTGACGTTTTAATGTACCGTTAATAATTAGAGATTATTTCTATTGACTTCAGGAGCAGTCTGACCTGAGTCTGCAGTGTTAGATCAGGCCTATCTATCCCAATACTAAGGATCATTACGGTAATATTTTCTTACTGTCAGGACATTAATTCAAAATCTATTGGTTACACTAAGGAATGCTTTGGCATATTCTGCATAGACCTCCGTGGCCTAGTGGTAAAGAGTGCAGACTCTGTCACTCATAATCATTAGGTCTATCACCGTTGTTGGTTCTAGCCTTGCTCAGGTCACATATGAGACGCCAAGTTCTGCAATGGAAGGTCAAGTGTGTTACAGTGGGTACTGTGGTTTTCATGCACCTAGGATCTAGGATTAACGCTCTACTGGAAATAAGTGAAATAACCTTGGAGCCGTCCAACCAAAACAACAACTGTTTACAAAAAAAAAAAAAAAAAAAAAAATAGCTGCATTTTCTTTTACATGTGTATTTCTAAGTTTTCAGTCAAGATCAGATGTTGTAGTTGAACATATTGCGAAGGTATACTGAATGTTACAGGTTCTATGATTCCCCCTACAATCAGCTAACTGATGTTGTGACAACATATTAACTTTCACCAGTAGATGTACATTTTAAAAGATCATTAATTTGTAAAATACAATTGAAAGTTGCAATACTGTTAAATGCACTCTGTCGACAGTTGTGTTAATATTATGGATAGCATGGAAGTATGCTTTATATAGTCCATACCCTCAAGGATTATAGGGTAATTGTATCACACAGCGACAGGTAGTAACAAAACGTCAACAGAGAGCATGTTTTGAACCAGCGTGTTACGTCATTGTTTATGAAGTACATGTACCGTAAAATCTCTATTAGAAGCCCATACTCTAATAAACGCCCACCGCCAATTTGGATGTTAAAAATGGCGATTTTTGGCAATTCTCAGAAAAAAACAAAGCACGGTTTATTGCAAATTCTAGTTCTTGCACTACCACTGAACTTTCTAAATTATTAACTTCCTGTCTTACTGCTATTAAAACGCATGTAATTAAATATTGTGATAAAGTCTTTGAAAGATCAGGAAGAAATCTGTTTTGGTCTATAAAAAATTCGAATGAGGTTTTAAATAAATTGAAATCTAGACAGTTTCGTGCTTCTAGTCTGTCTACCTACGATTTTTCCACTCTTTACACTACACTTCCTCATAATCTTATAAAAGAAAAACTTAATGATTTAATTGAATGGGCTTTTAACAGAGAAGATTCTCTCTATCTTGCATGTAATGTCAGAAATGCATTTTTCACTTCTAAAGAGCATAAGAATTATACACTTTGGTCATGTCAGAAAGTGTGTGATGCCCTCACCTTTCTACTTGACAATATTTATATTAGATTCGGTACTAAGTTATTTAGACAAATTGTGGGTATTCCGATGGGTACTAATTGCGCACCTCTTGTGGCTGATCTGTTCTTGTATTGTTATGAAAGAGACTTCATTTTGTCGCTTTCCATTGATAACCAATCTGAAATTATTGAAACTTTTAGCTCTACTTCTAGATATTTAGATGATTTATTAAATATTGATAATACCTATTTTGATGGTTTGATCAGTCAGATTTACCCCCTAGAACTTCAGTTAAATAGAGCAAATTCTTCTGATACCGAGGCCCCGTTTTTGGATTTACATCTATCTATTGTAGATGGATTTGTTTCGTGCACAATTTATGATAAACGCGATGACTTTGATTTTGAGATTGTAAATTTTCCTTTTTTGGATGGTGATGTTCCTCGTGCGCCATCCTATGGCGTTTATATTTCGCAATTAATTCGATTTGCTAGAGTATGTAGTCATGTAACTGACTTCAACACTCGTAATAAATTATTAACGGCTAAACTCCTTAATCAGGGTTATCGGTACCATAAACTACGCAAAGCCTTTTCAAAATTTTATAGACGCCATTCTGATTTAATTTCAAAATTCAATATTGGACTTAAATCTCTTCTGCAACAAGGTCTATCGGAACCCGAATTTTATGGTGACTTAGTATATAAATTCAGAAAAATATATAACCGCAATGACTTCAGCACCCAATTTCGTAAAATCATTCTTCGATATAAAAAGATTGGGTACAACATGGATATTATACGACAGACTGCATGCATGGTAGTTAACCCAATCACGGTTGGCAACTTTGCTTCCCTCTTTAATTGCACGCCGGTGGGTCAGGCCTCAGATTCTATGACGGCTCCAACGTAAAGGCTTATTGAAAATTAAAGAGATAATGTTGGTTGGTGCCTGATGCTCTGTCTCTGGTCAGGCTCATCGGAGTCTAACTGTTGGTTTTCTTTTGCTCCAGCATTTCAGTGGTTTCTTGCTGTCGAGTCCTCACCGTTGTCTCACCTCTGTGGTTCTTTGATTTCTGTGTTCACGGAGATGTTGCACTGATGAGTTAGGAGGCCTTCATGCGGACTGAACAAATTATTTGTCTAAATCGCGACGGAAGTAAGGGCGAGGATTGTGGCCACGTAAAATCGATTTAAGCCCCCCAGTGGAAATCTTCCACTGACCGTTCCAAGGCGGCTCTTCTGTGGCGATTTATTTATGTTGTTGTTTGTTACTTACTGTGTGTATCACTTGTGTCTTTTAATTTTGGATGGCCATATGGCCATTTTGTGGGAAAGTAACTGTCCATATGGCCTTCCTTTGTTTAGGTTTCCATTATGGTCTGGTCGCTTAATGTTTGTATTTCTTTCCCTTTGGTGTCTTTTATGGATGGAGTAAGTTAATTGTATCAATTCCTGATCTTTGTTTTACTTCTACTTTCCAATAAACGCCCACTTTACTCTGATGTTGACTGATAGGAACTTTTTGTGACTGTGTGACAGGGTCAGAAATTAAACAAGTCAAACAAAATGACTTCAGGTTTTACGTATTTTGCCGTGTTTGACACGAAATGAGATAAATATTCCCAATTAAAAGACGCTAGATTCATCAATGCATTTAACACATTATTACGAAAACATGCCTATTCAAATAATAGATTAACTGAAAATTTTGTCATCAAAGAATGGAAATTTTCTGATATTTTTCATGTATCTGCTCAAATAATAGATTGTAGGTACTCGATAGAATCACCTTGCTTAAGCGCTTCTAACGGGTACCAATAATCTATGATTTTGAGCAGAAATAAGTAAATAATGTATAGGCCAGTAAACTGTGGTTATAGGGGCGCAAAATTATCTACGCGTTTTCGTGAGGTGGTTACCTTTTTATTGTCTCGGTAACAGGCACTGTGAATGAAACAAGTGCCCATGGCAGTCTTGCCCTCTTTAGGATGAAATAATGTTCTGAGCTGTACTCATGCTCCGCAATTTCTGTGTCAATAGCTTACACTACTGATGTTCACATGACTATCATTATAAAACGTTATCCAGGTAACGTTTATTTACAGTTGCGCTATCCTTTTCAGGTACGATTTTTGGACTGGTCTTATTTGTTGGGTTTGGAACAACGTGTAGACCCAGATCAGATGATACACACTGCACCGTCTGATCAGGGTATACATCGTTTGCAGAATGTAAAGGGTGTTAAGGACTACAAAACTGTCCGTGTTTCTGTTAATCCAACCGACCCGACCATGAACTTTTTTATTAACTCTTTTATGCTTTTATGACCATCCCGAAAAAGATCATAAAGATGTTTTCTTATATACCAACATTACTATTTACTAGAACTGATGATTAAAATTCATAAATCTGCCAAAATAGACTAACTTATACATAAAGGTGTTAAACAGTTTATAAGTTTTCTTACATGGTGCTCAAAGCCTCATTATTTGAATGTTTCTGGTATTATGGTTGGAATTTAGTCCTTACAAAAAAGTTTACAATTTTTTCCATATTTACTAGCACACTTATACAACATACGCACATTTTGAGAACAGCATGCGAAATATTTGTGAAATGGAGCCTAATTGTTTTATATGATCAGCCTCCATCTGTCGTTGTGATACCTTCAAATACTTGCTAACCTACAAATCTGTTCATTGTGATCAGAGTCTACGCAGTTTGAAAAATCCCTCTTTTTTTCTGAGCTATTAATATCTGAACGCTGTAATTATTTTATATGGTCAGCCTGCATCTGATACCTTCAAATACCTTATAACCTATAAATCTGTTTATTGTGATCATAGTCTACACAGTTTGAAAAAGCTCTCTGTTTTCTGACCTATTAACGTGTTAACGAGCGAAGATAGCAAAAGCACAGGCTGATCTTCGACAAACAAAATATATATACATATAAATAAAATGATAAAAAAAAAATCAGGCCGAAACGACCCATCCCCTAAATTGGGCCGAAACGACCCAGGCCGAAACGACTCAGGGCCGAAACGACCCAGGGACCGAAACGACTCGGGACCGAAACGACCCGCGACCGACATCTCAAGCATTGCCGAAAAATGAAGCCAATATGGTTTATATGTTTGGACGTTCCAACACTGGACAGGCTTAGACCCTCTAAGCAGTTTACCAGGACTCGAGTGCGACCGGTTCCAGCTCTGGATGGAAGCAACATGCGGACCTATCTATTTCTCTTTAAGGCCGGATGTGCGGGGGCATTTTGTATAAGCTTATACTTGTTAATTAACAGGACCAATTCTTGGAATTGGTCGATGTCTATTTATAAAGCAACCAACCCGGATTAGCTGCATGCAGCTAAATTTTAAATGTGTTTACAGTACTCATTCTGTACTCGAGAGTGACCGCCTATGTAAATGCGGTATGCAGCCTTATCTGTTGCGCACATGTTTGAACAGGGCTTTCCCAGTTACGTCAGTAGACGGTCTAAATTAAACAGGGGTATCACCAATCCAATCTAAATGGCTTCCAATCGAAATTGGAAGCCAAAAAACGTTAATAACATTTGCTTTAGTGAAGGAATGGGAGGTAAATACTATTCTATTCTAAGACAAGGCTATTGTACCACCAGTCATTTTCTGAGAAACAAGATGGCAGCAACGAGAAAGAAAGTGAGGTTTTGGACCGTCATATGCGAATTTCATGTTTCTATAGCCTCTAATAAACGCTCACCCCACTCTTCAGGAAAGGTAATGATTCTAATAAATGCCCGGTACATGTAATGCCAACAGCGTTCGATGAAAAGATGTGAAACAATTCAAAACGTAAATGTTACAAGCGAAATAATATGGCGATTTTTCGCTTGGATTCTTTCAAAGATGGCAGCTTCTAATTGAATAATTATTCCGCCCTGGCTGTTAAGTTCATTCTTACGTTTTCGAAATAATTCCTTTACATTTTCCATTGTGCTGCCATTTTTAACATTTCGATGTCCAAGTTGGATTTAAAAGGAATGAATTATTATTTTTGTGGATTTTATCGAACAAACTTAGCATGAAGCCCTTCATGCAGTTTGTGAGTGATTCGCCGGAGTTTACACATCAATAAAATCAACAAAAATAAAATTCATTCTATACTAACATAAAAGAGGTTTTCTCGAGGGCTCATATTATGTTTTACAGACTACTATGAGCAGTTGAATCATCCCAGATTGTCATAATGGTTGTCCACTCTATGACAACCAACGAGTAAATCTTATATACTCTATAACTGCTTACTCGACAGTTTCAACTCAAGTCATTCTCTTCGGTAACAATCTGTTGCCGGTACATGCAAATAATGTCATCTTTGAAGCTGTGCAGAAATACATTAGAGAGACTAAAAGATTTTGAGCATCATTGAAGTGGCTGTACCTTGCAACAGTCATCATGCCTTCCCCTTGACCCTCTGGATTCCACTCATTATATTTTTGTACTTTTGTCTTATCTTATTTTTCTTGTCATATTCATTTTTTCTACCTAAACGCTTATCAATCAATTATCAATTATGAAATTCCAAGTTCATGATGATTTTGCTAAATCTTGATGCATTTGCTATCTTTCTAAAGACTTAAGCACGTAGAAATGCTCATATGAAAAACGTCTTATCACATACATGTATATTATTAAGTATGATATTATTTGCTTGTGTCTATTCGATACCGTTACATGTATTTAAAAACTGTCTACCGTCATTATAGATGTAAATGTATATATTGTGTTTGAGGAGAAGAACTAAATAAGCTGATAGCTTCCGTTCTAATCCTGGTTATAAAGTAAAAAATTATATATTGTATTTCGTATGGTGAACAGAGAAATAAATACGTTTAAACTATAATGGACACTTATTCCGTTTTTACTGCCATTTCTTTGCCATTGTCTGGAACAAACAAATATTGCAAGATTTTTTATACAGATGCCAAAGATTCCAATCTTAGCTGTGCTTTTTGTTGACTATCTGGGATCAAGTAAACTAAGAAAAATGGCCATTATGTAGCTACCATTCTTAAACTGGCTGCGTAATAACAGTACATGTAATTCAAAATCCTTTTTTAAAGGATCTTTGTCTCAGTCGGATAGTTAGGCATTTGTTTTGTATGTATGTTTCATATGTTTCATATCATAATTAAAATATTTTATTTCTATTGTTGAGCATTTACTCTTATACTTTTATAAAGGGCAAGACTTAGAGTCGTATTTATTTACTCAATTATTCCACAATAAACCTCATCAACACCATCAATACAAGAAGTGTAACAAGCAAAGGCTCATATCAGCCTATTCTAATGCATTCTACTAAATGGAAGCTCAGGTAAAAGCAACAAGACAGTATGCAAGCTGAGTCTTTTGTAGAATCTCATATCATAACCCCTTGGTCGAGACAAACAAAACTGCAAACTTTTTTATAAGCCTGTGATCAATTTCTTCAACACCTCAGCAAGTGAATGTCTCCTCCTAACTGAATGAATGATGTATTAACATGAATGAATGGATGATAATGGAAATTTATGATAATATGGTGACAATGCTGATAAAAGTCAAAAGTTGCAAAGGAAAGTTTGCCTGCTGTCAAAATGAAAATTGCAAAGATGGAAAAAGAAAGAAAGAAGTGTCAGTTTTCCAAACAAAAGACACGGAAATAGAGATATATGCTTATGTTTCCAGTTTTTAAGCCATCCAAAAAGTGACAAATGTATATAAATAATATAGTAATAAAACTCAGCAGACTCTGATGACATAAAAACAAAACAGAAAAAGGTCACAAAAATTCTCTTACATACATAAGGATGAAAACCAACCCACAAAAACATTTACACTCTAAGATTGGAGATTGTTTTTTGCTGCATTCTATTGTTTCAGTTAAAATTCTCTTTTATGTAAGAATGAAAACCACACCGCAGAAAACATTTTCAATCTAAGATAGGTGATTATTTTTCGCTGTAGACGACAGTTTCAGTTATTTGATTAGTTCTTTCCAATGCTGCAACCAGAAATATGTCCATGCTGCTAGACCCAGTACTTCAACGCCTATTGTTTTGTCTTTAAGGCAATAAAGGAATTAGAAACATAAAAATCTGAGCACATGATCTCAAGGTTAGGCGGGGACAGGAATAGCACTAAATAAAACTTTGGCTAAATACATATCATCTATCACCCACCCCATGGCATGGGAAAGCGACTTCTTATACTTGACGTAGACAAGATCACATGGGTGCTGTAATTGTTGTCTTGATTATAATTAGGTAGTCGCCAGCACTTCATAACATTCATATATGGTGAGGAGATTAACTAAAATATCTCAACTAAACATGCTACGCGAAAAGACTTTCCGTTAACAAAATTGGAACTATAAAGCAGGTAGTAAGCTATGCTTATTGGTGCTTAGTGCCATGAAGAATGAACAAATCTGAGTCAGCTAAGCAATACATGCATATCCGGCCATGATTGAATATATGGAAGGTTTCTTTGTTTAATCTGTGAGTGCCAGCATTTTTTTCAATGTGCCTTTTTTTGTAATATGTAGTTGCTGAGTCTAACCAGTTTTGAGCAGTATAGTGAAATGATAAGAAAGAATGAGGGAATAGTTTGGGCAAGAGTTAATGAAATGTTGTTTTGTTTGTTTGATTTGAGGTTTAACCTCCCCGTCAACACTGTAAAGGTCATTTTGGAGACGTTACTTCCAATTTTGGGGGACTTTTACCCGACACTGAGATGAAATGACATCTCAAGCCCTGTCGCCCAATGAAACCAAAAGGGTTTATAAGCATGGACGGACTGACACTCACACCGCTTTGCCTGGGCAGGCTTAGATCCTCCAAGCGGTTTACCAGTACTCGTGTGTGGGTCAGATTCAGCTCTGCGTGGAAGCATCATGCAGCCCATATATTTAAGCCTCGATGGGTGGGGGCCGGATGAAATGTTGTATGTAGTCATTAGGCGATTCTAATTAATTCATACAACATACCCTTATTTCATGTAACATCGAAAAGTTAAATTATTCCCATTATGCTGGCAAGTCTGTTGCTTTGAGTAACCCACGGTGACTTGAATAAATTTTCATGTCCCAAAGGTGTTTGTATGTACTATGAATTGGAGGCTTTTCTAGACACTCAACAAACATAGCCTTCCGTAAGATGACTTATTGTTGTTACCGTCAGAAACCCTCTAATAATTATATGATTAACCAATGGCAGTTCTTGTCTAACTTAACCCATAAAATGCCAATCACGACAATTGTCGTCTGCTTTTCCATCTGCTGGTTATCTTAAAAGTAATTTTTTTGCAAATAGTGTGGGCCCAGATCAGACTGCTCCTACAGGAGCAGATCTGGGCCCACACTGTTTGCCTGTATGCAAAAATATTTTTAAAAAGTTTGCAAAAAAAAAAAAATCAGCAGAGAACATTTTCAGATGCAGTTTTTCTTGGCGTCTTATGAGTTAAGTGTTTTATGAAGATACAATATTCAATAAAACCAACGGAATTTATCTGGAAAAAAAACACACACACACACACACAGAGAAAAAAAAAATGAAACAAAGCATGCAAACTTCCAGCTGTAGCTTGGGGAAAAAACAAAGTAAGTCAAAAAGAGCAAACTGAAGAGGGTTCAGAGATGGTGAATAGGAACTGCTATGGTGAAAAGCTACACAGAAGAGATACTAAGTCAAGAGCATTTTCTTCATTTTTCAGCAAAAATATCAGCAAAAAATAAAAATAAAATCCTATATCAGAATCCCTCATCAGCAATCATATTTTGGAATACAGTTTCCATCTTCCTTGCGACAATAATTTTCTATATCTCTGGTACAGGAACTACAGGCACCTATAATTCAGTTTCTGAACAGCTCAATCCGGTGCAGAGCGGAATGTGTACATGTCCTTTGAAATATTCAAGACTTCCATGGCAATCATCTTGGTGAAGCTGATGACGATTTCGTGTTTAACCATGTGCCATCCCTCTTTGTGCGTCATAAAGAGACAAACAGTTATGATCAGAAGGTATGTAGTGTTATGAGAATGTTGAAATTAAAGTAGATGGTCATCTTGGATATCGAATGCAATTATTTTAGCAAATCTGAATCTCCATGTCGCCACAATGCCTCAAACCAAATTTGACACTATCACGGCCATCTTGGACATCAAAATTCTGAATTTCCATGCTGCCAAAATGCAGTCCACCAAGTTTGGGCTCAGGAGCAGCTGTTGCTGTTTTAAGGTAACATGATGGCCACTGTGGCATGTTGGCTAGCGGAACAAAATGATTTGAGACTGAATCTAAATGTCCCCCAAATGCTCCCACCGAGTTTACACGGACTTACCATTTGGGAGATGTGGTTTTATGATTTCAAGATAGCAAACATGGTGGCCCATCTGGGATACTGGAACAGAATGATTTCCCACCTATAAGTTTCCATGTCACCCAAATTCCTCCAGTCAAGTTTCAGCTCAACCCATTTACAGTTTGGGAGATGCTGTTTGAAGAATTTCAAAATGGCTATCACAATGTCCACCTTGGATATTGGTAGAGAAATACTTAATTCTGCATATCCACATCAATCTAAAACCTCACAATGAGGTTTTCCCTCATTCTGACTTATCGTTCAGAGCAGATGAGTTTTGAAAATTTTCAAGAAGTTCCTCAAGGTCACCATCTTGGATATCGTAAAAAAAAATTAACAATTCTTGAATCTTCCAATTGCCCCAATGCTTCCAATGAAATTTCAGCTCAATCTGACATTCGTTCTGAGAGATGTGGTTTATAGAGGATCTTACATGAGTGTTCATGTATTATTGAATTTATTAAAGCCTCGCATTTTATCCCTTTTCCTCAATGAGTTTAATAAATTCAATAATACTTGAGCACGAATGCAAGATTCTATTTATCATATGACATTTAAAACGCATTTTATTCACGATTGTTTTATAAAAATTTCAATAATCCGTCATTAGTAAACGCGACGTCGCTAAGGACGTCGTACATGTAACGTTACGGGACGTATCTAGCTAATTTGCATATTTAATCCACTAGTGGATTATCGTAAATAATACATGGCGTTATTACACTCTCAGACATGACGTCATATGATAATAAAAGCACGCTAACACTGCATGATACCCCACCACTGCAAGATAATATGGTCATAGCCTTGCCCATAATAGTGGTACTTTTAAGTGTTATAGTTATCTGTAAAACTTCACTAAGGCATTCAATATAGTAAAGGAACTACATGCATGTATATCAAAAGGGCAGATAATACAATAACCAGAAAAGCAGAGTGACTGTCCTTGGCAATAATATGTGTCCTTTAGTGTTTTAAAATTTGAAGAAAATCCATGAAAAGATTCTTAAGTTATTGATCGCAAACTCCAAAAAAAAAATTGTGAGAAATTAATCAAGTTATCGGTCGGAAATGGTGTGGATGGACGGACGAATGGACAGACACCGGAGGGTATATTATAATAACCAAGCACTATCGTGTGATGGGGTATAACAAAAAGAAGAAAAGAAAAAAAAGTCATTCCCGATATAAACATGTAGGCACAATTTGAAAAAAAAAATGTGAAAAATTAATCAAGTTATCGGTCGGAAATGGTGGGGATGGATGGACGGACGGACAGACGGACGGACGGACGGACGGACAGACACTGGAGGATATATTATAATATCCCAGCACTATCGTGTAATGAAGTATAACAAAAAGAAGAAAAGGAAAAAAAAAAAAGGTAAAAAAAAGGAATGAAAAACAAAAAATGAGAAAAAAAAAAACGAAAAAAAAAAAAAAAAAATACATTGCAAAAAGAAAGAAAAGAAAAATAAACAGAAAAAAAAGAAAAGAAAAAACGAGAAAAAAAGGAAAAAAAAAAAAGAAAATTCCATTCCTCCACGGGGGTTTGAACTCACGCCCCTCAGATTCATAGCACAAATTAATCCAGTTATTGGTCGGAAATGGTGGGGACGGACGGACGGACAGACACCGGAGGGTATATTGTAATATCCCAGCACTATCGTGTGATGGGGTATAACAAAAAGAAGACTAGAAATGCGTCCATAGGACACGGATGCCCCCGCCCGAAAATATGTCTATGTTCGTTTTCATCCATAGAAAGTTATTGACAGTGTTTAAGTTTTGGACCCTTTTTATGCCATTTGACCTCCAAGTATGACCTTGGAGGTACGGATCTGGGTTTGCACGTGACACATTGTCTCATGATGGTTAACATTTCTTCAAAATTATTTCAAAATCCATCCAAAAATAAGTAAGTTATTGGCTGCATTTAAGTTTCGGACCCATTTTTTGACCTTTGACCTCCAAGTATGACCTTGACCTTGGAGGTACGGACCTGGATTTTGCATGTGACACACCGACTGATGATGGTTAACATTTCTACAAAGTAATTTCAAAATCCATCCAGAAATAAGAAAGTTATTGACTGCGTTTAAGTTCCGGACCCTTTTTTTTTACCTTTGACCTCAAAGTATGACCTTGACCTTGGAGGTACGGACCTGGGTTTTGCAGGTGACACATCGACTCATGATGGTTAACATTTCTCATAAAATAATTTCAAAATCCAGCCAGAAATAAGAAAGTTATTGACTGCGTTTAAGTTTCGGACCCTTTTTTTGACCTTTGACCTCCAAGTATGACCTTGACCTTGGTGGTACGGACCTGGGTTTTGCACGTGACACGTCGTCTCATGATGGTTAACATTTCTGCCGAGTAATTTTAAAATCCATCAAGAAATAAGGAAGTTATTGACTGCGTTTAAGTTTCGGACGCACGGACGGACGCACGGACGAACGGACGCACGGACGAACGGACAGGGGCAACGCTATATGCCCTTTCCACCATTCTTCGAATGGCGGGGGCATAAAAAGGGTGAAAAAAAAAGGGAAAAAAAAGGAATGAAAAACAAAAAATGAGGAAAATTAAAAAAAAATAAAAAAAAATAAAAAAATTCATTGCCAAAATAAAAAGAAAGAAAAAGAACACACAAAAAAAAAAAACGAAAAAAAAAAAAAAAAAAATTTCCATTCCTCGACGGAAATTTGAACTCACGCCCCTCATATTCATAGTCAACAATAGGATTTGTAGTCCAGCACTCTAACCACTACACTGGCAGTGATAATCAATATATTTCATAAATTAAAGGAATGAATGCGCAGAAACTATTTAATGGGAATTGTTAACGACCAATTTTTCGTTAAATGTTAACGCATTTTGTGTATTCACAACACAAAACCTGCTTATTATGGTCGTTTATACATCAGTGCAGTTTCATCCAAATATTCCATATAGTAAAGGAATAAGTCCCCAAAAACCATTTAATCGGAATTTTTAACGACCATAATTCCGTTAAATGTTAATGTATTTTGCCCATTTACAATCCCAAACCACTCATACCCAATGCCAATGTGTATACAAAATTTGAAGAAAATCCGTGAAAAACTATTCAAGTTATTGATCGGAAACGCCCCAAAACCCCTTATTTTGAACTAAAAAGGGCCATAACTCTGTCAAATGTTAACGGATTTTGCCCATTAACAATCCCATACCACTCATTCCCGATATATACATGTATGCAAAATTTGAAAAAAAATCGTTAAAAATTACTCAAGTTATCGATCGGAAATGGTGCGGACGGACGGACGGACATACGGACGGACGGACACCGGAGGGTATATCATAATACCCTGCCACTATCGTGTGGTGGGGTATAAAAATAATTTCAAAATGGCTGCCATGGCGGTCACCTTGGATATCAGAAAGAAACTATTTAAGCAATTATAAATCACCATGTCACCCTGATGCCTCCCATCAAGTTTCAGCTAATCCCGACCTTCGGTTCAGGTGGGTTGATTGGTTTTTGTTTTCGCCAAAAACTGACAACTGCCCTTCTTGAATCATGGGAAGGGAGAGAATGACCGTGGAAAAGATTTCACGACCAATCTTCACGAAAGAATTTTGCCAACCCCGGCAGGTGTTGAATCCGCGTCCTCCTGATCACCAGTCAGATGCGCATCCAACTGACCTACTGAGGCCGCGGAGGTGGGTTGAATAATTTCAAGATGGAATCTATTGAGGCCACCTTAGATATCAAAACAAACTGATTTTCAAAATTCTATATCATCACATCATCCTGATGACTCCCATCAAGTTTCAGCTCAAGCCGACATAGTTCCGTTGTACATATAAAGATGGCGGCCGTTTGCGAGAAAGTGCAGTATTCGGATACTTCAGCTATTTTTTCTGGGAACTGTGGCCTCTAATAAACGCCTACCCCACTTCCCATGAAAGGTAATGATTATAACAAATGCCCAGGGTGTTTAATAGAATTCTTAGGGTAAACTAACACACAAACATACACACAGACAGGATTAACACTAAATGCCGTCTGACAATGGTGGGGGCATACAAAGATAGATTAGGTCGCACACTGTCAATATTTTTTATCAATCTATGGATTTGTGGCATACATCTGGGGCCAGTTGTTCAAAGCATCGTTAGCTTAACGAGCTCGTTAGTGGTCAAATTGTTAACTCTTCTAGCAAGTACAATATCGTAAATTTTGGCATTTTTGCTGAAAAAATGTGAGCAGCTTTTGCATCCGCAAAAGCTGCTCACATTTGTTTCAGCAAAAATTTCAGCATATCTTCCATATTTAATGATCAAAGTTTTAAAGATATGTTAACTAAAAACATTGTTAGTTTTGAACAACTGGACCCTGGTTGAGATCAGCATGCAGAGGTATGACTAATCAAAGGTGTTAATGGAAGAATTGCAGATGACCGAAAACCATACTTTTTGCCAGCCTACATCATCCCTAGAGAATTTGTCACTGTCCACTTTCTCTGTAATCTTAACCCTTATCTTGCTGTTCACGACAGCCCCTATCTTTGCAAATAGTGTAGATCCAGATCAGATGGCTTCCGAAGAAACAATCTGATCAGGATCTACACTGTTTGGAATTCAGTTTATGAATTTGTAGCAATAAATTACATCAAGTAATTTGATTGGCTGATAGACAGAAATGTGTGTGGCTTAAATGAATATTCAGCAAGATATGGGTTAATCAACCAAGGGGACGTAAGTAACACCATCCTTAATAGTTTTCATATATCACCAGTTTAATAAGTAACTTTCAGAAAGATTCAATCAAAACTGATGTTTATATCTGATGAAAAGGTCAAAAATAGTCATTTTCAGCAAACAAGGGAGCATAACTCTATGACTATTTGGCTGACCTTGCCAGTTTTCAAACTCATAATAGCCTTTTATCGCCAGCCTACTGATATGTAAGTTTCAAAAAGATCCCATCAAAACTGAAGACGTTATGCTGATGACAAGTCGAAAATAAGTGTTTTTCATTAACAAAGGGGATGTAACTCCAAGAAATGCTGACCTAGCGATTTTTTTTAACTCAGTCAAGCTTTTATCCCCAGTTTAGTTGTATATAAGGTTCATGAAGATCAAAACTGGTGTTCATTTGCTGATGACAAGGTTAAAAATACCAAATAATCGTGTAATTATCAAAACTGAAAGGGCTACATAATCATTGATGACAAGGTTTGTCAGCAATCAAAGGGACAAAACTCTACATGATTAATAGGCAAACTCTGCTAAGTGTTTGAACTCATCCTAGCTTTTATCCCCAGCCTACTTATAAGTTTCAGGAAGATACAATCAAAACTAAAGGGGCTACAGTGATGACGAGATCGAAAATAGGCGTTTTTCAGCAGTTAAGGGGACATAACTCAATGATAAATATGCTAACCTTGCCATTTTCAAACTAATCTGAACTTTTAAGTTTCAAAAAGACCAGATCAAAACTCCAGGCGCTATTCCCATTGTAAGTCTGTGGAACCTTATGGTTGCTTAGCAACTAAAGTACATGTATTTTCATCCAATTTCAAAAAGAAGCTTATGTCATCAAACCCTACCAGAAGCATGCTACAGATGACAAATGATTGAGATCAGCCAGCAGGTTGCCAAGATATAACTGGTCAAAAGCATGGCTGGAGGATGGTCAGATGATGGATGGTCTACTGGATGATGGATGGATTACCATCCTATTGAGATTGATCATGGAATCATTTCTACGGTCGTTCTCTCCCTTCCGTTGATTCAAGAAGGGCAGTTGTCAGTTTCTGGTTAACCGCTTATGTATAAGCCTGTCCTGGAAATGTGCTGACAGGTAAACTCAAAAGTAACCTAAAAATAGTGTTGACTGGGCAGTTAAACTCTAATACAAACAAAAAACTACCCTCCTATTAGCTCCCCTGGAGCCTTCGGCCCAGGTGAGCTAAAATAAAAACAAAAAAACTTTGATGTCCTCTTTTTGTCCAACAGTAATTGCTTCCAGCTTTATGGATCAGAATATCAATACTCAATAAAAACCCATTTTTCCATTTCTAAAAATAACCTTGTTTCTCATACCTTTGATACATGGGTTTCATTCTATTCTTGTTTCTCAACTAATTCAATATCTTCCCAACCTTCCCTTTCATTTCTCTGTTTCTATGATACAGTAATTCCCCCCCCCCCCACCACCACACACACCCTGCAACTTCCTCCTTTTTCTCTTGTGCAGCATTCAAGTTTCTGATTTCTGTAACACTTCTCACATTGTGTTGATTTTATAAGATTCAGCTTTCATACTTGCTTTTCTCCACTCAGTAGCCTAACATTACTCTGTACTTATTTATGGACACAGTAGCCTTAACTTTATGTCAATCTTATTTTTATAACTCATTTCCTTGGTCCTATAAGATTTTGAAACAAACCTATTTCTCCCCTAAGGTTCTTTTTATTATCCATTTCTACTTGCAATTGTTACTTCCACTGACTTCTATAATAATTTACTTTTCAGTCTATTCACTCTTTTCTTCACTGCCGTGTAGAGATAAAGCAGCGGCCCATCACCAACATAACCCATGAATGTCTACAGTTTTTTTTTTTTTTCATTTTACATCTTTGTACACATTGTAAAACAAACAGAGTGACTAACAATTAGATATTGGAAAACAGTGTGATAATCAATTAAGGTATGCCCTCTTAGAATCGAATGGCCTGTATGACTGAACTTTATCTTCATTCAAAAACTGAAAAGTAAGTCTTTCATCCTTTAATTGCCTGTCACACGTGCAAAAGGAATGGAGAAAACAGCAAACTACTTGAGAGAATTTTATAGACACAACAGACTGAATGTTAAAGAACAAATATTTCATTCCAGTACACAATCTATGACAATCAATATAAATTACAATCTATTTTCATTATTACTTGAAGTAGTGATCTGTCCTAGCTTTCTAAATGTCAAGTATTTTAATGTAAGGACATGCAGGCCATTTCTGTATTGCATCAATTTAATGTCATGTTACTGTCATAAGAATTGACCATAGATAAGGTAAAAAAAATCTTATCACCTGTTTGCATTGTCATAGTTAAAATCAGACTACTGATTCAAGAAGTAAGGTGTAGATATGAAACTAACAGTAACTCAATATAGCTTCCAATGTAATTAATATAGTATAGTAATAAACGTATTTTATTGCATCATAAATCAAGCAACAGGGTCGGGCCACAAGTTCTGCCAACATTAGTTACGGCCCTCCCCTAAAAGTAATAAATATAATCCACTCTGCCATCAATTTGTACCTGAAACATATTTGCCCCCAATACTTAGACTGTTTTAGTGGATGTGGAAAAATATAATATTAATGAGAAACAATTGTTTGCATATTCTTGCAAATTTTTCATCACAACTAAATTTCTGCATCGGCAGGCAATTCTTGCATAAACAGCATCAAGGTAACAGGAATTTTGAGTAGTATGCCAATCCTGTATCAAATATTTTTTCATCATTTGCAATCATTTTACTGCATCATAACTGCTCTGCAACTGTTATTTTCTTTAACCTTCAGTGTGCTGTAGGCGCATTTATTTGCCCAAGAGGGTAGTCCAACTTGAGCAACTTATCACAATCAAAAGAAATTCACTCCATAGCATGAGGAGGGATCTTTCTTTCTTACAAAAGACACAGGTTTACCAACATTACCTGGTGTTTGATTTTACACCCGGAAATGATGTTAAAAATTGACACTCTTTCAGATACCAGTCTTCAACAGGTCCGCCCTTACCTGTTTTATCACAATTTTGTGCATACTAGACCCAATCCATCTATACAACTACTGTTGGTAAATATGTAGCTATAATATAGGTAGCTACATAAGCTATCAATTTTATCCTACAAAGCACACACTGAGCGTCATTGTCTTGTAGTTCTATCTTTTTTTTTTAAGTGTCTTAAACTGTTCCCTGTCCGATCACGTTGCCACCATATTTGGAAGTCACATGACCCAAAATACTTCTAGTAGAAATGGCAGAACATGTCTTGCCTACAAAATGTCAAAGTATGAGCAGAATCAGTTCAGGTTTAAGGAAATTATGGCTGCCGAAATAAGGGTACCTCCTCCAAAGGACGAGTATTGAATACTGCTCAGCATGCTAAAGGTTAACTTTGGTGGAGAATAATCATAAACAATTTGGCTCTGTACAGCATTTGTGAACACCTCCCAGTCCAAGTTTTGATCTTCACTCCCTTGCATAGCTTAACAAAAAGCTCTTAAAAGAGACTAACATTTATGCAACACAGAGTACAGGTATTCTACCAGAAAAACTACAAATATGCTTCAATGGTAAAGTAATGTTAAACTAGCCTAATGGATAAGAGCGCTGACTCTTAGTCATTAGGTCTCTCACCGCCGTGGGTTCGAGCCTCGCTCGGGTCACGTGTGAGACGCCAAGTTCTGCAACGGAAGGTCAGGTGGTTTTTCTCTGGGTACTCCGGTTTTCGCCCACCTATGATTAACGATCGGCTCGATATGAGTGAAATAATCTTGAAAGGGCCGTAAAACCCAAACCAAAAAAAAAAAAAAAAAAAAAAAAAAAAAATGTAAAACTAGACAAGAGTGCCAAGTGGGGCACATATACCGCTGGCCTGTGCCATCGCCTCTGCTGGAAATGGCAATGTCTAGAGCTTCTTTACATATACAGTTCATTGATAATAACCACTGAATTTTAACAAGTATTTTAGAATATTCATATCACTTCCAAAGATAATAAAGCTTGTCTTTGCTGAATTATGCACATTAAAGTTTGTTTTATAATATTTTACCTGAAAGCAATAACAAATATAAAGGACATATGACACTGTAACGGTGCTGCTGCAGTCATAGAAATGTATCTATGTACCAAATATAATGACTTTAGCTGATATAGTTTAAGAGTAATATAGTTTAATTCTGATCCAACTGCAAAGGTAAACCTTGAATGCAAACAATAAGGGATACCCCGTACTCGGTCTACAATGCTGGAGTCACAGCATAACGAAAGAACAAACTAACTAATGATCAGATGGAAAGACAAAAGCTTTATATTCTTTATATACTTTGTATGCCAGGAGTATAATGACAAGAATTCCTCAGAAGGCTATGTCGCACCTGTGGGGGCTCAAAGTCACACAGCCATGAAATTTAGATGAATATCAAACATGGATGCTTGCATTTAAGTAACCATTCCTATATGCAAGCTTGTACTAAGTATCATTAATGAAGTTCTTATTGTTCTTGAGATTAGGGTGAGTATTAGGGATGACACAATACATGTAGATCACAAAGTCAATGAACCATCAAATGCAGGTCAATACCAAATATGGATAATTGCATTAGAAGTGCCATGACTAGACGCAAGCTTGTACTAAAGATCATTAATGAAGTTCTTATAGTTCTTTTAGAAGCCTCAGTGGTGTAGTGGTTACGCTACTCGCCTTGAAAACCAGGGGTCGCAGGATCGATCCCGGGCTTCTCCAGACTTTCGGAGGAATCTTTTAACGGAGGTCCTGTCTCCGTATGACCTTAGCTGTTGGTTGGACGTAAAACTCCAACACTCACTCTTATAGTTCTTGAGAAATTAACTTGAAAAGTAGGGTGAATGCAAGGTTTGACGCATTAGTTTCAAAGTCAATGAACCAAGAAAAGTAAGTCAAGGTCAAATATGAATGATTGCATTACTGTTGCCATCCCCAGCAAGTCTGTACCAAGTATCATTAATGAAGCTCTCATAGTTCTTGAGAAATAAACTTGACCCTTTGGATGAAGCCAGGGTTGTCACAAATGTTGACCGATTGACAAACGGACTGATGGAAAATCGGGCGCCAATATCGCGAAACTTAACAAGGTTTTCAGTCACATAATGATGTTGATAAGAACATATGCATATGAAC